>JBBDGP010001150.1:3925000-4245000 GCA_037952835.1 Lithobates septentrionalis | reverse complement strand
TTAAACTTCTGCTCTTTGTAACCACGGCAGCAAAGCAAACCATAGCGAAAGCATGGAAATCTACTTCACTCTGAATACTGTTAAACACAGAGTAACGCAAGCCATGATACATGCAAAAATGGAAGCTATTTTTCTTGATAACATACCCAAATTTGAATCAATATGGAAACCTTGGGTCTCCCAGGCTTCGATGATTCACTGCTACTACCTTGAATGCAAGTAATATTCCCCTCCCTGTTGCACTTACCATATGTTGACTTATACCTAACTGGAAACTCCTTCCTCCCTTCTCCAACCCTACACTTAACTTCCCCCTTCCCTCTTTTTTTGTCTGCTATATTACTTGATTTCAGAAGGGAACATTAAGGACAAACATTATTGGTCCTCTAACCAGGATAAGCCAGGCCATAGTGTCGGAACCTGGCCCTGATGAGATCTGACAACCTTCCATTCTATCCCCAACTACGCCTAAACACCCACTGGCATCTTTGCCCTCTTAATTTGTTTTACATACATTTACAATAGTTTTTTTTTTTTTTTTATCCATGCCGATTGTTAACGCCTTTTTGGGAGCACAGCTCACAAAGTTCCCAACTGATATTCTATTATATCACAATATTATATTTGTTGATTAATTTAACTCACCTCTACTTGATAATGTTTAATTATCTGTACTTATTTTAATGATTTTACCGCTTTTGTTACCAATGTACAATTTTTTTTTGTACCTTGTAAAACCCAAAAAGGTTTAAAACAAAACAAAAAAAAAAAAAAGGCCCCCCCCCCCCCCCCCCCCCCCCCAACTACCATCCCCACAGATTTTAAACTGCTTAAACATGAGCAATATAAAACTGGCCCTTAAAGTATATGTAAATCCTAACAAAATGCCTTCTAGGTTTGTTCAAGCACTGTGCATCAAACAATTGTGTATCAAACAATTGCCTTTATGACAAAAAAAATAAAATAAATGATGTTTTATTTACCAGTAAAATTTCCTTTCTTAGAGTACAGTACAGGACAGGGGACCTTTACGCTTACTCTAATGCCCCGTACACACGGTAGGATTTTCCAGCGGAAAATGTGTGATAGGACCGTGTTGTCGGAAATTCCGACCGTGTGTAGGCTCCATCACACATTTTCCATCAGATTTTCCGACACAAAGTTTGAGAGCTTGCTATAACATTTTCCGACAACAAAATCAGTTGTCGGAATTTCCGATTGTGTGTATACAAATCTGACGCACAAAGTGCCACGCATGCTCAGAATAAATAAAGAGATGAAAGCTATTGGCTACTGCCCAGTTTATAGTCCCGACGTACGTGTTTTACGCCACCACGTTCAGAATGATCGGATTTTCCAACAACTTTGTGTGACAGTGTGTATGCAAGACAAGTTTGAGCCAACATCCGTCGGAAAAAAACCTAGGATTTTGTCGGAATGTCCGATCAATGTCAGACCAGGTGTACGGGGCATAACAGTGTATTATATGCAGCTACCTCCAGGCGATTGGACACTGACAAAAGAGAGCTGCAAGGACATTCCCTATATACCCCCTCCCATGCCCATCCACCCTCAGTTTTGTAGCAAGCAATAGAGTGAATTTAAAAACAAAAAGGAGGATAGTCTTGTGTCCTGTAAGCCAACAAAATATTACCAGCAAGTCAAAAATCCTATTTTCCTAGTCGTATAGTACAGGACAAGGGGACACAATTCACCTTATGCTTGAAAATGGCCTCTGAAGAAGCCTGAACATCCACCTGGTAAACTTCACATACTTGAACATTGGACCAAGTGGCAGTCTTGCAAATCTAAGAAACATATGCCCGATGGCAAAAATCCCATGGAGCACTGACAAATCTGGTAGAAAGGGCCTTAACATGGAAGGGAAAACCCTATCGTTTAGGCCATAGGCCCAAATGAGGACTTTATATTCCACCCAGCAATGGTGGAGGGAAAACCCAGGTGGCCCCCTGCTGGAACCTTCAGGATAGACAAAGGTATTCCACGTGACAAAAAGAGGATGTAGCCTTGAGGTACCACGTCATAGTGAGGCAAACTTTTCTTGGGATGTTTCAGAGTAGGACATAAGGAAGGCAGGCCAATAATTTTGTTGAGGTGGAAGGAGTAAGCCATTTTGGGGAGAAAAGGAGGCTTTAAGCCTTTGGACAACCTTGTCCTCCTGAAGCACTTGGAAAGGCCAGTAACTCAAAAGACCCTCCACGAAGAGATGACCGCATCAAGAAAAACTACCTTGCAAGTAAAGTCAGAAAAAGTTATACCTAGTCCAAGAGAAGCCTCAGGTGGGCCAAAAGGTCCCAAGGAATTAGAGGAAGAGATGTGTGCGACAACCTACACAAATGCCCTAAATAAGGAATCGGAGGACAATGGTCAATGAAACAGAATAGCCAGGGAAGATATTTGCCTTTTGATTGTACTCAAGGTCAGAAGCGGATCTAGGCCAGACTGGAGGAAGGACAGGATGCGTCCCACAAAGTAGACTTTGCAAAAGATCCAATAGCCCTTTTTTCCTTAGGACCTTGGTTTCAACAGCCATGATACCAAGATGGATGGTGGACCTGCCCTTGGGACTGAAGGTCCAAATGATGCAGAAGGGCCCATGGAGAGTCTCTCAGTAGTTCGAATACCACATACTCGTGGGCCAGTTCAATGCGATAATAATCAAAATTTCCTCCATCTCATTTCTGAAGAGCACAGATCAGGTGGGACAGATCCCACGGAGTCAGAGCATACACTGTGAAGGCCTAAGTGTCTTTTAACCTGGCAAAAATCCAACTTTATCAACTCTGGGCACCAGAAGATTGATGTATTGCATCCACAGACCGGGGCAAAGGGGTTGGAACACCGCTGGATGTACCTCAAATCTACTGTCCCAGCTCCGCAAGACTTTTTCCCCTTCATTAATTCTTCAGAAAGGGCATCACATATTTTTACCTTTGCAAGTAAAGTAGCAGCGCGCTAATATGCAGTTTTTTGTTAATTATATAAAATAGTGTCAAATATATTGTGATTCAAATTTTGCTGCAGCTGTCACTATTGTGCTCCCACGAAAAAAACAATAAAAATATATAAGTGTGACAGCGTTGCAACACTATAATAACAGGATACAACTTCCCAGTGATAATACCAATAAAGAATATGAAAAAATAATGATGCAAAAAAAGCCCCAAAAAAACAGTATGGAAACTAAAAGTGGAATAGCGCTAAAATGATAATGCAATAATAAATATTATACCAAAATACAAACTTTCCAGTGATAATGCAATATGTGAAGAAATATAAAATAAATGAATGCAAAAAAAAGTCCAATAATCAATAATGAGAAATCCTCCACAGTGATGGTTCTTCTAACAAAAACTTTATCCTGAGTGCTCCCACCACCACATGCAATGGCCGCTCACCTCCTTTATGCGACCCCTAGGGGTCAAACACGCCTTTGCACTTAGTGCCAATAAGCCTTCAAAGGAATCTATGGTCTTTAATCCAACGACACCATCAATGGCTGACATAGGTCTCATCCACTGTACTCCTACGTTTTTATGACCAGCATTGCATATGAAAAAACAACAAGAAAAAGTGCCTCCTATAATGCAGTATCCGAGGGGTTAAATATATCCTCCACCCCAGCTAGCAATAAACTCATATTAAAAACGATAAAAAGCATGGAATATACAATTGAAAACAATCTCACTCTGAGTCGATCAGTCCACCGCCAGGCACCACCTCTACTAGTTACACCACCCCTCACGTGGATTCATCTGGAGGAGATGCCAGGCAGCTGTGGCGGGACCATTTAACCACTTCAATACCAGGCACTTAGACACCTTCCCGCCCAGCCCAATTTTCACCTTTCAGCGCTGTTGCAATTTGAATGACAATTGCGCGGTCATGCTACACTGTACCCAAACAATTTTTTTATCATTTTGTTCCCACAAATAGAGCTTTCTTTTGGTGGTATTTGATCACCTCTGCGGTTTTTATTTTTTGCGCAACAAATAAAAAAAGACCGAAAATTTCGAAAAAAAAAACAAGTTTTTCTTTTTTCTGTTAAATCTTTTTGTAAATAAGTACACTTTCTCCTTCAATAATGGGCACTGATATAGCTGCACTGATGGGCACTGATACAGCGGCACTGATGGGCACCGATGAGGTGGCACCAATGAGGTGGCACCAGCGGGCACTGATGATGGGCACTGATAGGCGGCACTGACGGGCACTGATAGGTGGCACTGGTATGCGGCACTGATGGGCACACATAGGCGGCACTGATGGGCACTCGTAGGTGGCATTGATTGGCATATATGGGTGGCACTGATGGGTACTTATGTGTGGCACTGATAGGTGGCACCGATGGGCAATGACAGGTGGCACAGATGGGCAATGACAGGTGGCACAGATGGGCAACAGGTGGCACTGATATAGCATTGCTGGGCAGATCTGGGCATTGCTGGGCAGATCTTTGGAATAATAGTGCCAATCAGTGCCCATTTGTGGGCACTGATTGGCACAGATTGGGCACATGTGGATGGCCATGGGGTACATACCTGGCCATCCACGTTGCCCCTTCCCTGGTGGTCCTAGTGGCATACCTGGTAGTCCAGTGGGGTGATCTGCGGGGGGGGTCTGCGCTGATAATCAGCGCAGACCTCCCCTGCCAGGAGAGCCGCCGATCGGCTCTCCTCTACTTGCGTCTGTCAGACGCAAGTGAGGAAGAGCCGATCAACGGCTCTTCCTATTGACAGCGTGATCAGCCGTGATTGGACACGGCTGATCACGTGGTAAAGAGCCTCCGCCAGAGGCTTTTTACCAAGATCAGTGTAGCGGTGTGTCAGACTGACACACCGCTCCACCGATCGCCGCGATGCGCGCCCCCGGGGGCACGCTGCGGCATGTTATCCTGAAGGACGTCATATGACGCCCAGTCAGGATAACACAACCACTTCCCGGACGTCAATCCGCTATAGGGCGGGCGGGAAGTGGTTAATAGTGTACAGCTGTGGAGCTCAAAGACGTACGCACATTGCCCAATAGTGCTTTCTCGTGTCAGTGGGACACAATGTAAACATACGGCGTGCCGTTTATGGCACCGCTTTGTGACCACTTCCGGTCACTGATTCCATAAAAATAATGTGCTTCAAAACCATGGCCAGCTTGGGCGCAATAGCGCTTCCTTGTGTCGGCGGGACACAATATAAACACGGTGCGCCGTTAAAAGCAATGTAATGGGCTTCAAACACATGCACAGCTTTAGGCATTCAAAAACGCCCGCACGTGCGCAATAGCACTTCCTTGTGTCAGTAAGACAATGTAAAAACGGCAATAGAGAGAGATAGGTGTCCTTTTATGAAGCAGTGAAATCTATTCACTGCTTCGTTCTCCGGCATTCACAGTGGAGATCTTTCTCCTCTGTATGCCTGTTTATGAAGCGGTGTAGATCGCTTCACCTTTGGAGGAGTTAAGTGATCTACAAACGCTTCAAACAGTGGAGAACGGCCCCTGATACTGGAATCTCGTGAGACTTTACGAGATTATAGTACCAGAAATTCACAGAAATGCAGAGATGTCAGATTATTAAGCAGTGATAAATTATCACTGCTCAAAACACAGACGGTGTGGTTAATGTTAAAAAATAAGGAGTATACATACATACATACACACACATGACAGGGGGACATGGTTACAGTGTTGGGAGGGTCTGAACGAGGTAGAAGAAAGTAAAAAATCTTCTTCTTTTCCCCTCAGATCCCCCAAGATTCTCTCTTCACTCCGATTCTTCACCTCTGAGCTGGTGAATCGGGGAGTGTGAATTCTTACACAGATCGCCAGTGAAGCGCTGAGATCGCAGCTTCATAAACTGGCCGTTACTGTGTCATTCAATGAGGATTCTCCATGTGCAGAGATCATCGGCGGGAGAACAAGTTCAAACACTTGGGATCACTACTGATCACTACTTCATAAACAGACACCATAGAGAGATATCTATCTAAACAATGGAACCCTCAATGTGATGATCAATTTTTGTTAGAAGAACCATCACTGTGGAGGATTTCTCATTATTATTGGACTTTTTTGCATTATTTTTATATTTCTTCACATATTGCATCATCACTGGAAAGTTTGTATTTTGGTATAATATTTATTATTGCATATTATCAATTTAGCGCTATCCCACTTTTAGTTCCCATACTTTTTTTGGGACTTTTTGCATAATTTTTTTCATATTCTTTATTAGTATTATCACTGGAAAGTTGTATCCTGTTATAGTAGTATTGCAGCGCTGTCACACTTCTATATACATGTTTTTACCTGCTATTCTTGGCTTCCCCTCCACATGAGAAAATCAAGTCTATGGAAAATTGCGAGTCAGATCTCGCTTGCACCTTCAACCACTCACACTGGTACACTGCAACTTCTAGCCTACTTAAAGGCTCCCACACTACATTGCACTGGGAATCCCACCTAAAGCTACTACACCGCTGGTATTATCCTCCGCTCCAGCTATCTAAATTCATGAAGCCTATCTCATCGTCATGCTGGAGAAATTGCAGCGAAGATGGCTCTCTTCTACACGTTGGCACCATAGCCCAATGCTGGAAACAACCAGAAATCTCTGGAGTTAATTTCCTTTATGACCCACCTCAACATTTAGACCCAATACAAAATCATGTTTTCTGTGAAAAACTGTGAAAGTCACTTTTATGGCACAATGGTCATTGTGGCTCTATCACCCATTATGTACAGCTCATGTGTAATGGTGGCACGATAACCCCATTGATACTCTTTGGGGTGTCACCCTTAAAGCCTAGTTGGCTCTCCTTATCTGTCCACTCTTACTACTATCCGAGAGACATACTCAGCAAATTTTTATTTGGTTTACCATTCTGCAATTTTGCTGTGTCATTTGCGGTTAATTGTGCATCCAGTGACTGTTATGACACATTCCCCTTATAAATGTCCTGTATGTTTATTTTCCTAAAACAATCAAACACTATTAAAACAGAACACCTCTGGATGGGGAGCCTATTTCCCCAGATCCAGAAGCTGACAAAGAATCCCTATACATTTTCCACACCGAGGCGTGGACGGCTCAAAGGATTATGCCTGCTTCCCATTGAAAGGCATGACTTCTGGTGCCTGCTTGATGGATGAAGTAGGCCACTTCTGTGGCATTGACTGGATTCCTTTTTGAGTAACCCTGCAATTGAGGGGTTCAGCATTGAAGGGATAACGGAATTACCAAAAATCCAGGATGTCGATAGGAAGACGTACTTCCTCCAAGGACCAAATTTTCCTGCACCATTAGGGCATCCAGGACTCTCAGCATGTGGGGAATGCGAGGACAGAAGACCCTGGGACAGGATCTATGCAATGTCAGACCTAGGTAGTCGCTGAGTTCGTTTCAGCAACTTACGAAGGTAGAGGAACCAATCAAATCTCTGCAGAGTCTGGACTGTCGCAGACATTTGGCTGATAGAGGCAAGAATGATTGACCTTGTAGCTGAAAAATGTCCTGATGACCATCAATGTATATCCCTCAAGAACGGGGGGGGGGGGGGGGGGGTATGGGGGATAATACAGGCACTCTTAAAGGGAAGATGTTCTTGCAAGTACCACTGATCAGCAGTTGCCAAAGAATCTTCCGCATATGGACAGAAAAGAGGCTTTTAAAGTTTTTGCAAAGGTCACAGTGGGTGACGCAAGAGGAGAAACCTCTTGTAAAAGGAGTGCAATGAAGCTGATGAAAACGTAGATGAGACGGCAGAAAGGAGACTAGGACAGCGCATGCCCTAGCAAAAGCAACCCGTGCATGTGCAATAAGACCACCAGGAGGGGGAATCGCATGCAAATCAGTAGGGGCAATGTGCCTGCTCACCTGCAGTAAGGGCCCTTCTTGTTCTGCAGCACTGAAGAAACATAATAAATAAAACGGATCTTTATAAAAGAAAAAGGTTTTTATTCTCTCGGAGGATAGAGGATGCCCATTCGGAATAACACTGGAGGCAGGCGAGGTTGTACTGGACTGTCCTTGCATCTTTGTTTTTCCAGTGTCTAATCTCCTGAAGGCAGCAACATAACCCAATATACAATGCCTCGAAAAAGTATTCATGCCCCTTAAAATTTTCCACATTGTCATGTTACAACCAAAAAAACGTAAAATGTATTTTATTGGGATTTTATGTGATAGACCAACACAAAGTGGCACATAATTGTGAAGTGGAAGGAAACTGATAAATGGTTTTCAATTTTTTTTATTTTTTTTTACAAATAAATATGAAAAGTGTGGTGTGCATTTGTATTCAGCCCCCAAGTCAATACTTTGTAGAACCACCTGTCGCTACAATTACAGCTGCAAGTCTTTTTGGGTATGGCTCTACCAGCTTTGCACATATAGAGTGACAATTTTGCCCATTCTTCTTTGCAAAATGGCTCAAGCTGTCAGATTGGACAGAGCGCGTCTGAACAGCAATTTAAGTCTTGCCACAGATTCTCAATTGGATTTAGGTCTGGACTTTGACTGGGCCATTCTAACACATGAATATGCTTTGATCTAAACCATTCCATTGCAATTCTGGCTGTATGTTTAGAATCGTTGTCCTGCTGGAAGGTGAACCTCCGCCCCAGTCTCAAGTCTTTTGCCGACTCGCCAACAGGTTTTCTAAGATATCCCTGTATTTGGCTCCATCCATCTTTCCATGAACTCTGACCAGCTTCCCTGTCCCTGCTAAAGAAAAGCATCCCCACAACATGATGCTGCCATCATCATGTTTCACGGTGGGGATGGTGTATTCGGGGTGATGTGCAGTGTTAGTTTTCCGCCACACAAAGCATTTTTGCTTTTAGGTCAAAAAGTTCAATTTTGTTCTCATAAGACCAGAGCACCTCCTTCCACATGTTTGCTGTGCCCCGCCCCCCCAAACATGGCTTCTCGCAAACTGCAAACAAGGCTTCTTATGGCTTTCTTCTTGCCACTTTCTTATGGCTTTCTTCTTGCCACTCTTCCATAAAGGCCAGATTTGTGGAGTGCACAACTAATAGTTGTCCTGTGGACAGAGTCTCCCACCTGAGCTGTGGATATCTGCAGCCCCTCTAGAGTTACCATCATGGGCCTCTAGGCTGCTTCTCTGATTAATGCTCTCCTTGCCCAGCCTGTCAGTTTAGGAGGACGGCCACTTTGTTGGATTGCAGCTGTGCCATAATCTTTCAATTATCAGTCCTTAGATGTCCTTTCACTCACTGCATCAACAGAAGAGCAGCATAGTCACACACTAGCACAGAAGTTGTGTTGGGACTACAGAACCTCTCTCTTTGCATCTCCATAACAAAGGGGAGAGTGTTCTTAGAGAGATGGGTACTATGCTACTGACAACAGGCAGCAGTGGCAGAGAGCACAAAAAAGGTTAGGAGCTCACTGTATTTCTAACAAAATAAATAGGCATTTTACACTCAAACAGCTATAACAAAACACTTTAAACAGTACCGGTATAAAGGGAAGAAGTTGTTCATTATTAAGGTTTACATAGCCCTAAACCACTTGCAGCCCTTAGGACATAACTGTATGTTCTAGGTGGAAAGTAGTTATACCAAGATCATGACTGCAGCCACAGTCATTGATACTCAGCTCTGGTGACCAGCTTTCAGGTAAAAGTGATCTGAACGGCTCCGAATCCACCCGATCACTTTTACAGGGCTTGAAAGTAGCACTGCACTTCCAATCCTAGAAAGAGAATGTTCCCTACTCCACCTAATTTACGGATAGTCAGCAGAACACAGGAAGTTTTCAGCTGACAAGTTTCCTGAAATGTTCAAAATGTATTTTCTTGCATTTATTAAAAACGGAATTCCTGTGTGCCCCTTAAAGAAGCAGAGAACTTTGTTTCTTCATCTTTTGTTATATCTTAGAGCTGCTGCAGCACCCCCTGTCTGCATGTATGTACTCTGGCTACATGGCATTTTTCAGGGCAAGTTTTCTGATGGTGACAACAGTGAACCTTGCCAGCAAAATGTATTTTCAATAACCATGTATAATCTCTCCATCAAAAGCCTGTGTGAGAGGGTGATAACACAGGAGCACAACTGTGAGAGGGACAGAACTTTTTCTAAGGTCAAAAAAGTGTGTATATAACACATATCCATATTAAAAACAAATAAAATCAGCTTTTACTGCAATAGTAATCTTGAATTCAGAGACTTCACCTGCTGGTATGGTTCACTGTACTACTTTTTTTCTGCCAATAGATATCCTCAGTATAATGTTCCACATCCATCAACCTACATTCTCTGTGCCCTTGTCATCCTCAGCCAGTAACTGCACAGTGAATAGAGAAGCAGCACTGAGGAGACCTGTCACTTTTCTTTCTCTTCTCATCGGCATGTTTGTCAGCACATGGCGCATTGTACTGCTCCTTCCACTCACACTGTAGCCCTGCTGTGCAGGGACTGCAAGAGGCTGACAACAGGTCAGATTTAGGTACTTGCATTGCTTGTATAAAAGAAAAGGAGAAAACAAAAAAAAAAACAAAAAAAAAAACCATGTACTCATACACACTCACTGTTTTAAACCAGACTACGAAAACTAGACCTAGGCAGTGCAATTTAAAGAAAATATAATGCAGACAGTCTGGACTTACCTTCCACCTGGAAAGAAGTGCACCCATTATGGATCAGAGGACAAATTCTGAGTAACCAGTTGTCCGTGTCACAGCTAGAATCAAAATGGACAAACATTCTCAGTGTACATGCAGTCACAAAAAAAATGCATTACTATACATAAACACTTCAGATTTAGAGAACAGGAAAAATACAAACTTTGTTCACACCATCAATTTTCATTAGCGCGTGCACTGCTATGTGACAGACATGTTGCAGGAACGAAGTGGCGATGCACCAACCTTCGTTGTGATGCCTTGCAAAAAAGGTGCATGCCTTCAAATACATAGCAACACATTACATCAAGACATTTATGTTACAGTAAAGTGGGTCATAATGGGCATGTTACCGCAACGCCATACTGTAAGCAGGCCCTACAATACTAAGACCTTGTTTTATTGCAGAGCTTTAAAATTTCTATGTACAGGGGCGCTTTTAATTATCTCATTGCTGATTAAAATCAGACTCTAGTAATGGATAGCCAAAAGCCATGTTATCTAGGAAAGAGAATTTTTTTTTTATATTGTTGTTACACACTTCAAACATGCCCTTTTGATTTAAGAGAATCAAAAATTTAAGTGCAACTAGGCTTACGCCAGGGCTTGACAAATTTGCTTGGAATCTAGGAGCCAGCTAAAAAAGTTAGGAGCCAGGTTTTTTTTTTTTTTTTTAAACGACCGACAAAGCTTTAGTTTCAATATAAAAATTAACCAATCTTAAATTTACACAGAGACAACTAGAACGAATGTGACTGCTTTTATTTCCTGCCATGCAGGTACACAAGACCACCATATTCCCGCTAAGGATCCAATCAGGTCCGCCTGAAAAACTGACAGGCGAACCTGATCAGACAGCGCGTGTGAAAGGGGCCAAGCAGGGAGATGACAAATAAATTAATTTTAATTAACCACTTCCTTCCCGCAGGACGACTATATACGTCCTGTCTTTGAAGAGAAATACCGTTGTTATGGTAGCAGCTAGCTACCATAACCCCGGTATCTTCTTCAAGAGCCGGCGGTTCTCTTTAAGATAAAAGTGGTCTCTGCAGCAGATTAGCAGCGAGATCACTTATCGGCGGCAGGAGAGGGGCCCCCCTACCGCTGCTCTCCGGTGCCCTTCACCGCTTACCGTGGCCATCGGTAACGGCGGAGGCGATCCGGATCTGTCCCTGGCCTGACATGGAGACAAGTGAGAGGAAGATGGCCCCCCCGCCCATCTCCAAGTCATTGCAGGGCAGAAGCGACGTCAAATCGTCACTTCCACCCATAGCTCTTGAAGGGACATTTTTTTTTTTTTTCAAATGACAATTTTTTTTTTAATGCATTTTAGTGTAAATATGAGATTTGAGGTCTTTTTGACCCCAGATGTCATATTTAAGAGGACCTGCCATGCTTTTTTTCTATTACAAGGGATTTTTACATTCCTTCTAATAGGAATAAAAGTGACTTTTTTTTTTTTTTTTTAAAAGAACAGTGAAAAAATAAAAGTTAAAATAAATAAGAAAAAAAAAAAATTTAAATGTGCCCCATCCCTTGTAATAGAAATAAAAGTGACACAATTTTTATTTTTTTTAAAAAAAAAACAGTGTAAAAATAAAAAGTAAAATATATAAGAAAAAATAATAATTTTTTTAAATGCGCCCCGTCCTGCCGAGCTCGCTTGCAGAAGCGAACGCATATGTGAGTAGCACCCGCATATGAAAGCGGTGTTCAAACCACACGTGAGGTATCGCCACGATCGTTAGAGCGAGAGCAATAATTCTAGCCTTAGACCTCCTCTGTAACTTAAAACATGCAACATGTAGAATTTTTTAAACGACACCTATGGAGATTTTAAAGGGTAAAAGTTTGTCGCCATTCCACGAGCGGATGAAATTTTGAAGCGTGACATGTTGGGAATCAATTTACTCGGCGTAACATTATCTTTCAAAATATAAAAAAATTGGGCTAACTTTACTGTTTTCTTATTTTTTAATTAAAAAAAGTATTTTTTCCCAAAAAAGTGCGCTTGTAAGTCCGCTGCGCAAATACGGTGTGACAGAAAGTGTTGCAATGACCGCCATTTTATTCTCTAGGGTGTTAGAATAAAAAATATATATAATGTTTGGGGGTTCTAAGTAAAGGGAAGGAGATGAGCAGGCAGTGAAAACAGGTAGGGAAAGCTGCTCCATTAGCATTGGTGGATGTCTTGTCATACCAACGGCCACCACCAGAGGGCGCCCGATTGCAGAAGGAACCATAGGACTGCAGTAGGCCGCAAAGGCGGGGCCTCAATTACCGGCGCGGCCCGACGCGATCGCGGTGGGAGGGGGGGGGGTCGAACGGACACAGGATACCCCAGCTGTGCCGCCCCAGGCGCCAGGTCGCTAATTCTAGTCGCAAATGCGACCTGGCGCCCGGGGTTTGTCGAGCCCTGGCTTACGCAACATCTTAAATATTCACAGAATGAGGTCCTAGTGCTTCAGTCACACTGGCAACCCTGAGTTTAGCTTTTCTAAATGGAGAATTCATCTGGGGAATAACGGGGATTTTTTGTTACTCACCATAAAACCCTTTCTCTGAGTTCATTGACCGAGAGCTTCTCTTCATTCCTGACCATAGGAATGCCTGAAAGCAGTGCCTCAGTAAGGGGTGGGAACTAAATAGCAGGAGCAAACAGGCAACCACCCAAAACAACCTTACAGTGGAAACAAGAAACCTGAAACAGCAGCCTGCAAAAACAGCATCCGAAGATGCAAAAACATCAGCTTTGTAAAACTTGATAAAGGTGTGCACAGAAGTCCAAGTAGCTACCTTGCAAACATGAGACAGACACTTGATGTCAGAACACCCAATAAGCACGCCCAAGAAGCACTAATTGCCTGGTACGGTGCAGGAAGGGAGAAGCCCAACCATTAATGGCATACGAGTCCACCAGGGATTTTCATTGACTGTCCGTAATCAAAAAGAATCCAACCTCTGGAAGGAAGCCGTAGTAGACTGTTACACACAAGTGCAGCGCAACTTCCTTAGGGTTCAAAAGACGTGGACACAGAAGGTAGGACAATGTCCTCATTCAGATAAAATCAGACACCATCTTTGGAAGGAAAAGAACTCAGACGGAGAACCACTATCTCTGTGCAAGGCCAAATAAGCAGACTTGCAGGCCTAGGGCGCTAACTTCTACACAGCATGTGGAAGTGATCGCAATTGAAAAACTGAGTTGGGTACCTGGTAACTCCTTTTCTAGAAAGTCTTCCAAGGTAGCATATGAGAGATTGTTATCCGTTTACAGGGGGAGGAGCCCTATGTCCACCATTATAAAATGTTTGCACTAACCTGCATGCCTCAGTAATATAAAAGTGCTGAAGGAACAGATGATTCTCATGCCTTTTCAATTAAACCTCTTCTTCCCCCTTTTTTTTCTAGGGAGGGAACTAGTGCTGCCCTGGAAGACTTCCTAGAAAAGGAGTTACCAGGTACCCAATTTGTTTTCTCAAGTCGTCCTCCAGGGCAGCATCTGAGAGGCTGTAGCAAGGCTTACGGGGGGAGGGGGGGATTAAGTCTGATCTTGGCTGGACAGGTGATCGATGCGGTAATGTCTTACGCATGTTTTAAAGCTTGACCATGTCGCTGCCCTGCAGATATGTTCCGGTGTAGCCCGGAGGAAGTCTTCAGCCAGTCTTTGGTCCTTTCCATGTAGGCTATGAGGATTCTCCTGACATCTAAATTTGGAGTAGTTTTCCCTCTTGCTGCTATGGAGGTTAGCTGGAAGGGAAGTTTTGATAAATGTTTTTCCGCTAGTCTTACATCAAGGAATGATAGGGCTGTACCTTCAAAGTGTCGTGCGATATATTGATGTTTGCACCATCTTGTAGAAAGTCCAAAATGGTTGGAATAATTTTTACCTCCCGACCACCTCTTTTCAAGCGTCAAGTCTGAAAGGCACCGCTCCAAACTCGCACAGGACCCTTTTCATAAATCGCACTCAAAACGCAATGTGTGTGTGGACCGCATCTGTGAACCACCTCAATAGGACACAATATCTAGCTTGTCATGCAAATCTGTTTGAAACCTTATCCAGAATCGCATGTGTGAACCAGAGGTTAGGCTCCATTCACACATGGGCATTTTGGGATTGCAGCAGAATTGGTGCGATTCTACCAGCGATCAGAAAACGCAGGTTCAGGTGCCATTATTTTCAATGGCACCTAAAACGCAATACGGTTTTGACACAATTGTGCAATTTATCGCACAGCAAATCGGATCGTGTGAACCTAAAAGCTTCAGGCCATGCCATTTTCTGCGCAGTCAGTCAATCTCGGCAAAACCGTATCACGTTTTAGATGCCTTTGAAAATAATGACACCTGAACCTTCGTTTTGTAAAAGTGCATGCTGAGATCCTAGGCAGAAACAGTGATTCTGCCGCAATCCCAAAACACCCAGGTGTGAACGGGCTTAACAGATCAGACACCGGAGCTTGATTTGGCTACTCAGCATGCGCTTGTACTAAGCACCCAAGTGCTTAACCTAAAGGAATAGTTTCTCATTGCCATCATTTACTGCTGTCTGCTGGAGGCGAGTTGGAGATGAACAGCGCAATCAGTGTTGCCAACCTACCAGATTGAAATTTACTGACACAACACCCAACAATTACTGGCACAGCCAAGTTTTTACTGACATTTCCAAAAGTTACCGTTTTAAGTGCAAATTAGAGTATTCAGGCTACAAACAAATACAATATGCAACAATATGGTTTAAGGTAGATAATAAGGCAAAAAACATATTTCTTATTTTATTTTTGATATAGTAAGTAGCTCAGGGACTGGCCTCAGGAGGGCAGGAAATTAGAATGGGCGGCACGCACACATAAAACTGACTCTCACAGCGACACTGACAGCAGTGTGCAGCAGCACAGATGATGATGAGGATGAGACCTCACCGACACAACACATCCCTTCCTGAGTCACAGTGACATTTTCTCCCCAAGCCATGCGCTCCCTCCAGTCCACTCCAGTCTAAACAGCACTGACTGTCCCGGTCCCAGCCCACCTTGCTCCCATACCGCAGACCCGCACACAAGGCTCTGGCCACTCTGCTTGGCACCGTTGAACCATGACATCACACTACATGCTCAGGCACCGCCTCCGCCAGAGCCGCCCGATCACACCTTAGCAGGCACTCTGATTGTCCCAGCTGGCTCCGGACCAAGCCGAGTGTCACAGCCATATTTTTTACTGGCAACCTTTTACTTTTACTGGCATTTGCTGGCAGGGGGGAATTGTTGGCTGCCAGTAAAAATACTGACGGTTGGCAACACTGAGCGCAATGTTAAAAACATTAATGTAATTGCAAACCACATTCATGAAATTTGATCTAAGCACATATCTGTAGTGTTTACTTGTCACTCATCAAAGCTCTAAGTGTTGTTCCTCTCTGGTGCTTAGTTTTGCTTATCAGCACAAGTCACTTCTGAGAAGTTCTGACACATGAGATGAGATAAGAGGTGAAAATTTGTGTCAGGGAGGGAGCTTAGAGGGAGATTAGCACTGAGCTTGTCTATTCACAATGCAGCTCTGCATGTTGCTTCAATGCTCTGCCTATGTGGAGAGGGGGTGTGCCTTTCCTCCAATCAGCTCTCACACAGTGTAAGTCCAGTCTCCCCACCCCTATGTACTGCTGAAAGAGGCAGAAAGATTTTTAACATGCTCTTCGCTTTTCAAGGGGTCTAGGAAGGAGAAGAATGCAAATATACAAATAAAACTTATGTAATAGGATTGGTTTCATCTATGGGTATCATCTGAGGCGGTTCTCTTCACTGGGTATATGTAAGGGTTTACAACCACTTCAAAAATTTAAAGTTGCCATAAAGCCCAAAGTCGTTTTTTAAAAATGTCCACACACACCCCTGAAATCTTCAGAGAGGTACATCTACACACCTTTAATATGGTAGGGATCACCAAGTCCAACAACCACCTGCCTCTTAGAACCTAAATAGCCAGGCCATGAAAGCCAGAAACGGTAAAGCAGGGTGAAAGGTCAGGCTGGGTCTTGCGACAGAAAATCTTCCCGAAGAAGCAGCCAGGGAACGTCTGACCAGCCACATCACGTCAGCATACCAGGTTCGACAAGGCCAATCAGGAGGCACTAGAATGACCAGACTCCCTTCTGCCTCTAGCCTGCGCAGCAGCTAAGGGAGAAACCTGAGAGAAGGAAACGCATAAAAAAAAAAAAATAAATAAATAAAAAGACGATAATGGTGCCACTAGAGCGTCAGTTGTAGTCGCCAAGGTATCCTTCACTTTTGCCACAAACCAACACTTTTCTGCTGAGGCGTGACACCATGTCCAGGGTGCCCCACTGCAGACAGATCTGAAGAAACATGTCCAGGTACAGGGACCACTCCCCTTTTTCAGTGTCCAACAACTGAGATAGTCCACCTGCCAATTTTCAAACACCTGGGATGTGACACTCCACCCAATGAAAAATGCAAGAGGCCACCCCAGTGCTGCCACAGCACTCTTCCTAACCACCTTTGGGATTGAAGTAGGCAACTGTTGTGGCATTGCGCAACTGAATTCTGACAGGGCACCCCCTTCATCCACCATTCCACATCGCCTCCAGCAGCTTTAAGCCAATCTCAACCACGGCACTCCTCCCCAGCCAGACAGGCTGGCGTCCCTTGTGACCACTGTCCAATAGAGAGGGAGAAACGATTTCCCAGCCAGAAGAGAGACCAGAGCCATCAGAAAAGGAGGCCCTGACCCCATTTAATGGACCAGGGCTAATTTGGCTGCCCAGTGGGCCTGACCCACTGGGACAAGATTTCCTTTTGCAGAACCCTCATGTGAAGCTGCGCATATGGGACCACCTTAAAAGTGACCATCAGGAGACCCAGGATCCGCATGCAAGATTGCAGGGAAGACCACTTGCAGAATAGCAGCTGCCGAACCCAAGTCTGAAGTTTCCATAGCTTGTCTGCCAGAAGGAAAGCCTTGGCCTGCAACGAGAATGAAACCGAGACTGAAACCGAGACACTCCACCCCCCTAGTTTGGGTCAGAGCAGACTCCTTGAGATTCAGGACCCATCCAAATTCCTGCAGCGTGCACATCGTGATTGGCACGTTGTTCAACAGCTATGAGTGAGTCTTCTCTCACAGCAGGTGGTCGCTCAAAAGCCTATCAAGGCAAACCCCCGTTGTCTCAGTGGTGGGACCGGACCCAGCACCATGGGAAAAACCCGATGAGCAAGGGCCAGGAAAAGAATTGGTAATGCACATCCCCAACTGCAAATCGCAAGAAGCATTGGTGTCAAGCACAGATGGCATTGTGCACTTACTCATCCTTGACATCTATGGAAATCCCCTTGATGAAGGTAGGTCACCAAACAGATGGACTCCATCTTGATTGTCTGCACCTCATGAAGCAATTCAGGGCCTTGAGGTCTAGGATCGGATGAACTCCTTCCTTCTTCTGAACCGTAAACAGGTTGGAGTAAAACCCCTGCAAACCTCTCTGGGCTTGGAACCGAGGTAATCAGCCCCTGGAGTAGCAAACCCTGCATTGCCCCATAAGGAACCTGAAGGTGGGGGGGGGGATTGAAAGGAAAGAATTTATCTGGTGGACTGGGAAAAAAAAACAAAAAAAACATAGAATTATTATTATCTTGTAACCAGACACAATCAGTTTGCAGACCCACTTGTTGGAAAGCAGAGAGGTCCACAAACCAGCAAAGACGACCTCCTAACCCTGGAAACGGTTGGGGGCAAGCCTTCATGTGAAGGTCGACTTGTCCGCAGGCTTTGAGGACTTACGAGGCCAGGAAAACTTTGTGCCACCCACACGGCTTGTAGCCGGTCTCTGAGGAACCAGAGGAATATATAAAAAAAAAAAAAAAGGAAGCTTGTGGGCAGAGAAAGGACCAGCTTTATGGCGTGGCTGAGAAAAGGGCACTCTCCCCACCAGTAAGATTCTTGAGGTCATCCAGGGTGGCACCAAAGAGACGCTCTCCCTGGAAGGGTAGGTCTGCAAGGGCCTTTTTTGGAGGTGTTGTCCACAGACCAACATTTGAGCCACAGAACTCAAAGCACTACTGGTGAGATGGAGAGCTTGGACAGCAATGTGGCCCACATCTAAGGCCCTGGACAAACTGGTCTGCAAGTTCCATGTAAACCAGGGAACCTTTCCCTCTCTCCAGACTGGCGTAAAAGCTTAGCCCACTGAATAAGCGCCAAAGACAAAGGGCTGTGGTCAAAACCGGACGCAATTACCCACTATGCGGGCAACGGATTCAACCTTCCTGTACATAGGAACCTTGAAGGAAGGAGACTCATCCACTGGTATCATGGTTGCTTTGTTCAACCTAGAAATGGGAGGGTCCACTACAAGATAGGCCCACTTATTCAGAAGGGCCTCCTCAAAAAGAGAACACAAAGGGAGCACAAAGGGGCATTTCAGAGGTTCCAAAACCTTGTAAACAAATGTATCGAATGAAGCAGGGAAACCCCTTAGCAGAACAACCGGCTTGTGCGTACCAAAGGGGATGGCCACTACTCCAACAGCCCCTGAGATATCCTCAATCTTTTCCTGCACCAAGTTAACAATTGCGGCCACCAGTGCCTCTTTCTGTGTGACAGAGGTAGAGTATTCATCCTCACTGTCTGAGGACTCAGGGATCAAGTTCTCAGGGTGCGCAAAGAAAGCTGGGCTCGCGGTGGCAGAGCCCGACTCAGGCTCTGAAATGTCTGAGGACAAGGTATGCTTTTTTCCCCCTCCTTGAACCCGAATGCCACCTCCACCCAGAGGACAAATGACTCGAAAGCCACCTCTATGGAGGGGGTCAGGAGGGGAAAGCGCGAGCCTGAAACGTCAAATGAAAGCACAGACAAAGTCAAGGCACCGCTGAGGGAAGGTCTACTGACAAGAGAAGCGAAAATTTCCCCTAGCCGACTGCAGCAGAGGAGGGTACCCCAGAAAGCACTCACCACCACCCAAACACATGCACAGAAGAGAAACACCAGGGGCAAAAAAAAAAAAAAAAAAACTAGGGAACCACAGGTCCCAAAGAAATAATTGGCTTGCCTAAAGGGGGGGGTTGGGTTACATCAGCTAGGACTGGGCAGCACAGTGTTTTTTCGGTCTAGTGTCCTACTCCTGTAGGGGGGCGCTATATAAACCCCATGATAAAGAGTTGAGAGAAGCTGCGTCAGTCAATGAGCATAGGAGAAATGAGACATATGCCTCCCAGACAACTTCTTGTGTTTAGATGTTCCTGTTTTAAAGCAGTCGAAGCTGCGCTTAGAGTTTCTAATTAGATCCTGGACTTACAGAATTTCTAATTTTTTCTAACTGCAGATCAACTGACCACACCCAAACACAGATAAAACTGCACAGTATGAAATGGCACCATTGAAAAATCATTACATGGAAGAAATAGGATTTTTATAACAGCTTACCTGTAAAATCCTTTTCTTGGAGTGCATCATGGGACACAGAGCCTTAAGTAATTACTTAATGGGTTATAGGCCACCTTCAGGTGTTGACACTGGTATACCCAATTCAGGAAGTTGACTCCCCTATATAACCCCTCCTTCCAGGAGTATCTCAGTTTTTGTAGCCAAGCAATACACTTAAATCCGATAAAGAGAGGGGTGTGACCTCTGTGTCCCATGATGTACTCCAAGAAAAGGATTTTTACAGGCAAGCAGTTATAAAAATCCTATTTTCTTTATCGTACATCATGGGACACAGAGCCTTAATTACTTAATGGGACTTCTACTGCTGCCTGCAGGACACTGCGCCCGAAGGCAATATCCTCATTCCTCCTTACATCCACTTGATAAAATTTTGTGAATGTACGGACTAAAGACTAAGTTGCGGCCTTGCAGATCTGGGCCATGGAGGTCTGGTGACGCACTGCCCAAGAAGCACCAAGCGCTCTGGTAGAGTGCGCCTTGACTTGAAAAGGGAGAATCTTACCCTTTAAATCATAAGTTTGAATAATAATTTGCCAAATCCACTTAGCGACAGTGGACTTCAACGCTGCCTGTCCTGTCCTCTCAGGACCTTCTGGCAGAATAAATAAGACATCAGTCTTACAAATCTGAGTAGGTGCCTTTAAATAGATTTTCACTGCTCTCACCACATCAAGACAATGTAGTGACATGGTTTTGGAAAAAATGATGGCAGGACAATATCTTGGTTCGGGTGAAAACTTAAAACTACTTTTGGCAAAAAGCCTAGACAAACACCACTCTGTTCTCATGAATAATCAAATATGGCTCTTTACAAGAAAGAGCAGCCAATTCCGAAACCCTCCCTGCTGATATAGCAATCAAAAATACCAGCTTCCTTGTCAGAAAGACTAAGGGAATATGCTGTATCGGTTCAAAAAGCTGTTTTTGTAACACTGACAAAACTAAATTCAAGTCCCAAGGGCTTAAGGCTGTTTTAACTGGCGGAGTAATCCACATCACCCCTTGCATAAAACCCCAGACTAAAGCAAGTGTAGCAAGCGGTCTTTGAAATAAAATCGATAAGGCCGAGACTTGGCCCTTAATACTCAGGGCCAAATGTCATCTCTACGCCTAATAGTAGAAAGGCAAGAATTCTGTCTATGATATATCTCAGAGGGTGCCAACCCTTGGATTCACACCAGGAAACATAAGTCTTCCAAACTCTATATTATATAGTTCTGGAAGCTGGCCTCCTTGCATTAATCAAAGTTGAGATAACTGACCTGGAAAGCCCACGTTTCTTCAGAATGTGGGTTTCAACAGCCAGGCCGTTAAATTTAGCGTTTGTAAAGTAGGATGGAATATTGGCCTCTGTGAGAGCAGGTCTGCCGGCCTTAGTGGGAAGGGCCATGAACCCTCCACTGCCATCTTTTCGATTTCTGCGTACCATGACCTTCTGGGCCATGCTGGTGCTACCAGAATTACCGGCTTTCTTTCCAGCTTGATTCTGCAAAGAAGTCGAGGCAGTAACTGAACAGGGGGAAATGCATAGATTAGTGAGAACTGATCCCACGGGGTCACCAACGCATCTGTCCCGCATGCGAATGGATCCCATGTCCTTGACACAAAGTTGACTGACTTCATGTTGATTCTGGACACTAGAAGATCTATGTCCAGAGTCCCCATCTTTGGCAAACAGCCCGAAAGACGTTGGGGTGAAGAGACCATTCCCCTGGGAATAACTGCTGGTGACTTAAGTAGTTCGCCTGCCAATTCTCTATTCCCGATAGGCATGGGACATTCTTTTCTGCCCAAGTTAGAATATGGTTCACCTCTCCCTGAGCTGAGACTCTTGGTGCCCCCTTGGTGATTGATATAGGCCACAGCCGTGGCATTATCGGATTGGATCCTGACAGGACAATTCTTTAACCTGGAGGTCCAGGATTTCAAAGCCAGACACACTGCCCGAATCTCTAGGATGTTAATGGGCAGGGTTCTTTCGGATCTTGACCACTGTCCCCAGACAGTCGTTTTCTGTAGTACTGCTCCCCAGCCCAGGAGGCTGGCATCTGTCCTTCCTACTTTCCAGATAATTGGTCTGAAGGGTTTTCCTTTCAGCAGATTCTGGGTTAGTAACCACCAACTGAGGCTTTGGGACACTCTTGGGGACACCCTTTCCTGGGTTGTGTCTATGATCAGGCTCAAATACTCCAGCTTTCTTAGCGGTTTTAAAGGAAGATTTCTCTAGGTTGAGGATCCAACCCAAACTTTCCAAGTAACTGGTTGTAATGTGTACACTTTGCTCCAAGCGAGCCACTGACTGGCCTATTAACAATAGATTGTCTAGGTACGCCAAGACTGTTATGCCCTGTGACTTTAGCCTGGCTAGAGGTGGGGCCAATACTTTTGTAAACACCCGGGGTGCTGTAGCTAGCCCGAAGGGCAAGGCTACAAAATGAAAGTGTTGTTCTAGTACGAACCACAGAAATTTCTGGTGAGCAGGAAATATGGCGATATGCATCTCTGATGTCGATGGATGCCATAAGTTCTCTTCCTTGTAGGATGGAAACTACTGACTTGATAGACTCAATGCGAAAGGAGCGAATCCTTCAGGAACGGATTTAGATTCCTTAGATCTAGAATGGGTCTGACATCCCCATTTGGTTTTGGTACCGTAAACAGGTTTAAATAAAACCCCAAACCTTGCTCTTCTGTGGGAATCTGTACGATTACCCCCTGAGCCAATAAATTGGTCTAATGCTTGAAACAGGGATTGCCTTTTCCCTGGGTCTCTGGGAACGTTTGATCTCAGGAAACGAGACGGTGGGAACTCCCGAAATTCTAGTTTGTATCCTAGAGACACCGTGGAGATTACCCATCTGTCCTGAATTTCTCTTTGCCAGACTGAGTATTTCAGAAGTCTTCCCCACACTCTGGTGAGGGGGGACGCCTCTTCATGATGAGGCTTTAGTATTCTGCTTTGAAGATTTGCGGCCTCAGGTCTTCTTTTGTGCCTGGGTCTGACCCTGAAGTTTTCCTCTAGAGACTGACGGCGGACGCCACTGTCTAGAGGCGGATGCCCCTTGCGCAGGAGAAAAGGTCAGTTTAAATGAAGGACGTTTATACTTTCTTTTGACTGGCAAAAGAGTACTCTTTCCAATAGAAATCGTCTGGATGTATTTATCCAAATCATTGCCAAATAATCGCTCCCAGGAAACGAATCAGAAGCTTTTTGCAAGGTGCTTCGGCAGACCAATCTTACCAGCAGTTTGTCAGCCCTTAGAGCTTGCACACTGTTTTATAGTATTTACAAAACTGTTACAAATGTATTGTACCATAGTACATGTAACCCCCAGCCACTCAGTTTCCAATTGGGGGGAGAGGAGAACCCCCTCCAGCTGCTAGGACACACGCTGTACTTTAGCACAGATTACAGGGTATATACACATTCTTACTCCCTCTAGAGGAGTTTTTAAGGCATTACAATATTACATATTGAAAGAAAAGTCATAGGTGGACTTTGCAGTTCCTTTGCTTTTCTCTTACCTTTTCCTCGCTGCAGGATACTGCTGAAAACAGACATATCTAAATTTCACCCATCACGGCGGGCAGCGTAGTTAAACCTTCAAAGACTGGGTCCCTTTTAATAGGGGTTCCACTCCTTTGGACCTGTATAACACCCCTCAGGACAACTTTAGGTAATGTAGCAAGACCAAAGAGTGCAGGTTCCTAGGGTCCAGCCCTAACGAGAAGCGTTACAGGCAAAACCTCGTTCTTCTATGCGAGGCCAAGGTACCATCCTGTGGCCGCAGTGGCGTGGATGGATCCGGTTGTGGAGGTTTTTTAAATCCAGCATGGATCCCTCCTGGAGCTCCTCAGAGCACATCTTCACTCATGACCAACACCTTAGACACTAGCGAAAAAACTGAGGTACTCAAGGAAGGAGGAGGGGTTATATAGGGGAGTCAACTTCCTGTATTGGGTATACCAGTGTCAACACCTGAAGGTGGCCCATAACCCATTAATTACTTAAGGCTCTGTGTCCCACGATGTACGATAAATATGCTTTTATAAATTTCATGCAAAACGCATGTTTGACAGTGCCAATAAGGCCTGGCTCACATCTATGCATTTTTAGTGCATTTTAACTTTGTAGAAACACACTATAGTCCATTTAACATGGTTTCCTATGGATGTAGTTCACATCTGTGCATTTTATGGAAAGGGTCAGGGTTTTTTCTCTTTTTTAGTTTCATAGACTTAAATGGTTTCAAGATGTGCAATGAAAAACTCAAAATGCACCTGCAATATGCAAACTGTATCATGCACAAGTGTGAATCAGGCCTAAGTGTGTTACTTGGGAATCTAGGATGCTCTTAGCTTGCCTTGGGGAAGAAAGGGGGAGGGCATTGCTGAGTAGGTAGAAATGACAATGCAACAGTTTTTGAAGAGCCCACTTGAAGTGCACTTTTGTACCTGCACAATCCTGTATTCCAGAACAAGGGGCATCTGGTTTATATTAGGTCATATAGGGGTGACAGACACCAGTGGTCTACACCAAAAAGTGCATATGAAGGCTGGTATTTACATTTAAAAGAGAAGTGTGAGGTATTAAAAAAATAAATTAAAAAAACAATACTACTCAACCTAGGTGGATGTAGCATAGATCAGATGCTCAATCTGTCCCCTGCCGCCTCTACACCAAGAACTGAGCGGTCAAAGACCACTAAATCACTCAGTTCTCGGTGAGCAGTGAGCCAGTGACAGTCTGTCACCACTTACTGGAGCACTGGGCTGTGGAGGGGGCGGGAGGGGCTGGCTTAGGCCCTCAGTAGTTCCGAGAGTCTGAGCCAGCTGCTGGTCCAGGGATATGGTTGGACCCTGACATTAAAGAGGAGTTCCACCCAAAAATGGAACTTGTGCTTTAAGTGCAAGTGACCCCTGACATGCCACATTTGGCCTGTCATTTTTTGGGGAAGGAGTGGGTACCCTGTTTTTACAGGCACCCAGCTCCCACTTACTCCCTGGCGCAGGAAGGAAGATCACCTCTCCCCCCTCCCTGCAATCTTCTGGGACATGGCACAGGTCCCAGAAGATTGCCCGGCCAATCACAGCTCGCAGCATGGCTCACGCATGCGCAGTGCGCGCCCGGCTGTGAAGTCACAGCCGGGACAGTTACAATACCGATGCCACGGAGAGGAGGGGGAAAGAAGCGAGGCTTCGTATGGCCGCATCGCTGGACCATGGGACAGGCGAGTGTCTGGTTATTAAAAGTCAGCAGCTACAATTTTTGTATCTGCTGACTTTTAAATGGGTGAAACTCTGCTTTAAAGTCACCCTCTCTTCAGAGCCTGGAGCAGTGAAGTTAGCCGATAGTGGCCTTTAGCCCGCTGTCGGCTGAATACAGGTCACAGGAGTGCAGAACAAAGTGCACTCCTGTGATCCCCAGGAGAAGTAGGACCTTTAAAAACTTTGTGAACTACATCGTTTAATTAAAGGGAACTTTGAGCAAAGAGGACTTCAAAACTAAAGGAAGGCACTCACATGGAATGTTATACTGTTTTGTTGTACCTGGAATTCTGCTTTAATTTACTAAAATTGTGCAGGCTTAACTTTTAAAAGATTGAGGTTTTTCCCCTCAATCAGGTTTTACTATAAGCGCACACTTCAAAAAGCGTGGCAAGTAGGAGAGGTCACCCACAAAGTGATTGTTGCTACAAGGATTACTGTGCTCACACACAGTTTCAAGGGCAAAACAGCATAAAATAATAACAACCACATAGTGGTTTACATTCCTATTAAAGGCTGTGTCCACCAATTGAAATAAAAAAAAAATAAATTCACATATATATATTTGCAGATAAAGTGTATTTATTTTTTCATAGAAGCCTGCACAGCATCTGTAAACAGTGGATTGCGGGTACAATATGAGTCTCCTGCAAGCACTGCCTAGAGCTCTCTGCCTGTACCACTGAATGGGCAGCCAGTTCCTGAGCTGTAGGCAGTGTGAATGAACTACGGGTGTGCTGATCAGCGCACAACAGTTCATTCAGACAATAAAGGCCCCTTTAACACTGAGGCACGTGTAAAACTGCCAGTAAAACACTGAGCACTTTTGAAGAGCTTTTCAGGCGCTTTTGAAACGCTTTCCATTAATTTCAATGGAGAGGGGCGTTCTTTCACCACCCTGCCAGCGCACTGCCCCAGTGTGAAAGCATTCATTTGAATGAAAATGTTTTTTTTTTAGCTCATCAGGCGCTTTTTTTAGCATGAAAGGGGTCTTAGTGTCTGCCGTGGTGACAAATTAAATTGCGACAGGGGGTGCAAGGAGAATAACCCCTGCCCACCGTTACTGTGGAGAATCGGGGGGGGTGCTGCCTAGTAACATGTTATACCTATGTTATTAAAATGTGAACTTGGCCTTTAAATTGTTGTGTTGTCTTACACTGTTCTGCCCTCTGAGGAATTGCAAAAATAAATAAAAAAAATCGGGCAGTTCTTAGGGCAGCAATTATCGGAGTTCAGGTGGCCCGACACCCACTAAAGTGTGAGTCACAAGTCCTGCCTGATTCCTTTACACAGAAGTCAGACTAAAAAGAAAATAAAATAAACTTTCAAATCCCAATACCCAACTTTAAATGCAGCTGAAAGTTATATATTACGTTAAGTTCTAGGCTCACAAAACTTGCCCTAAGCCCTGCCAAGTGTTCATGTTTTCTAGATACTGTATTTATTGGCGTATAACACTCACTTTTTCACCATGAAAATCGGGTGCACATAGCGTGTGCGTGTTATACGCCAATACTTCAATTTTAGCTGCCTCTGAGGGGACAGGGAGGGTGGCGGGATGAGCGCCATCAGATTAAATACAGTGAGAATCTCCTGTTTACTTGGCGGCCTCTGTAATAGAAAGTCCCGTCTCCTGAGCCGCCATTGGACCACTGTTCTGTCTATCATAGGAGATTCTCACTGTATGTAATCTGTCAGTGCTTGTCCCGCCCCCTCCCTGTCCCCTCTAGGCTGCAGATGGGCAGTGGTGAGGCTGCTGCACTGATGGCAATGGTGAGGCCGCTGCACTGATGGCAATGGTGAGGCCGCTGCACTGATGGCAATGGTGAGGCCGCTGCACTGATGGCAATGGTGAGGCCGCTGCACTGATGGCAATGGTGAGGCCGCTGCACTGATGGCAATGGTGAGGCCGCTGCACTGATGGCAATGGTGAGGCCGCTGCACTGATGGCAATGGTGAGGCCGCTGCACTGATGGCAATGGTGAGGCCGCTGCACTGATGGCAATGGTGAGGCCGCTGCACTGATGGCAATGGTGAGGCCGCTGCACTGATGGCAATGGTGAGGCCGCTGCATTGATGGCAATGGTGAGGCTGCTGCATTGATGGCAATGGTGAGGCTGCTGCATTGATGGCAATGGTGAGGCTGCTGCATTGATGTAGACTAATGAGGCTGCATTGATGGCACTTGTGAGGCTGCAGATAGACATTGATCAGGCTGCATTGAAGGCAATGGTGAGGCTGCAGATGGGCACTGACCCTTATTTTGCTTCAAAGTTCCTTATTCAAAATTTTAGTTTTTTTCCTGAAACTTCCCTCTTAAAATGAATGTGCGTGTTATACGCCGATAAATACGGTATATACATGGGTAATGAAAGACATTGCTAAAACACGAAAGGCTCCAAAATCTCCATGTGCTGTTACTTGCAAAGCATATGCTGTTGGAATGCAGGCAGGTTTGGAAAAGTAGTATCCATTGGTCCTTTACAATAAAATGTATTCAAAGTTTAAAAACTCCACAACATAACCACTTTATATCCAGGAGTAGTTGTGACAAGACTAACAACCTTTACAAATATAGAGCAAACAGCACAGCGCTAGATCGAAAACGAGCCAAGGTTAATGCAGAGAATGCATGAAGGTTGAAAAAAAAAAAAAAAAAAAATATCTTTAAGGTGCTTTCACACTGCTCCATTGGGAAAAAAAATATAAAAAATGTGCGTTTTTGATGTGTTTCCTGGGTGCCAGACTCCGAGTCCCCCTGTGAAATATGGACATGTGACAAAAAATAAAACGCACTATTAACCACCATGATGCGATGGCGTTATTCATTTCAACGAAGAGCTGCGTTTTTAGTGCAGTTTTGAAAAGCGCAAAGACACAGCATGCAGTACATTTCAAAACGCACCATACCCACAGCACACAGTGGTGACAAGAGTCACATAGGATTTAGAGGAAAACCTTATCAATGTGAAAGCAGCCTTAGTCTTTAACCACTTGCCGACTGCCTAACGCAGATATACTGCGGCAGAATGGCACGGGCAGGCAAAATCACGTACCTGGTACGTGATCTGCTTTCCGCGGGTGCCCGAGGCGGTCGGCTTCGTTAGGGGAGCGATCCAGGCTGAGGGGGAGGCCACTCATTCGTGGCCACCCCCTCGCGATCGCTCCCAACGAATGACAATCTTCCTCTGCTGCTGTAATGTAAACAACGGCAGAGGAAGTCATCTCTCCTCGAGCCGGTCTTTTCGGTCCGGCGCCAAGGAGAGAAGACATCGATGTGAGTTGCACCAACACTACATTAACAGTAGAACACACTAGGCACACTTTTCACCCCCCATCACCCCTCGATCACCCCCGTGCCCCCTGTCACATTGACACCAATAGAAGTTTTGGGGTTTTTTTCATTGGTGTCAGTTTGTGACAGTAAGGTCTCATGCACACGGGATGTTAAAATAACGTTATGAAAACGCCAGTATCTTTGCAGTGATTTTTTTAAACTTTTTTCAGCTTTTTTCAACGATTTTGCAATAGCGTTTGCGTTTTTTTTTCCCCAAATTTGTTTTTTTTTCCAAAAACGTTAAAAAACGTTGGTGAATGACGTTTGAGCGTTTTTCAGCGTTATAGGGCGTACACACAGTCGGACTTTGTATGGACATTCTGACAACAAAATCCTAGGATTTTTTCCGACGGATGTTGGCTCAAACTTGTTTTGTCTACACACGGTCGCACAAAGTTGTCGGAAAATCCGATCGTTCTAAACGCGGTGACGTAAAACACGTACGTTGGGACTATAAACGGGGCAGTGGCCAATAGCTTTCATCTCTTTATTTATTCTGAGCATGCGTGGCACTTTGTCCGTCGGATTTGTGTACACACGATCGGAAATTCCGACAACAGATTTTGTTTCTGAAAATTTTATCTCCTGCTCTCCAACTTTGTGTGTCGGCAAATCCGATGGAAAATGTCCGATGGAGCCCACACACGGTCGGAATTTCCGACAACACGCTCCGATCGGTCATTTTCCATCGGAAAATCCGACCGTGTGTACGGGGCATTAGAGTGTTTTTACAGCTGAAAAAGGTCTCTCAGAACCCACTGGTCCTGGGTTTTTTTTACAGCTTAAACACGCCTATGGCATTTGCAGCTCAAAAACGCCTAGGTGGGCATGAAGCCATAGACAGGCCTTTTTAAGCTGCAAAAAACGCTCAAAAAAGCGGCTGTAAAAACGTCCGTGTGCATGAGGCCTTATAATAATTGGTAGGGCAGTTAGTGGTAGCCCCCTCTAATAAAGTTTTAACCCCTTGATAACCCCCCCGTCGCCAGTGTCATTAAGAGAACGTTTTTCTGATCGCTGTATTAGTGTCACAGGTGACGTTAGTTAGGGAGGCAAGTATTTAGGTTCGCCGTCAGTGTTTTATAGCATCAGGGACCCCCATATACTACCTAATAAAGGTTTTAACTCCCTGATTGCCCCCTAGTTAACCCTTTCACCAGTGATCACCATATAACTTATGGGAGACGCTGGTTAGTTTGTTTTTTATAGTTTCAGGGCACCCGCCGTTTATTACCCAATAAAGGTTTAACCCCCTAATCGTCCGGCGATATAAAAACTTAAGTTTTAGGGTCAGATAAGGTCTGCGTCGCCACAGGCAGCGTCAGGTTAACGCTAGTACCGCTAAAACCCACGCACGCAGCATACACCTCCCTTAGTGATATAGTATCTGATCCAATCAGATCTATACTAGCGTCCCCAGCAGTTTAGGGTTCCCAAAAACGCAGTGTTAGCGGGATCAGCCCAGATACCTACTAGCACCTGCGTTTTGCCCCGCGGCCCAGCCCACCCAAGTGCAGTATCGATCGATCATGGTCACTTACAAAACAATAAACACACATAACTGCAGCGTTCGCAGTCAGGCCTGATCCCTGCGATTGCCAACAGTTTTTTTGGTAGCGTTTTGATACAGTCACTAACAGTCAGGAGCTTTACCTGTGAGTCTCACTAGTGTACCACTAAATTTAGAACCCAAAATGGCAAATCGAAGGTACACTAGTGAAGAGGCCTACACGTTTCTCAGCATGACAGATAGTGAAGAGGAAGTCACTCATCTGTCAGATTCAGGCTCAGAATAGGATCCTGTAGACGACAGCGGCTCCATGACAGATAGCTCTGACGACGGAGTTGTGGTTCCTGCCAAGGTCAGGCGTACCAGACCCCAAACAACTTCTTCTGTCGTTGATGTGCAAGAACCGCAGGTCCCTCGTATGGAGCAGAGAAGTACTAGCACCACTATTCCTTCTGGTGAACTGGCAAGCACCAGCGGCCTAGTACACCCTGGTCGTACATCCAGCACTGCAGTATCACGTGGTGACGTGGCGAGTCCCATAAGTGCAGTTCAAGCTGGCGAGGTGGCAAGCACAAGTAGTGTCCCGCTGCCACCAAGAAGACAAGCACAGGTCCATCGTGCCCATAGAGCCCGTCCTGCTGCAATCGCCAATCCTAATTGGGAACCCACCACTTCTGCAGCACCCGTACTTCACCCATTCACTGGCCAACCCGGCATTCAGGTGGAAAGAGTTGATTTTACGCCACTTGATTTTTATTCGCCGTTTTTCACCGAAGATCTCTATAGATCTATTGTGGACCAAAGCAATTTGTACGCTGGTCAACACATCGCCACTATTCCCCAGTCCTCCCTTGCCAGAGATTGGAGACCAATTACTGTCTCCGAATTTGAGCTCTTTCTGGGCCTTTCCCTCAACATGGGCATTACCAAAAAGAGTGAGTTGCGGTCATATTGGTCCACTGACCCAATTCACCATATGCCCTTGTTCTCTGCCTCCATGACCAGGGCACGATGCGAGCAGATCTTGCGGTTCATGCACTTCAATGATGATGAACTCTGTCGTCCTCGTGGAGACCCTGGATACAAATCGGCTCTACAAAATTCGGCCCCTCGTAAACCACTTCAACCAACGTTTTGCAGACTTGTTTACTCCCCATCAAGTTGTCTGCATTGATGAGTCCCGGATTAAGTTTTCTGGCTGCTTGTCATTCAAACAGTACCTTCCCAGCAAGCGTGCCAGATACGGGGTCAAGATGTATAAGCTCTGTGACGGGGCCACAGGCTATACATGTAGTTTTATGGTTTTCGAGGGAAAAAATAATCACGTAAAGCCGACAAACTGCCCTGACTACATAGGAAGCGCTGGCAAGATTGTGTGGGACTTGGTGTCAACCTTATTCGGTAAGGGGTACCACTTGTACGTGGACATTTATTACACGAGCGTGCCACTTTTTAGTCACTTGTTTGATCATCAGATTGGAGCATGTGGCACAGTGCAACCTAATCGCCGGGGCTTTCCCCAGCGGCTTGTAGATTCCCGTCTTAGGCTGGGGGAGAGAGCCTGCTTGCAGTGTAATAATTTGCTCGCTATGAAGTGGAGGGATAATAAGAATGTTTTCGTTCTTACCTCCCTTCATGCAGACATGACGGTACAAATTACTACGGCGACTGGTGTTGGAGAACAACCTCTGTGTCCACGAATATAACCAAAATATGGGAGGGGTGGACCTCAATGCCCAGTTGTTGGCGCCGTACCTAGTTGCCCGTAAGGCCAGACGCTGGTACAAAAAAAAGTGTCTATTTCAATTGGCTTTGCTGAACGCTCATGTGCTATACAGAGCTTCAAGTGGGGTTCCACCCAAAAAACAAAACTACCTGGAAAAATTGTAAAAAAAACCCAAAAAAATTTGGATATTTTTTTTTTTTCACTTACCTCTAAATGCCTGTTGCTAGGTGGTCCCTCGTAGTCTGCCTGTTCCTTAGCCTGGGCTGGTGACATCACTTCCTCCTCGGCACAGGAAGGACTCCGCTCCCTCCCTCCTGTCAATCTGGGACCCATTACAGGTCCCAGGTGATTGAGCGGCCAATCACGGCGCGTGGCGCCGCTCGCGCATGCGCAGTGGGTGTCAGGCTGTGAAGCCACAGCCCGGTGCCCACAGTTGAAATGCCGGCGCCGACGAGCGGAGGGGGGGGACGAGCGGGGCTTCGATCCCCCGCATCGCTGGACCCAGGGACAGGTGAGTGTCCAATTAAAAGTCAGCAGCTGCAGTATTTGTAGCTGCTGACTTTTAATTTTTATTTTTTTTTGACGGCCCCCCTGGGTGGAACTCCTCTTTCAGGACAGACTGGATCCTTCCTTAAATTCCAGGAAGAGATTGTCAGAGCCCTTCTGTATCCAGACGGTGCTCCACCTCACCTTCCCCAATCAAATGCAGTAAGCCGGCTGCATAAGAGGCATTTTCTTTATGCCCTCCTGAGTACCCCTACCCAACGAGCCCCCCAAAAAAGATGTCGCGTCTGCAGCAAGCGCGGATATAGGCGTGACACCCGCTATTATTGTCCCTCCTGTCCTGACAATACTGGTCTTTGCATTGGTGAATGTTTTGAACGCTACCATACAATAGTTGAGTATTAGCTTAGGGTACAGCACTGCACAGACTAGGACAAACTTTCACAGGGTCTCCCAAGATGCCATCGCATTTTGAGAGACCCGAACCTGGAAACGGTTACAGTTACAAAAGTTAGTTACAAAAAAAAAAAAAAAAAGTGTAAAAAAAAATTTAAAAAATATATAAAATAAAAAAACAAAAAAATAGTTGTCTTTTTATTGTTCTCTATTGTTCTGCTCTTTTTTTACTGTATTCTATAATGTTTTATTGTTATTAGGTTTTATGTTCGCTTTATAGGTATGCAATTTTTTTATACTTTACTGTTTGTGTTTACTGTGTTTTATTGTTAACTATTTTTTTATTTTCAGGTACGCCATTCAGCTGCAGAGCGGATTTATCTCGACAGCAACAGAGTTTGCTCCCATGATACATAAAGCCGTGACTCCAGCGCTGTCGGAGGTGATTTCACCACCACGGTTACATACTTCAGCATATATGCCGAAGCGTGGGGGCAGCAGTGGGTGGAGAAGCGATTTGCTCCTACCTTTTGCAGGAGAATGCCCCCATGCTTCGGCATATATATATTTTAGGCACAGGTTGCGTTAAATGTTTTATTTTTTACTATGTTTTTTTTTTTGTATTTACTTTGCAGGTATGGTAAGTCTTACTGTTATACTGTAATGTTACTTTGTGTTATTGTTAACCATCATTTGCTTAGCAGGTACGTCACTCAGTTGCAGCGCGGATTTATCTTGACAGCGTTTGCTCACACGATACATAAAGCCGTGACTCCAGCGCTGTAGGAGGTGATTTCACCACCAGTTAAAAAAAAAGTGCATATATGCCAAAGCATGGGGGCAGCAGGGGCGGAGGAGCGATTTGCTTTTACCTTTTGGGGCGGATGCCCCCATGCTTCAGCATATATAAACTGTGCATGTATGCCCATCATTAGAAGTGGGTGGATGAAGGGAGGTATTCTAATGGTGGGCATACCCACCGATCAATCTTTTTTTCGTTCAGCCCACAGGCTGCATGAAGAAAAAAAAAAAGTTTACAATATTACAATATATGCCCAACAAGGACCAGCAACGTACTGGTATGTTGCTGGACTTTGAGTGGTTATACCAGAATTATGCCTGCAGGTTTAGGTATCATCTTGGTATCATTCTTTTCAGCCAGCGGTCGGCTTTCATGTAAAAGCAATCCTAGCAGCTAATTAGCCTCTAGACTGCTTTTACAAGCAGTGGGAGGGAATGCCCCCCCCAACCACCGTATTCCATGTTTTTCTCTGGCTCTCCTGTCCCAACAGGGAACCTGAGAATGCTGACCATAGAGCTGATCAGAGACCAGAATGGCTCCAAACATTTCTATGGTCTAAGAAACCGGAAGCTACAAGCATTTCATGAGATTTCGCTGGATGTAAACAGCGCCATTGGGAAATTTGGAAAGCATTTTATCACAGCGACCTTGGTGTGGTCAGATGCTTTGAGGGCAGAGGAGAGATCTAGGGTCTAATAGACCCCAATTTTTTATTTATTTTTTTTAAAAGAGTACCTGTCACTACCTATTGCTATCATAGGGGATATTTACATTCCCTGAGATAATAAAAATGATTAAAAAAAATGAAAGGAACAGTTTAAAAATAAAATAAAAACAAAAAAAAAAAAAAAAAAGCACCCGTCTCCACCTGCTCTCACGCAAAGGCGAACGCAAGCGTCGGTCTGGCGTCAAATGTAAATAGCAATTGCACCATGCATGTGAGGTATCACCGCGAAGGTCAGATCGAGGGCAGTAATTTTAGCAGTAGACCTCCTTTGTAAATTTAAAGTGGTAACCTGGTAAAGGCTTTTAAAAATGTATTTAGTTTGTCGCCACTGCACGTTTGTGCGCAATTTTAAAGCATGTCGTGTTTGGTATCCATGTACTCGGCCTAAGATCATCTTTTTTATTTCCTCAAACATTTGGACAATATAGTGTGTTTTAGTGCATTAAAAAAATTTTTAAAAAAAGTGTTTTTTCCCAAAAAAATGCATTTGAAAAATCACTGCGCAAATACCGTGTGAAAAAAAAAAAAAAAAAATGAAACACCCACCATTTTAATCTGTAGGGCATTTGCTTTAAAAAAAATATATAATGTTTGGGGGTTCAAAGTAATTTTCTTGCAAAAAAAAAATATTTTTTTCATGTAAACAAAAAGTGTCAGAAAGGGCTTTGTCTTCAAGTGGTTAGAAGAGTGGGTGATGTGTGACATAAGCTTCTAAATGTTGTGCATTTAATGCCAGGACAGTTCAACCCCCCCCCCCAAATGACCCCATTTTGGAAAGTAGACACCCCAAGCTATTTGCTGAGAGGCATGTCGAGTCCATGGAATATTTTATATTGTGACACAAGTTGCGGGAAAAAGACAAATTTTTTTTTTGCACAAAATTGTCACTAAATGATATATTGCTCAAACATGCTATGGGAATATGTGAAATTACACCCCAAATACATTGTTACTTCTCCTGAGTACGGGGATACCACATGTGTGAGACTTTTTGGGAGCCTAGCCACGTATGGGACCCCGAAAACCAAGCACCGCCTTCAGGCTTTCTAAGGCCCGGTTCACACTGATGCGAGTTCATGACGAATGTGATGCATCAAGTACACTTTAAATTCGCATGTCATCCCTAAAGTCATTGTTTTCAATGACGGTCGTTCACATACATGCGTTGCAATTCCTCTACGAATGCGATTAAAAAAAAAGGGTATTGTGCGAGTTTACTGCGTTGCGAATTTAGTCTCCATAGACATCAATGTAAATCGTTCTTGAATTGCATTGAGGGTTCACATATGTGCGAATTCCACCACACTACTCTCCACAAAAAAACAGGATGTACACAGGAAGTTAACACTTTTTTTTTTTTACATTATGATTCCATTGGCTAGAATATCAATTGCAGCTACGTCCAACTCCTGAAATTCGCGGTAAATTCGCACCTCACAAAGGACAAAAAGCAGAACAAAATCACAGCGCATCAGTGTGAAGCAGGCCTAGGGGCGTAAATTTTTGATCACTCTTCACTGCCTATCACAGTTTCGGGGGCCATGGAATGCCCAGCTGGCACAAACCCCCCCCCCCCAAATGACCCAATTTTGGAAAGTAGACACCCCAAGCTATTTGCTGAGAGGTATAGTGAGTATTTTGCAGACCTCACTTTTTGTCACAAAGTTTTGAAAATTGAAAAAAAAAAAAAAAAAATTGTTTGTCTTTCTTCATTTTCAAAAACAAACGAGAGCTGCAAAATACTCACCATGCCTCTGAAATAGCTTGGGGTGTCAACTTTCCAAAATGGGGACATTTGGGGGGGTTTTGTGCCATCTTGGCATTTTATGGCCTTCGAAACGGCTAGGTAGTGAGGAGTGAATCAAAAATTTACGCCCTTAGAAAACCTGAAGGTGGTGCTTGGTTTTCGGGGCCCCGTACGCGGCTAGGCTCCCAAAAAGTCCCACACATGTGGGATCCCCATACTCAGGAGAAGCAGCTAAATGTATTTTGGGGTGCAATTCCACATATGCCCATGGCCTGTGTGAGCAATATATCATTTAGTGACAACTTTTTGTAAATTTTTTTTTTTTTTGTCAATCACTTGGGACAAAAAAAAAATTAATGTTCAATGGGCTCAACATGCCTCTCGGCAATTTCCTTGGGGTGTCTATTTTCCAAATTGGGGTCATTTGGGGGGGGGGGGGGGTTGTACTACCCTGCCATTTTAGCACCTCAAGAAATGAGATAGGCAGTCAAACTAAAAGCTGTGTAAATTCCAGAAAATGTACCTTAGTTTGTAGACGCTATAACTTTTGCGCAAACCAATAAATATATGCTTATTGACATTTTTTTTTACCAAAGACATGTGGCCGAATACATTTTGGCCTAAATGTATGACTAAAATTGAGTTTATTGGTTTTTACAACATAAAGCAGAAAATATTTTTTTTTTCAAAATTTTCGGTCTTTTTCCATTTATAGCGCAAAAAATAAAAACCACAGAGGTGATCAAATACCATCAAAAGAAAGCTCTATTTGTGGGAAGAAAAGGACGCAAATTTCGTTTGGGTACAGTATTGCATGACCGCGCAATTAGCAGTTAAAGCGACGCAGTGCCAAATTGTAAAAAGTGCTCTGGTCAGGAAGGGGGTAAATCCTTCCGGGGCTGAAGTGGTTAAAACCACATTAATTCACACAAAAAAATAAAAAATAAAAATAACACACTGACAACTCAAGGGAGCCTCTCAAACTTGGGGGGTTGGGGGATTAAAATATCAGGGAACCCCTGAAATTATTTCCTGTTCTACAGCTCACAGTGCATACGCAAACACTTCAAATAAACAGAATTGTATACTACTGTAAATATCTCAATGACTGAATAACAAACAAACTTTGCATCAGTGCAAAAGAGAACACCACTCACCACAACTCTCAACACAGCCTAGCTTTGAGTCACACACATGCAGTAGATACATTACACACAAAAAATTAATTTGTTCTCTTTAATGCGTTGCCTGCTTAGCTTTTTATGCTAAAAGATAAGAAAACACACAAAGGCAGACATGCATAAAAACGCAAAGTTCTATTGAGATTGGTCACATGTCTAGTTTAAAATCCAAGACTATCCTGTCTTCAGCAAGACATGAAATGTAAATTATACTACCGAATAAGGTTCCTAGACCAGTATCTGCTGGTACTTGCCTATTTAGACATGCGCTCCCCTTTCATCCCTGCTTCTGCTGGCTACATGCTTGCTCCTCTAGTCCTACGCCACTCAGCGTGGTAACATCAGGAGCCAGAATTTTAAGAATATCAATCTACCCAGCAGTATGCCAATAACATAAATCCGCTACAATGATGACCAAAGGCAGAACACTGGTTGTTGAGAAACCCAAATCTAAGGACATGTGCATCCTGTACGAATGGAAAACAAGCATGCATTAATTCAGATTTACCAAACTGAAGGAAAATCTATGTGAAACTGGGTACCAATCATTCTAACTTCTATAGAGAAAGTAGAAGGATAGGACCTTCATTTATATACTAGCAAAACCCAGAACAGTGGGGACTACAGTAGGTCCCAGTAGCCCAGTTTACTGGTTTGAGGACAGGTCAGTAATCTCACTGCCTGCTATTACCTAGGTCAGTGTTTCTCAACCTTTCTTCGGTCAAGGCAACCCTTTAAAATTCTGCATTTCTACAATTTAAAAAAAAAAAAATGTAATAGTTTAAACACAGGGTTTCTCAACCAGGGTTCCATTGATTACTAGGGTTCTTCCAAAGGTTGCTAGGGGTTCCTTCAGCAACGTATGCCTCTCAGATAAGTTCCCACTGGCACATTTAACTTTTTAGCTATCTGTAAGAGGTTAATTTTTCCCACTGGCTATCACACGAATCTATCATGAGTTGTAGATATAGTAATTTTTTTTAGCAGGGGTTCCGAGACCGTAACGTTATTTCAAGGGTTCCTCTAGTTGAGAAAGGCTGGTTTAACATAACACAGCAACATCCACACATGTGGTACACCCAATGTTAGAGGTGATTTATTCTTCTAAACCAAATACACCTTGGCATACTAGTCAGTACCAGTGCGCAAATGTTTCTCTTCTTCCCCTCACTCAGCAAATGTGTCCCCGGTGCTGATAGAGAGGGGCAGGGGAGAGGCAAACAAGTCTTATGTTTTCCTCACTAACCAATGATGTAATTGGTTGTTGGTGGGTGAGTGGATGGTTGGTTTTCATTGTGCATCATTACAACCTTCCAGCTTCTATACAATTTTTGGAGCAACATTTAGGCATTTTTCCAAGGGATCCTGGTTGAAAAAGGCTGCTCTAGGTAATCTCTGCCTACCCATTATCTGTCTAAGGCAGAGAGTACACTGACAGAAACAGGCAGTGTTTTGCCTCTACTATATCATTTTTTGTACATTTCCACGCAAAGGAATAAACATATTAAAACAGAAAAAAAGCTATGTCAGCAATTTGAGCTTGTTGCAATAAACTTTACCTTAAAATTACTATAATTGGCAGATTATGGTGATTACATGATTAAAAACCAGATGCGCTGGTTTTTAATATCCTCTCCAGGATTCAAAGTTGCAGTTTGCAGCCTGGAAAGGTTAAAGCTGTATTCATCAGAATTGCTCTCTACGAACGGTCGACACCAAAAGCCTAAAAACTACTGGTGTTCAGTTTTCCCGAGTCTTCGTGAGCTACTCTGGTTAAGAGCTCAAACACTTCCCGCACTTCACTAGAACGGAAGGTATGCAAATCTAAACATTCTGTAAATTTGTCTTGAGTGGAAATGCTTTACCAGACCTTTTCCTCTGAAAATGTTACTTCTAGCCTACTGTGGTCTGTGCTGGCAAAACTAATTAAAAAAATATATAAATAAAAAAAATAGTGTCCTCACGCAAACTTATTCCAGAAGAGCAGGGAGTGTTTGTTACTCAGCGTGAATTACTAAGAGCAATAAATGTGGTGCCTAATGGACTGCACAGTCATATTTAAACAACCTGCACAAGTGATTTAGCAAGAAAGTGGAGGTAAGACTTTGAAAATGGAGGCTAGTACCATGTGAATGTAAATCAGACTTCAAATGAGCTTAAAGAGGAAGTAAACTCTCCCACTCTGATGCTTCTTTTCATTTAGTCCGTTATAATTATCAAACTATAGCCACTGTAATCTAGCCCAATTCGCATATTACTGTTTAAAGAAACCTTAAAAAAAAAAAAAAAAAAATTGTTTCCAGGGGTAAAGCAGCGCCATCTTAAGTATTGTTTTCTGAGTCCACAGTAGAGTGCATTTCCACCCTTACATTGAGCACTTCCTGTACAGTTAACCAAGTCTCCTTCTCAATCCAAAGGTTCTATGGCAACCCTGCGTCCCTGCTCATAGCTGACTTGTTTTATTTCATAGTATTTACTTGTGCCAATTATCTAGTGTTTGCCTAGGTTAGTCTCATCAGCTTTAGCTTATAAGACTGCAGTAATGCTGTCCAATGCCCAAGTTTACACTCCATGAGAAGTCACATGGGGTGTAGTAGGAAGTCCTGAGTGATTATGCAGTCTTGTGGGATTTCAGTGTTGTGCTGTAGGAAGTCCTGATAATAGACAGATAAGCACACAGAGTGTGCCTCAGGGGAGATATGGGCATGCTCATCAACGTCATTCAAAACAAAGGATTACAACAATGCTAAGCAACTAAGGAGATTTCTACAAGCAGTGTTCATTAGGGTTTTTTATGCTCATTTACATGGGACAAAGTTGTGGGGGAAAGTTTACAACCACTTTAAAAAACAGTATTAACCACTTACCAACCTGGCCAATTCTGACACTTTGCCCCACATGTAAAATTAATCATTTTTTTGCTAGAAAATTACACAGAACCCCCAAACTTTATATATGTTTTTTTAGCAGAGACCCTAGAGAATACAATGGCAGTCATTGCAACTTTTTATCTCGCACAGTATTTGCACAGCAATTTTTCAAACACTTTTTTTTGGGAAAAAAACAGTTTCATGCTTTAGAAAAAAAAAACAGTAAAGTTAGCCCAATTTTTTTGCATAACGTGAAAGATGAAGTTGCGCCGAGTAAATAGAAACCTAACATGTCACGCTTCAAAACTGCACACGCTCGTGGAATGGCGCCAAACTTCGGTACTTAAAAATCCCCATAGGCGATGCTTTAAAATTTTATACTGGTTACATGTTTTGAGTTACAGAGGAGGTCTAGGGCTAGATTTATTGCTCTCACTCTAACGTTCGCGGCGACACCTCACATCTGTGGTTTCACCACAGTTTTCATATGTGGGCGGGACTTACGTATGCGTTCGCTTCTGCGTGCGAGCACACAGTGACAGGAGCACTTTAAAAAAAAAAAATTTTTTTTTTAATTGTTAATTTTACTTAAATAATTTTAATTTGACACTTTTAAAAAAAAAAAAAAATTTTTTGATCACTTTTATTCCTATTATAAGGAATGTAAACCTCCCTTGTAATAGGAATATGGCATGACAGGACCTCTTTACAGTGAGATATGGGGTCAATAAGATCTCACCTCTAGGCTGGGAAGCCTGAAATAAAAAATAAAACGATCACCGCTTCCCAGCCTAAGCGGCGCCGTTTTTTTGAATGCAGAGGCCAGGCGTGACGTCATAACATCGCGCCCGGCCTCCGACGATCATAGAGACTGCGGCGACCATCTGGTCCGCCGGAAATCTCTATGCTAAACATCCGGGGCTGGCGGATCCGCTCTCCGATTCACCGATCGCAGAGGTGAGTCAGAAGAAGCACCAGAGGGCGGCGGGAGAGGGGGGGTCCCCTCTCGCTGCCTGTAAGAACGATCAAGCGGCTGACCCGCCGCTATGATCGTTCTTATGGTGTAGGGAATCGCAGGCTGAAAACGGCAATATCTGAATGATGTCTCTAGCTGCAGGCATCATTCAAATATACACCCGCAAACCCAGGACGTCCATGGACGTCATACGGTCAGCAAGTGGTTAAACCCAAAACCAAAAATGTAATATATTGCAGCTTACCAAATCAGATGTGGGAGCTGCATCAGTTTATTCTGCTTTTAAAACTTTTCAATTCAACCTTATCCTGGCCTTTATTAATCCACTCTTTAAATTTGATGTTGTTTCTGTAAGGGCATTATTGTGAAATAAAAAAGGACATTCATGAGGGAACCCCAATTGTATTACAGAGTCTTGGCCTATTATTCCTTAGCTAGCATGTCTGGGCAAAGCAACTGAACTTAAAGCATTCCACAAGATTGCGGTTCTCACCATTACAGGAACTCACCACGGTTAACAGTTGCAAAACAAAGGTCTGAATGTAAGAAAGTAGATGGTATTGTACCCCTTACACCAGGGAGTTCATTTCTTTCATTTGTCTTGGACATCAGCCATTTTCAAAATGGCAGCTCAGTTAAAAATTCTAGCTTTACGAAGCTGGAACAGATTTTGTGGAGACTGGGTCACAGCGCCACTATCCATTATGTGTAAAATACCCAGCTTGCAATATTGTTAACCTAGAGCTATGCTAACAGTCTTGATGCGAATAATAAACAGCTATAGAATAATTACTACCTTTCCTGAAGTTACCGGTCTGAACCTTCTCCTATGCTATATCAGTCACCTGATTTCCCAATGGAAAGATCATCCATACTTAACTAAGCTTATGGCCTTTGAAAAATAGTCTCCCAAATGAGGATCTCTACCTCCAAATGATGAAGAGGCAAGGAGTTATTGTAAAATATGAGATATCTGCCCAGGAGTGCAAATCTCATATTTTACAATAACTCCTTGTCTCTTCATCATTTGGCGGTTGGGAGGGTATTTTTCGATAGGTGGACGTAGCCTTTGTCACACATGTATAGCAGACAAATTATGTGGATAGAACAAGGTTTGTGTGATATTGTTTTGATTTATTTCTGTTTATGTCACCAGTAGTATCACCATTCATTTTCCTGAAGAAGCCTGAATAGGCAAAATGTTGAACAACATGTGTGATAAATGACATGACTGTATAGTATGCGTTTAATCCAAATTTTTGTAATTAACATTTTGTAACAAAATTTTTATACTAAATATTTCTCTGTGGATTTAGTTGTCTATGCAACTGAAAAATCCCATATTGCCCCCATTTTCTTTCAGAAAGATACAGCTTTTATATACTTTGCAAACATGACTTGTAGGGCTTTTATATGCCATTAGCACTAATAACAGTCCGTCAAAAGCCAAATTTGAGCAAACGTGAGGAGAAAAAAAAAAAAAAAAAAACACACACCTTGTTAATTACACTGGAACTACTGTTCAAGACCCAGCCAGGAAGATTTCCCATTCCATTTTGTCAGCCAAAACCAGATATTCATTATATGTATTCCCTTCCTACTAACAGCTTGTATCACTCACTCAATGCTAGCATATGGCTTCAATCTGCAGCCCACTGTGCATCAAGACTTCCCATCATCCTAGGCTCTCTCCATATCTTACATACTTGGCATTCTCCCAGTTCACCACCTCAGCATACCCTCTACTACACCGCACATATTCAGCCATATAAAGCAGAAGCCTCACCACCACCAGAAGTTGCCTAAAACACAATGTACATGGTGACTGAGCATGTTGAGGTGATTTTCAACAAGTTGCAATGAAACCATACATATTTGGCAGTACCTACATACAAGAAAAGCTCTATAGAAAATATCAGATGGTAAAACTAGAATTTACCAGCATGGGTCACTACAGCAACTGCCGAGTTCACATGCCAATAAAGTCACAACAGCTTTCTTGCTAGTGCATGTAACTTTTTCCAAGAGGGGTAGGCAATTCCTACTTGTCCGATTTACACTTCTGCAGTACAAGCACGGCTAAATACAGGCAGCTCTCAGAGAGGACACATAGTAAGTGATCTGACTGTGCTCTTTAGGATCACAAACCCAGCAGAATTTTTTTTTTTTTTTTTTTACTCAGGCTAGGTTACTATACACAGGGTCTAAAAAACGGAGGGACAATGACTTCACTACAAAGGAATGATCACAAATTTGGGATTAGATTATTGGCAGCGCCAAACTACTAAACAGACTGCAGAATCAGCCTTCAAAAATGCTGTAACGTGGATGAATTTGAATGTGGCGCAGCATCAAGCTTCACTAGGCATTTGTGGGTATGCCACTCTGCTCAATAAAAATTCTCAGTAACGAGTAACAAAACCTGTTCCAAGTTCCTCTTTTTGAATCATATGGCTACAGACTTTTTGGAAACAGAATTTCATCACCAACTCTGAAAGCACAAATTTATCCTTAAAGTGTATTTCCACTTTTGCAGTCAAATTTGAAAAAAAATTAATTAATTAAAAAAACTGCACTGTTTGTCATCTGTTTGTATGCACACAGAATACCTAAAAATCTTCAAAAACACATTTCTTACCTTTCTAGCTGATTCTTTGGAGCAGATGTCTGGGCAGACTGCAAACTGATACTGAGATCTGTAAGCACCGTATTAGGCATCATTCCCACGAGGCGGATCCGCTGCCTTGATGTCCGCCTCTATCCGCCAGCTCAGCGGGAGATCTCTCTCCGTTGATCTCCGCTGAGCCGGCGGATGACAGGTCCCTCTCTGCTCACTGAGCGGGGAGGGGCCTGTCGAGCGCCGCTGCTTCCTATGGAGAGGCTGGACGAAAACGGACAGCATGTCCCTTTTCATCAGATCTCACCCGATCCGATAGGGATGGATGCGAACATAGGGGCATCCGTCTGCTTTTAGCGGAACGGACCGGGTCGGATGTCAGCGGACATGTCACCGCCAACATCCGTCGCTCCATAGACTAGCATGGAGCGCCCAGTTCAGGTCCGCTATCAAAACTGACAGGCGGACCTGAACAGTCCGACAGTGTGAAAGGGGTCTTACACACAGGGCTAATTATGGTAAACATTAACTCCCCATCCCCCACCTTAACATTACCTAGAAGGGAAAAACATCAGTTTGAAGTTTTGAGAAAAGAGCAAGTACAGCCTCTTTCACGCAGGTGACCTGATCAGCTCTGCTTGTAAGTTTTAGGCGGACCCGATCTAAAGGTCCATGCATTCCCATGGACAGACGGGTGTAACTGGACCTGTGTCCGTTTACACCCAACTACCTCGTGATATGATCCAGTCTGCTAAAAAGAAAAAAAAAAACTGAAGGGGATCTGTCCTTCCTTTTAGGAGGATCGGATTGGAGGTAGACAGGTATAAAAAAAGGACAGCATGTTTACTCCTGCCCAAAGAGCACAACCCGCTCTGTTTCCACTCTGCAGAAACTGCGCGGACATGAATTCATCATCTGCCAGCTCTGCTGACAGCAGGGGATCTGTGAACCGAGCCCTTGCTGATGGGAATGGAATCCGTCCCCTGTGAAGGGGGCCCAATATTGTAAGCAGCAATTTAATACTATATCCGCTTCAGCCCCAGAAGATTTGACACCCTTCCTGATCAGAGCACTTTTTGCGATTCGGCACTGCGTCGCTTTAACGGACAATTGCGCGGTCGTGCGTCGCTGCACACAAACAAAATTGACATCTTTTTTCCCCCCACAAATAAAGCTCTTTTGGTGGTATTTGATCACCTCTGTGGTTATTTTGTGCGCTATAAAAACAAACAAAAAAAAAGCGCAACAATTTTGAAGAAAAAAAAAAATATATATATATATATATATATATATATATATATATATATATATATATATATATATATATATATATATATATATATATATATATATATATATATATATATATATATTTTTTTTACTTTTTGCTATAATAAATATTCCCCAAAAGCATATAAAAAAAAAAATGTTTCCTCGGTTTAGGCCGATATGTATTCTTCTACATATTTTTTGGGGGGGGGGAAACGCAATAAGCGTATATTGATTGGTTTGCGCAAAAGTTAAAGCGTCCACAAAATAGGGGATTTATAGTATTTATACTTTTTTTTTTTTTTTACGAGTAATGGCGGCGATCTGCGATTTTTATCGTGACTACGACATTATGGCAGACACGGACAATTTTGACATTTTTGGGACCACTGGCATTAATACAGAGATCAGTGCGATTAAAAATGCATTACTGTAAAAATGTCACTGGCAGTGAAGGGGTTAACACTAGGGGCAGTTAAGGGGTTAAGTGTGTCCTAGTGTGTGTGTTCTAACTGAAGGGGGGAGGGGACTGTGCAGGGAAGATAACAGATTGCTGTTCATACTCTGTATGAACAGACGATCTGTCACTTCTCCCCTCAGAGAACCGGAAACTGTTTACACACACACACACACTTCCGGGTTCTCCGTGTCCCAGGTGGTCATCGAGACCACCGGGCACTCGCATCAGCTCGGGGGGGGCGCCCCCTAGTGGCCACAGGGCGAAGGGACGTTACATAACGTCGTTTTGCCCAGCCGTGCCATTCTGCCGCAGTACAACTGCGGCGGCTGGTCGGCAAGTGGTTAAAGGTACGCTACGTGAACGGCAACATTTAAAGTAGATGTTATCCAAACTTGGCTGCAAAAGTGGAAATGCACTTTTAAAAAGTTTTACTAAACCCTCCTAAAATGAACACTGGAATCCAGCACAATGTACTAAACACCACTTCATTAACCAATTGCTGACCAGTGAGGTACCGGTACGTCACTAGACTTCAAGTGGTTATACCAGAATGCCGCAGGCATCATCCCAGTACCCGTTTTTTTTGGGGGGGGGGGGGGTTTTAGAGCCGACAGTCAGCTCTTATGTAAAATCAGTCCTAGTGGTTAATCCCAGATCGACCAGCCGTCGCTTCCACTGGCTGATCATAGAGGTGATCAAAAACCGTAATGACTTTGATCGCCTCTATGATATAGGAACTCGGAAGCAATAAGCTTGCATCACATCCCGCTTCTCCAGAAGTAAACTGGGCCATTTTCAAAAATGAAAAGCATTTGATCACATCAAGATTGGTGTGATCAAATGCTTTTAAGGGTAGAGGAAGGATCTGGGGTCTTACAGACCCCAGTTCTCTCCATAAAGAGTACCCGTTACATGAAATGTGGTAACCCACTAATGGGAAAATCGATCGGCTACATGCTGATACCCAATTATGAATAAAATAGGTGTAAACACTGAAACCCCCCCCCCCCACACACACACCTTCCCACTATAAATTTAGTTCATTTCTTGGGACGGCTGGCGACAGTTTAGGCTGGTCACTCCTTGCACAAAGTGTCACGTCGGCAACAAGTGTTTGGCACTTGGACACGGGCACTTTGACTAAGGCACTGCTACAAAAAAGTAAGTACAGACATTGTTCCACAGCTATTTTGCAGGAAGTTCCACTTCATTCTCTAACTTTCCTCAGCCTTCTTTCTATTAGCCTGTCCCCACCCTCTAAAATGCTCACACTAATCTTTGTTACAATGTTCTCTCTCCTCAAACTCTCATGTCTTTACCCCCCCTCTCCAGCCCCCAACCTTAACATATCTCCCGCTCTTCTGCCCACTCAATATTACTCCACTTACCACCTCCTGCTCATTCTAAGCCCACACAGTATCACCACGTCCATTCCACCACAGCATCTGCCCTCCTATAAATCCCACTCCCGCCTTACCACCCTCACCCTCCTACTACTCCTAATGTTTGGGGACATCGCACCAAACCCCGGCCCTCCCACACCCAATTCCCAACGCCAAGATCGGCCATCTACCTCCTCCAACAGTAGTCGTAACTTCAACCTTCTCATTCCAATTCCCCAAGTCAGCCCCCCTCTTTCATGTGCCCTCTGGAATGCCCGCTCAGTCTTCAACAAACTAGTTTCTGTCAATGACCTTTTCCTCTCCAAATCACTTGATCTATTTGCTATAACTGAAACCTGGCTCCAGGAATTCGATACTACCTCTCCAGCTGCACTGTCCCACAGTGGCCTTCTCTGGACTCACTCCACCAGACCCAGTGGACGAAAAAGGAGGTGGTATCGGACTTCTCCTCTCCCCACAATGCACCTTCCAGGTACTGCCCACATCTCCCTCTTTCCACCTGCTCTTTTGAAATGCACTGCATTCGTCTTTTCTCTCCAGCTTGTCTGAGGGTCGCAGTCATTTATCGGCCTCCTGGACCAGTGTCACGCTTTCTGGATGACTTCTCTGCATGGCTACCCTATTTTCTCTCATCCGAAGTACCTGCCATCATCCTAGGTGACTTTAACATTCCAATCAATGTTAATAATGCTACCACTTCTAAACTAAACTACTCAACCTAACCTCCTCTTTTAACCTAACACAATGGACACAAACCACCACTCCAACGGCAACATTCTCGACCTTGTATTCTCCCATCGCTGCACTCCCTGCAATCTCTCCAACGCACCCTTTCCTCTCTCTGATCACAACCTTATCCGTTTCACACTCTCCTTGTCTCCTATATCCCATGCTGCCAACCCACAAACCACTACCCGCAGGAACCTTAGCAACCTCAAACCTTCCCGTCTTCACTCTGCTACTGATGGCCTTTATGACACCCCTGTCCTGCCCAGACCTAACCACTTCCATCTACAACACCACGTTGTCATCCTCCCTAGACGTACTTGCTCCTCTTTCTACACGCAGAACAAGGCCTCATCTGCCACAACCCTGGCAAACAGACGACACTAGAAGTCTCAAGAGATGCAGCCGTGCTCTTGAGCGAGCATGGAGTGAATCTAAATCCCTGCAAGATTTTACCCTCTACAAATCTGTCCTTCTCAAATACAACTCCTGCCTCCACACTGCTAAACAAACCTATTACAACACTCATCAAAACCCTCTCATCCAAGCCTCGTCAACTCTTTTCTACCCTCAATTCCTTACTTCACCCCCCACTGCCCCCACCCACCAACTTGGTTACCGCTCAACATATTGCCAACCACTTCAATAGCAATAATCAACACAATTCCCAAGGAGATATCCAGCATTCAAATTCCTCCCCTACCCAACATATCAGGTCCAACACCACACTCAATACTCTCCTCCTTTTGCCCAATTACCACAGAAGAAGTTGATAAACTCCTCTCCATGACCCACCTCACTACATGTCCCCTGGACCCTGTCCCCTCTCAATTACTGCGACCACCTTCCCACTCTATCCTCAACTCCCTAAGCCACATCTTCAATCTCTCCCTCTCCTCCGGCACCTTTCCTTCCCCGCTCAAACATGCACTGGTTACCCCCATACTCAAAAAACCCTCACTAGACCCCACCTGTTTGAATAACTTAAGACCCATCTCCCTTCTCCCATTTGCCTCCAAGCTCATCGAACGCCTTGTTCATGACCAAATGAGTCGCTACCTCACGGACAACAACCTTCTCGACCCCTTACAGTCTGGCTTCCGCCTACAACATTCTACTGAAACTGCCCTACTAAAAATCACCAATGACCTAATAACTGCCAAAACCAATGGCCACTACTCCATACTCATACTTTTAGACCTCTCTGCTGCCTTTGACACAGTTGACCACCTGCTGCTCCTCAGCAAATTACACTCCCTTGGCCTCCGTGATTCTGCATTATCCTGGTTCTCCTCCTACCCATCTCAGCGCACTTTCAGTGTCACTTACAACTCCATCTCCTCCGCTCCCCTTCCTCTTTCTGTTGGGGTACCCCAAGGCTCCGTCCTTGGGCCTCTCCTTTTCTCACTCTATACCTCTTCCCTGGGCCAGTTGATAACCTCCCATGGCTTCCAATACCACCTCTATGCCGATGACACACAGATCTCTCCACTCCTCAACTCACCCCCACTATCTCCTCACGGATCTCAAACTTGCTGAATGACATATCGGTATGGATGTCACACCACTTCCTCAAACTTAATCTTTCTAAAACTAAGCTGGTTATATTTCCTCCTTCACGGTCCCCCTCCGGTGACTTCACCTATAATATCAACAACACAACCATTGGTCCCTCCACACATGCCAGGGTCCTGGGTGTAATCCTTGACTCTGACCTCTCCTTCAGCCCCCATATTCAATCACTGGCTAAATCCTGCTGCCTTAACCTCCTCAACATCTCCAGAATTCGACCCTTCCTGACTAATGACACCACAAAGCAACTTATTCACTCCTTAATTATTTCCCGCCTCGACTACTGCAACTCTCTCCTTAATGGCTTATCCTTAAGCAGGCTATCCCCCCGTACAGTATTATGAATGCTGCTGCTAGACTAATACAGTCAATCTGAAAAATGCCCATTCCGTCCCTACGCGTGACGTCACCGATCACGTGACTTCATCAGGGGATAAAGAAAATAGGCACATATCTGTCTTAAATAGTCTCTAACATTGTAGTTAATGAGCGACCATTTTCTTGTAGCCACGTCCGCCATTAATTAATAGACCGTGTGCGCGGCCATCTTATTGGTTGGTTAAATCTAAGTTGCAATACTAACAGGTAGAAAACAGGCTCGCTGCATATCTCCATGCTTGTATTAAACGACAACCATAGATACAGCCTAGCTATGCAGAGGGGACTAATTTACCAGCATAGCCTATATGTTGGAGATGGAACAATCTAATCACGCCAGACAGACCGTCTAACATCGCTAGGCGTGGAGGCAGAAATAGGAGTTGCGCTGGCCCAGGACCCTGAAGTAAAAGATCACAGCTATTGACAGCTATAAGAAGATATAAACACTTTGCACTTTAAGTTGTTTCACCTATGCACTCAGTTGCATGTTACTTGGATTGTTTTTTTTGTTTTTTGTTTTGATCAGCAGATCATTTAGGACTATTATTGCTGGGACACTGTTTTTTTGATGGAGTAGATGTGTTTAGGTCACCTTAGCACTTGCACTTTTTATGCCGTTTTTGCACACAAGTATTATTTATTAAGGATATATATATATATATATATAGATATATATATCTATATATATATATCTATATATATATCTATATATATATATATATATCTATATATATATATATATATATATATATATATATTCACTGTCATGTATATGGACTGAAAGTTTTTATTGCAATGTTTATTTGTTTACATCAAGCTGGTTTTGCACATTTATATTAACTTAAAGATTCTATTATCTTTTATCATTGCACAAGGATTTCAGTGTTTACACATATTTATTTTATTCATAATGGGGTATCAGCATGTAGCCGATCGATTTTCCCATTAGTGGGTTACCACATTTCATAGTAGTTTATACGGAGACCACACACAGCAGCCCTCTGTTCTGGATAGCGCAGCACCTCTCCCCCCTCTGTTTTTGTGCATTTTGGGTTTTTGTTTGGCCCATTTTCTGTGCGTGCAGCCGTCCAGTCGCACATTGTTTTCTTTTTCCATTAGGGTAGCGCAGGAATACTTACATTACATACCGGTTACATGCCTATTGCTATCACAAGTGATGTCTACATTCCTTGTGGAAGCAATAAAAGTGATCAAAGAAAAAAATAATAATAATAAAAAATATATTAAAAAAAATATATATATACAATTTTGAAATGTCTCTGCCCCCCCCCCAGTTCCACCCCCTGGTTCCATGCAAAAGATATGCATCGGTCCAGCGCGCACACGGCGATCGTCCCACACATGTGAAGTATTACCACAAACATCAGATCATGGGCAGCAATTCTAGCACCCAACCTCCTGTGTAAATCTAAAGTGAAAACTAGTAAAGGCCTTAAAAGCGTCGCCTATGGATAGTAAAATTCACACCAATTCTCACCGTTGCACGGGTGTTCGCAATTTTACAGTGTGACAGGTTTAGTATCTATTAACTGGGCTTAACATTTTTTGTAAAAAAATTGGGTTATGGATTGTGTTTTTTTTTTTCTTTTTTTTGCATCAACATGCAAAAAAAGTATTTTTTTCACCAAAAAATGGTGTTTAAAAAAACCACTGTGCAAATACCGTGTGACGAAAAATTCCAACACCTACCAATTTATTCTTAGGGAATAATAATAATAATAATAATAATAATAATAATAATAATAATAGGATGTTTGCGAGTTCTAAGAAATTTTCTAGCAAAAAAATACTGATTGTTACATGTAAACAAAAAGGCCTGGAATTAAAGTGGTAAAGACTGCCAATGTTTACAGGTTTCCGTTCCATTTGCTAGTCAGGTGCAGTACATGTATATTTTGTGCGTAGAGCAGTGCACATGACAGATTCCATCAACCATTGGGCCTGCATACTCTAATGCCTGTATTTAAGTCAATATTTCATTTATTGGTGCTTGTACTTCCCACAACTGTCAACCAAGGTTGACAGAGCAGGAAGATCTAATGAACCACCACAATGGGTCATTTCCCGATCCCACTGTCACTCAAGAAGGCATTGGCAGTGCGGTGTTGAATTTTTAGAAATGTAAGGTTTTGGATGCGTCAATGCACTAAAATGTAGTCCATCTTGGGAGCAATGCAGAGGAGGGTAGCTGTGTTGACATATGCAGTAGGGCCATATAAACGTACCATAGCCACCCTAATAGAAGCAGAATGACCGATTTTTTAAAAAGTTAATTTTTGGGGATGTACCATTAAGCACTGTACATAAAACGGGTAAACAGATGAATTGATTAAATATATTATAAGCTACCACTATAACCTGAATGCATACTACTAGCTTGTTACATTGTAACATTTTAATACAAGGAATATACTTAGCATTTAGTTTCTATTTATAGTTCCCAAAATTAATTCCTCCTCAGATATCTGATCTACTCATAAAGTAAAGAGGTCATTCATAAAGCAATGCCAAGCTCAGTGCGCACTTTAGGAACAGCTTCTAAATACAGCTAGGAATTTACAAAGGCAACAGGGTTACATTGATTACAGGGCTATAGCGCTCGTACATTTCTTTCCTTCTCATCTAAAAGCATCATCAGGAGATAAAAATTACACTAAACACATTGTAGCAGCTAATTTTCTACCTTTATTTGTAGAACATCCAACATAACAGCAAATCCCAAAGAGTTGTGACATTTGGCATGGGAAAACAAGAATGAGCCATATGCAGACCACATACATGCCATTTGTTTTTTCAATATCCAAATAGATCAATACAGAGAGAAACCGAAGCCATACTCAAATCCAGAAGTACATAGCAAGTGATTTAGCCAAAGGCCAATGCACACAGCTGGTATGAAATTATTATTAAAAAAAAATAATAATAAATATGTCTCCATACCAAGATTCGGAGCCTAAAAATGTATATACACAAGCAAAAATGTGAAGATCCCATACTTGCTGTCAAAGCCCTAGTCAAGTCGCAGATCAATCCAAAAACAGAAGTTAAAAGATCACTAACCATACACCCTCTCAAGACAGGTTTTTAGGGGAAAGGAAAAAAAAAAAAAAGGAAAAAAAAGGAAAAAAAGGAAAAGGAAAAAAAGGAAAAAAAAAAAAAGGAAAAAAAAAAGGAAAAAAAAGGAAAAAAAAGGAAAAAAGGAAAGGAAAAGAAAAAAGGAAAGGAAAAGAAAAAAAAAAAAGGAAAGGAGGAAAGGAAAAAAGGAAAAAAGAAAAAAAAAAAGGAAAAAAAAGGGGAAAAAAAAGGGGAAGGGAAAAAAAGGAAAAAAGAAAAAAAAAGGAAAAAAGGAAAAAGGGAAAAAAGAAAAAAAAAAAAAAAAAGGAAAAGGAAAAAAAAAAAAAAAAAAAAAAAAGGAAAAAAGGAAAAAGCAAGGACAATAAACACTTCTGTAGCTTGAAGATATTACCTTGTAAAACGTAGTAGTGACATCACCACTATGCTGGACATAGCCTGAGCACTGTTGTGGGAGGAATCCAGAAGCTCCATTCACTACAGGATGCCTACAGAATACATTGTGTATAGGAGGAAACATGGACTTTGTAGGCACCACTGATAATAATAATAATGTTTTATTTGTAAAACTCATATAGACTAGAAAAGAAAAAAAATCATAAAAACCATCACTGTAGCAGCCTACAGCTACACACTTGATATCTCCAATAGCAGTCGCTTGAGTTGAAAGTGCAGTGCCAGAGGACCACAATAACACTCAACACGGCTGAAAAGATTTAAATAGTAATGTTGAAAAAAGATCTACACGTTTTGCAGGAAGCGCTTCAGGAGCTTATATACATTTTTCTAGGTAGAATAAAGAGACACCAAGTTTCAGTATCACAAATAGGAAACATAAGGGGAATGCAAAAGACACTGAAATTCAAAAGAGCCAACTTCCATAAACGACGCTCCTTGCTAGAAGATATTAAATGGGATAAAATCTTAGGAACAAGGAACACTGAGGAAACATGGGTGTGCTTTAAAGAGGAAGTAAACTCTGCATTTTAAACTGCCTTTTTCATGCTATGTAACATGGTACAGTATTTACAGTCATTGCCCAGTTAAAGGATGTAAAAATACTTGTTACGTTTTTGTTTTTTTTCTCTTTTTTAATTATTGCTACTTCCGGGAATCGGCAGGGCCATCTTAGGTATCGTTTAGTGAGTACCCTGCGGACGTCATTTCCGCCCTTCCTTGGGCTCCCTTCTCAAAATGTCGCGCATGCACGATCGTATGCTTACAAGTTTACGGGATGTCCTGGTTTACTGCTTGTGTGACATCCCACACTGGCAAATGTTCTGTGTATTCTCAGCTATGCCGCAGAGAGGGGAACTCTCGGCCACAGCATTATGTTAAAGTGGGAACGGCACACAGAGCGTGCCGTGACTTGAGAGATGGGAAGAGCATGCACCAGTGACGTCATGAAACATTGCGGGACGGAATAGGAGAAGAAAAAAATAAGGAAAATTAGACAGGCAGCAATCGGTATCTATGGTAATGAGGATTAAAATGACCTAAAGTTAGGATAGAGAGTTTACAACCACTTTAAGAGCATATTAAATAAAAGTATTAGCCAGTGCATCCCAATTGGAAATAAATTTAAAAGAGCGAACAAAAGTCCTGGATGGCTTAAAGTGTTTGTGAACCCATTTTGTAAAAGTCTATGCCAGCCCCTCTATTAGAGGCTGGCATAGCACACTGTGTTATGCATTTTTTTAAAACGAGTCTAGTAAATACTGATTTTTAGCTGCCTTCAGGCCGGTCACATGACTCGCGGCCGCTTTCCAGCTCCAACGGATGGCTTCTGCGGGAGGGGCCATTACCTACTTCTGACGTCAGCTGGGGAGATCACGTGACCGCTCCTCTCCGCAGAATCCACGCCTCATCGCTGTAAAGCGGCCGCAAATCCCGTGACCGGCCTAAAGACTACTAAAAAAACGGTATGTACAACACTTGTTTTAAAAAATGCTTAACAGTGTGCTATGCCAGGCTCCAATAGAGGGGCTGGAAGTGACAATTACAGGTTTATTATTTTTTTTAATAGGGATGGGGGGGCGGGGCTGAGCGGAGACAGAGGGCACTGAGTGGGAGGAAGGAGGGGGTGAGGGGGGTGAGAGGAAAGCAGAGGTGACAGCAGCCTATCACTGAGGGAGTCACTTTGACCACGGTGATCAGAGCAGGGCTGCCCTGCTTATCGTTTTAGAGAGGCCATGCAGGAAGTGGGAGGTTTAGGGTGTGGTTTTGTTTTGTTTTTTTACAGTTCAGAGGGGGGCAGATTATATAGCACAAGCGCTGTGCTATGTAATCTGCTTTAAGGGACCAGGACATGAATTTTTTTTATGGGTGAACAAACACTTTAACTCCAACGTAAAAATGCATATAAAAGCAAAGAAGGCCTTTAAAAAACATAAGGCTGAGGGGTCATCATCAGCATTTCAACTTTACAAAGTATGCAATAAGAAATGTAAGGGTGCAATCAGGGCGGCTAAGATAGAACACGAAAGGCACATAGCGGAGGAGAGTAAAGGGGGGAAAAAAAATTCTTTAAGTTAATAAATAGTAAAAGAGGGAGGTCAGATCATATTGGCCCCATAAATAATGATGAAGGGAATCTGGTTACAAAGGATGGAGAGATGGCGATGGTATTGAATTTATCCCTCTCCTTAATCTTCACAAGGAAAACGGGGGCTTCGGTAACAAAAGATGCAAGTTTTATCCTCATGACACATCACAGGAAGCACCCTCATGGCTAACAGAGGATAGAATTAGGAATAGACTTGAATAGACTTGAAAAACTTAACATAAGTCACCGGGACCAGATTGCACCCGAGGGTCCTTAGGGAACTCAGTCAATTGCCAGACCATAGAAGCGGTTTAACCTTAAACTGCGCAGAGGGTCCTTTACTGTAAGAGCGGTAAGAATGTGGAATTCTTCCACAAGCAGTGCTTTCAGCAGGGAGCATAGATAATTTCAAAAACTATTAGATAGGCACCTAAACGGCCTTAACATACAGGGATATACAATGCAATACTGACATAAAAGCACACACATAGGTTGGACTTGATTGACTTGTGTCTTTACAACCCCACCAACTATGTAACAAGCATATAATATCTATCAGATTTGGTACAAGGCATTTAGAACAAAGTAACAAGACTGTCTGAAATACAGCAACCCCATGAGAATACATCTAGCGCCTTGAGGCGATTCAGTTCGCAATTGCAGCGCTTTACAAATCATTCATTCATTCATGAGAAATTGCATGCATAAGTGAGCAGGGTGGATTTGATTTAAGTCAAGTTGATTTAAATCACTACTAAAAAGGCTCGATTTAAATCAACTTGATTTAAATCATAATTTTTAAAGAGCAACTGTCATCTCTGTCCTGCAGCGGCTCCTCCTCTGACCCACTGTTGACTCACCAACAGTCCCATACTGTATGTGGACAGTCATTGGGACCATATGTATAGCTGAGCATTTATAAACTATAGATAAAAAGTAATAAATATTTGAAAAAAAAAAATTCAGAATTTAATACAAGATTCACATACACATGGAAACAATGTGTTGTGGGAGGGGGAAGGGGAAAAATAAAAAACACTAGGAGCAAAATAGTCTAGGGCTAGGCAGTTCTCACCTGAAAATAGTAGAGATATAAAGTGCTATACCCTTTAAATCGTTCAATTAGTTCATTTTGAGACTTCTGTTATACATACATACACACAATTGGTTTATCTTCAATGGCTCTCACTACCTCCAGGTACAAGGTGTGGCCATGGGCACCTGCTGTGCATTCCTTGCAGCCCAATACTTAAGATTGAGAAGAGATTATACACGTCTTGCTGATTTTAAAATTCAGTCCAACCTGTTGCAACACCGCCTACAGATGGGGTATACAAAATCATTGCTACACAAGGCCTTCAACAAGGCACTAAAACAGTCTCTTAGCGATTTACAAATCCAAAGCCAAAACGGACTTCACGTCCAACGTGAAATTTATTACTCAATATTCTGACCAGCAGCAACAACTCAGAAATATCTTATCCCATAACTGGCATAGTCTCCTTGATGACCCCGATGCTTACTAAATATATATGATCGCCCAGATATTGTTTTAAGACGTGCAAGGTCCTTAAGAGTTAGCCTTACTAACAGTCACTATACCACTACCTCACAAACCCAAACCAGTAGTAAAGGGCTGTACCAATGTGGTCACTGTACTTTTTGCCCCTGGGTGTCCACTGGGTCCCAATTCACACACCCCAACGGGGGAAGTGTTCCACCCTCATTTCAGGTCCGATTGTGGTACCCAAGGTGTAGTCTACTTAATGCCAATGTGGAGCATTCTACATTGGCAAAACGATCCGCCAACTTAAGGCCCGCACACACGATGCAAAATTCAGATGGAAATTTTCGTATGACGAGCTGTCTGATGATTTTCGGATCATAAGTGCAGTGGTTTCGACAGCCGATTTTGCTTGTCAGACAAAAGCAGGATGTGCAGACTAAAATTTTTGGCGGATGTGAACTCACGCCAGATTTTCGTTTCATTAGTACAGTTTTCGTACCAAAAAAAAAAAAAAAGGTAAGAGTAAGGACTACGTATGCTCAGAAACTAAAGAATACATACAAAACTAGGAATGCACCAAAATTTCGGCCACCGAACCATATCAGCCGAAAATGGCCCTTTCAGCAAAAAGCCGAAAGAATTCTTGCCAATACTGGTGCCGAAAATCGCGCATGCGCAGTAGAGGCGGCAGAACCAGCGGGTGATGTCACTCGTTGTGTAGGCGGCATGCACATTCCTCGCGGTTAAGACGCCACAATGCCGCACTCGTAAGCACGTTCCCTGCCGAGACGCTGGCACCTTCCCCGCGGACGCTGCTGGGAAGCGAGGCACGCTGCTGGGAAGCGAGAGACAGTACTGGGAAGCGAGAGACGGCTTCATAGAGGGCTGCACATAGCATACTCAAGTACAAGAGTGGGCACTGTCACTCCTGGATGGCTACCATTACTATTCGCCGGTGAGCATTGCTGCTTTTGCCTTCTTAAACTGACAGAAACAAACTAGTCATTTTATTTCTTGATTATTTTAGTATAGTACTAGTACTGAGTCTGACTATTTAAAATGACTGTCTGCACTGCAGTACATCTGATCTGACTTGTAGCAAAAAAAAAAAAAAAAAATTATATAAATCGAAATGACTGATTAAATATGATTTGAAATGGAATGTAATGGATTGCAAGCTATTTTTTTTAGCTATATATAGTATACAGTATAAAATTCATGCGCTTGCTGATGCGGTTATTGAATGTGTCACTTTGACAGCGTAGTAAAAGTTATACAGTACTGACTTGACAGCAAGCGCATGAATTTTTTAAACATGACAGTATGCAATATATATTATATTGCATACATATATTATTATTAATAATTATTTATTGCGTACGGTCATGTTCAAAAAATTCATGCGCTTGCTGTCATGTCAGTGTCGTATAACTTATAATACTACAGTGAGACAAAGTGACAAATTTTATTCAATGACAACAAGGCGCATGAAGTATACTATAGAATAGCTCAAAAAAATAAAAATTGCATGCAATTGCAATTTGCAATCCATTCCATTTCAAATTTATTCAGTTCAATTATATTTTTTTGGTACAAGTCGGATGTACTGCAGTGCAGACATTACTACCTTGCATGCCAAGAGCAGCACCATTAAAAAAAAAAAAAAAAAGGGGAGGATTGGTTAGTTTTCATTTTATTACTTAAAGCTGCCTCCTGGGGTTTAGCTTTTAAATTGATTTTGTCCTTTTTTTTTACCCCCCCCCCCCCCCCCCTCAGATTTCACTCCCACTATAAATCATTCTATGATATTATTCTACGTTACCAGCAAAGGTGGACCATGTCTGCAGTGTGGAAATATTTTAAAGTTTCTGATAAAGACCCCAAATTTGCAATCTGTACTCATTGCTCAACAGAAATTTCAAGAGGGGGTACAGTGCCAAAGAATTTTTCAACAGGTTTGATACACCACCAGAAAACACGTCATCCAGTTCAGCATTCTGATTACAAGAAAACAGCGCCACTTTCAAAAAGTGCCTCAGGCTTAACACCATCTGTGGCCACAGTGTTTGAAAAGGTTAAAAAATATGCAAGTGACAGTCCCAAAGCTCATGCCATTACAGCTAAAATTATGGAATTTATTGCATTAAATGACCAGCCATTCTCTGTTGTGGAGGACATTGGATTCCGTAGGCTCATGCAACATATTGAGCCGCGTTACTCACTACCAAGCAGACGTTATTTTGCAGATACCAGCCTACATGAATTGTTTAGCAGTGTTAGAAAAACACGTTCAGGAGCTCATGACTACCAACATCATAGCAATCAGTTTGACTACCGACATTTGGAATTCAGATGTCAGTCCAACGAGCATGCTCAGCCTGACAGCGCAGTGGATAGATGACAAATTTCAATTGCAAAACATCATACTTAAACGCACGTGAGTTTGTTGGATCACATACTGCAGCAGCAATATCTGATGCTTTAAAAACCATACTTGGCACATTGAGAAGTCTAAAGTGCATTTGATTGTCCGAGATAATGCGCGGAACATGGGAAAGGCAATGGAGGACAGTGAACTTCAAAGCATACCCTGCATGGCACACACACAATTGGCTGTGAATGAAGGATTGCCGAGTCAGCGCACCACATCTCATATCGTATCGTATCAAAAGGAAGAAAAATTGTGGGTCACTTTAGGCATTCTCCGCTTGCTTATTCCAGATTACAAGCTTTGCAGATGCAGTTTGGAATGGCACCGAAACGACTGCAGCAAGATGTAGCCACTCGTTGGAACAGCACCTACTATATGCTACAAAGTCTTTGAACAAAAGCAAGTTTTAGCTGCATACATTGCAGATTACGAGCTGCCAGCAACACTGAGTGCACATCAGTGGACGTTAGCTGAAAATAGTTTGTCTCTTCTATCTCCATTTGAACAGTTAACAAAAGAAATAAGCTCAGCTAATGCTTCCATTGCTGAAGTTATCCCCTTGATTGCTGCAATGAAGAGTCTGCTTGGAAAAGAGGTAGAAACAGACCATGGCTTAAAAACGGCTAAAACCACTCTACTGGAGGCCGTAACCAACCAGTTTCAAGACACCGAGTCCAACCCTCTGTACTGCATTGCAACAGTTCTAGATCCTCGATTTAAAGAGCATTACTTTAATGTGGAGAAAAAGCAGCGTGCACGGGAAATACTAGCACAAATGGAGGTGGTGGAAGCATCTAGTGAAGGAGTTTCGAGGTGTCGCACAGAGGAGAGTGAGAAACGGTCACATACAAGTGAAGAGGAACACACTCCCTCCATATCTGATATGTTTGAAGAAATTTTACACAAATTCACCCCAATCCATAGCGGTACCACAAGTGCAGCTACCCAACAGCTGGACATTTATTTAGCTGAACAGCCTATTGCCAGAAGCGACAATCCACTTGAGTACTGGCACATCAACTTGCACAAATTGCACACAGATATTTATCTGCCCCAAGCACCAGTACAGAGAGTGAGAGACTATTCAGTCTAGCATCTCATATTCTTGATGAGAAGAGAAACAATCTCTCCTGTGAGAAAGCTGAACAGCTTTTGTTCTTAAAAGCAAAATCTGCCACTTTTACTGAAATAGATTTAAAAATCCGTAGCATAGACCAATTCATTTACCATGTTGAACATAGTAACTGAATTGGTATTGGACAATTGGAACATACAACATAGTATGACTGACTACCTAGTATGTTCCAATTGTCTAGTTGTGCAATTTGTTGGTTGTTCATTGTAGTTCTTCTACAGTTTTTTGCACTTCAATTTAAGAGAGAACTCCAGCTTTTGAACTACTGAACCATAGTTTGTTGCTGTTGGGCTAAAGTTAAACTATGTCTCTCCCTAAGCTGTCAGCCCGCTGCATGTGCAAATGCAAAACTGTATGTTCTTTATCTGTGGCTGTCTACATACTACAGTACTATACCGCACTGTGTTCTGGGTATGGGCGGTGACTTCCGTAAACACAGACTAGTCTACATTGCTTGCTGTGATTGGCTGAGCACCGCTGCTGTAGACTAGTCTGTGTTCCAGGATGTCTCGGCCCATACCCGGGGCCGGAACACAGTGCGGTCTACTGTATGACTATGTATGTAACCCGCAGCTACATAAAATACACTTATCGCACATCCAGCCGCTGAAACCTTAGGGAGAGAGAACTGAATTACTAGTTCTGATGTAAGTTTGAAATTAATAAAATATAAAAAAGTCAGTCTTTGGCATTTTTATATTATATTAATATTAAATAATTATTATATATTAATTTATTTTTTTATGCCTGTTTTATTTGGTATGGTGGTGCAATGTGCACTGACTGCAGTCTTATTTTATTTATTTTTTGTCTTCTGTGTCCACTGTCCAATTGTATGTGGGTTACTTTTTATTAAAGTACTTTTGGACATTACTGGATTGTAGTATTCTTTTCTTCATAAAATTAATGATTAAGTTGAATATAAATATTATAACAAATACGAATGTAACACAATTTTGTATATCCAATAATTTTTTTGGGTAATAGATTTAAGAAAAGCCTATTTTGGCATCGGTTTTCGGGATCAAGGAAGATTTATTTTCGGTATCGGTTTCGACCACAAAAAAACTATTTGGTGCACCCTATACAAAACTATTCAATACATTACATCACTTCTGACATATTCTGTCGTGCGAAAATTTTCATATTGTGGAGTAACCTCCTCACTGTCGACATGACTAGCATGCCACAAAAAAAGGACGTTCGGTCGTCCAAAAATCGAAGCGTGAGTACGAGGCTTTAGACAGAGACTTCACGACCACATCTATTAACCAACGGCTACCAATGGTAAAATGCTTACACCTGTAAGCAGAAACTAAGTTCTATAGCACAGATTCAATTCAACTATGGTCTCCTTTCTGATCCTGACGGTTATTCCACAGGATCCCACAGGAGGTGACTGGAATAAATAGATCTTGCAACAAGAAACTAAAAATGGATAGAGTGTCTTAACACTACCTATCCACCTGGAATTAATGAGGAATAATTCTATAAGGCATTTCTGTAGATATAGGAATGAATATATACATTTTTTTATATATACACAGGTGATACTCGAAAAATTAGAATATCGTGCAAAAGTTAAATTTATTTCACTAATGCAACTTAAAAGGTGAATACTAATTCTAATACTTCAAGCCGTAATTTATCATAATTGTGATTATGGCTTACAGCTCATGAAAACCCCAAATCCACAATCTCAGAAAACTAGATTACATGCAATCAATAAAACAAGGATTATACATAGAATAATATCGGACCTCTGAAATGCATGCATATGTACTCAGTACTTGGTTTGGGCCTCTTATGCAGCAATTACTGCCTTAATATGGCGTGGCATGGAAGCCATCAGCCTGTGGCACTCCTGAGGCGTTATTAAAGACCAGGATGCTTCAATAGTGGCCTTCAGCTCTTCTGCATTGTTCGGTCTCATGTCTCATCTTTCTCTTGGCAATGCCCCATAGATTCTCTATGGGGTTCAGGTCAGGCGAGTTTGCTGGCCAATCAAGCACAGTAATCCCACGGTCATTGAACCAGGTTTTGGCAGTGTGGGCAGGTGCCAAGTCCTGCTGGAAAATGAAGTCAGCATCCCCATATAGCTTGTCTGCGGAAGGAAGCATGAAGTGCTGCAAAATCTCCTGGTAGACGGCTGCGTTGACCCTGGACTTAATGAAGCACAGTGGACCAACACCAGCAGATGAATTGGGGAGCCATGTCAACACAGACTGTGGAAACTTCACACTGGACTTCAAGCATCTTGCAGTGTTGTGCCTTTACATTCTTCCTCCATACTCTGGGTCCTTGGGTTCCAAATGAGATGCAAAATTTGCTCTCATCAGAAAAGAGGACTTTGGACCACTGAGCAACAGACTAGGTCTGTTTTTCTTTAGCCCAGGTAAGACGCTTCTGACGTTGTTTGTTGTTCAGGAGTGGCTTGACAAGAGGAATACAACAATTGAAGCCCATGTCCAGGATCCATCCATGTGTGGTGGCTCTCTATGCACTGACTCCAGCCTCAGTCCACTCCTTGTGAAAGTCCCCAACACTTTTGAATGGCCTTTGTCCTTACAATCCTCTCCAGGCTGCAGTCATCCCCTTTTTCTTCCACATATTTCCCTTCCACATAACTTTCTATTAATGTGCTTTGATACAGCACTTGGGAACAACCAACTTCTTTTGCAATTACCTTTTAAAGCTTTCCCTCCTTATGGAGGGTGTCAATGATGGTTTTCTGCACAACTGTCAGGTCAGCAGTCTTTCCCATGACTGATTCCTACGGAACCAGATTGAGACCATTTAAAGGCGTAAGAACCCTTTGCAGGCGTTATGGCTTAATTAGCTGATTAGATTGGGACACTTTGAGCTTAGAATATTGCACCTTTTCACAATATTCTAATTTTCTGAGATTGTGGAATTGGGGTTTTCATGAGCTGTAAGCCATAATCACCACAATTATGACAAATCACGGCTTGAACTATCTTTCTTTGCATGTAATGAGTCACTCATATATTAGTTTTACCTTTTAAGTTGCATTAAAAAAATTAATTAACTTTTGCACGATATTCTAATTTTTCCAGTATCCCCTGTATTCAATGTCATTCATTTTGGGCGTTAAATACGCATAGTACCAGCATTACTATTGACCATTTAGGCGAGACCACTTGGATTTGTTCATTAGTAAATGGCTAACATGTTATGTTGCCAAAAACCTACATTAGACTTACCGGTAACGGTATTTCTACGAACCTTCCAGGATGGCACACCTGAGAGATGAGGGCTCCTCCCCACAGGAAACACAATCAATTGACAGCTTGTTACAAGTCCCCACCCTTCCCCTTGAACCCCAGTATGTAATAAAGTAATCCTGAACTGGTTCACAAGGAGCATCGCTCCACATGGGTACTTCCCACCTAGCGTTTAGCCTATCTTTTCCTCCACATAGGGCGGGAAGTAGGCCTGACGTCCTGGAAGGTTCGTAGAAATACCGTTACCAGTAAGTCTAACGTAGGTTTTCTCCTATCACCTTCCAGGACAGCCAGGAGGATAATCAAGTAAACACAGGCCTACCTTCAGGGTGGGACCACAGCTTGTAGGACCTTCCGACCAAAAGCCAAGTTTAGCTGTGACAACACTTCCACATGGTAGTGCTTCAGGAACGTATCCTGACTGGACCAGGTGGCCGCACTGCGGATTTGTTCTCAGGAGGCCCCTGCTTTTTCAGCCTAGGACGTTGCTAGTGACCTGGTTGAATGAGTTTTAACCTTTGCTGGTGCTGGAACTCCAGAACTCTCATAAGCCATGGAGATAGCTTTGCTGATCCATCTGGAGACTGAGGCTTTAGAAGCCTGAAGTCCCTTCCTAGACCCAGCATACAAAACTTGCAGGTGACTGGACCTCCTAAAACGCTTTGTTCTTTCTAGATAGGTAAGGAGACGCCTTCTAACATCCAGACAATTAAGTTTCTTTTCGTTCTCATTTTTTGGTTTATCACAAAAGGACGGCAATGTTATATCTTGCGTCTTATAAAATAAGGATGCTACCTTTGGTAGATGTAAGGGATCTGCCCTGAGGGTGACCCTACCTGGCTGTACCAATAGGAAAGGTTCCTTCATGGACAGCCCTTGCAAATCCCCGACCCTCCTGGCCGTAGTAATTGCTAACAAAAATAATAATTTTAAGGTTAGAAACTTAAAGGGAACCTCTTCTATAGGTTCAAATGGGTGTTTAGATAACGCCTCTAACACCCTTGTCAAGTCCCATGGTGGGAAACTACTTTTGGAGACAGGGAAATCCTTTCCCTGGCCAGCAGAAAAAGTTTAATGAGGTCTGCCTATGCAAATCTTACATCAAGATAGACCGAGAGGGCCGCTATCTGAACCCGAAGGGTGCTGACCGCTAGACCTTGGTCTACTCCGTCCTGGAGAAACTCCAGGAAAACCGAACAGTGGTGGAGGTCATCTGTCTTTCTTTACCCCAGTAACAGAAAGTCTTCCAAACTTTAGAATAAATCTTTTTAGTCACTGGCTTGCTACTCAGAAAAAGGGTACTTCTCTCTGAGCAGCCCTTACTTTTTAATATCTGGCTCTCACTAACCAGGCACACAGCTGGAAAAATTCCAGCCTTGGGTGTAGTACTGGACCTTGCCTGAGAAGATCGGGTCAGTTCAGGGACATCCATGGCTCTGCCACTGCCATCAAACTTAAGCTTGCGAACCAAGCTCTCCTTGCCCACCAGGGTGCCATCAGGAGGAGTTGGCCTGGGGACTGGCTGAGCTTCTGAAGAACTTGCGGAATCAGTGCTAGGGGTGGGAAGGCATGTCAGCCTGCACTGCCAGGTTTGAGTCAGTGCATCTAGTCCTTCTGACTCTCTCTCTTGGGAAATCTAGAAATATCTCTTTACCTTCCTGTTTCGCCTGTTGGGGAACAGATCCAATTCCGGATTTCCAAAGCGTTGCACCAGGGTTTGAAATACCTCAGGGTTCAGTTCCCATTTCCCTTATCTTATCGGCTGACGGCTGAGGAAGTCTGCCTTGGTATTGCTGGTCTCTTATGTAAAGCTGAAATGGAGAGAACCTTTCCTTTGGCCCAGTCCAGGATCTGCTTCGATAATTCTAGCAGAGTCTGGACCTGGTGCCTCTCTGGTGACTCAAGTAGGCTACGACAGTGGCGTTGTCGGAGCTCACTTGAACCTCCTTGCTCATAAAGCCCTTTTGAAAGGCTTTCAGGGCCTCCCCCACTGCTTTGAGCTCCCTGTAGTTGGACAACATCTGACCTAGCGAGCTGTTCCATTGGCCTTTTTCCTTTCCAAGGTTGGCCCCCCACCCCCAGGAACTGGCATCAGTGGTAACTTTTACTGGATTCCACTGAGCCCATGGCCTGCCACCCTTTAGGTTTTTGGGTACTGTCCACCACTCCAGGGAGGACAGGACCTGAGGGGTTAGTAATATCTCCAGATCCAAGGACTCCTTTTTGTCCCATGAAGACCGGAAGAAGTGAGGGTCTCTTGTGTGAAGTTGCGCTCAGACTATGGCTGGTATACTTGCCGACAGACCTAGGGTTCCTAGCACCTCCCTTCTGGAGCGTGACGGGGGTCTTTATCAAGCCCCCCATTGATGAAGCTAGTTTTGTCACCTTGTCCTCTGGCAAGAAGGGGTTCTGCAGTCTGGTGTCCACCCTGTAACCAAGAAAGGTCTTGACCTGTTCTGGTTCAAGGGAGGATTTTTCTGTGTTGATTATCCAATTTAAGTTTTTTAGAACCATTACTTTGTTGGTATCTGAGATGACCTGGGTAACTGATTGTCCGGAGATCAGTACATCGTCCAGGTATGGAATTGGAGATATACCCTGAAGATGTAGAAAGGCTACTGCCTCTGCTAGGATTTTTGTAAAAATCCTTGGGCCGGCTGTTAACCCGAAAGGAAGGGCTCTGAACTGCCAGTGAAAAATCTCCCCTCCAACTGCTACTGTGACCCTCAGGAATGCCTGATGATCCACGTGAATTTCGCAAATGCAGGTAGGCATCCCTGAGGCCCAGAGTCGTCACGAAGGCCTCCTTCAAGAGGTTTTAGTGTACAGAGTAGATACTCTCCATAGTAAACTTTGTATTCCAGGTACCTGTTCAGGTTTCCCAAGTTTACTCTCAGCTGATACTTTCCTGATGGCTTGCGAACAACGAATATGTGAGAGTAGAATCCCTGGTACTGTTGTTCCTTTGGTACTGGTACCACAACCTGCTGTTCCAACAATTCTTGGATACCCTCCAGGAGGGCAGATCTTTTCAGAGTATCCCTGGGGGGGATGTGTAAGGGTGATCATAGAGGGGGGGGTTTTGCCGAGAACTCCATAACCCTCTCACAAGATCTGGCAGATGTAACTGCTGTCCGATATCTTTTCCCACTGGAGGGACAAAGTGGGACTGCCGTCCCCCCCACCTTGAGCTGGGCGTCACTTGGTTTCTTTGGTGCCAACCTTGTGGGAGGAAAACAATAACTGTTCTTTTGCTTTCCCCTACCATAGCCCCACCGTTTGTTGGGCTCCATATTGTCTCTATGCTGTGGTTGCCCTGGGGGCCTGGAAAAATTTTAATTTTTTTTTCTTTTTTTGGGGCTTTATTGGAAATTTTTTACCCTTCTCTGAAGACCTAGACAGAACGTTGTGTCCAGGCCCTGGCCAAACAGCAATGAACCCTGAAAGGGAAGGCCACACAGTTTAATCTTTGACACAACATCTCCTTCCCAAGCCTTAATCCAGACAGCTCTCCTAGCCGAGTTGATTAATGCGGCCGTTTTAGCCGAGGCTCTCAACTGCAGCATCACGGAAAGATTTGAATGTTGCCAACATTTCCATTTGCATAGATGAGAAATTTTTCTCATTAATGCAGAAGCTTCTTTTCCTGCTAATTTGTTTATACAGTTATAGCAGAAGGGCTTTGAGTGGGACTTTGGGAATTTATACTTGCAGTACCCACTTTTTTTGAGGAGCTATGCCCTGTAGCGGCAGGAATGTGTTTATCTGGGGCCTCCTGGGCTCCACTGGGGGATTCTGCAAGACAAGATATAACATATAGAATTTTTTGTCTTCCCCCTAACTGCGGGCTTGTACTGGAGAGGGGGGGGAGGGTAAGGTGATTGGTGAAGTCCAGCCTGTTCGGCCCATCCCAAAGATTCTCAGACACCTAGAGAATACAGGACCTCTCATCCCCTTCCCCTCCTCCCTTTCCAAGGGGGGTCTGTACTCACCACCTTGCTCTGTCTCCACGCTGCTCTCCATGCTTTCTCACGGCGTTTCTAACACTTCCGGGTTGCGCTATAACTCCGGCGGCGCCCACTTCCTGTGATGCGGCCGTGTACCAGAGTGAGGCTTGGAGAGCAGTACTTCCTGTAAGAAGATTCCCGGCAATGAAGAGAGTGGCTGGCGGCGGTGGTTCATGCACATCCAGCGATAGCGCGCACTCCTTGCGGCCAGAGCGCTGGTGCAAACTTGGAGGCGACCTGTGAGAAGGACAAGCCTGCAGGTTAGTTCAGCCCTCCCCGGCCTCCCTAAAACCTGTCTCAACAGGGGACCATCAGACCCTCCCTGGTCATTTGGTCTTTAAACAAACATGCTGCTGTGTTCTGGAGAAACACAATCAATACTGGAGATCAAGAGGAAGAGTGGGGACCTATAACAAGCTGTCAATTGATTGTTTCCTGTAGGGAGGAGTCCTCATCTATCAGGTGTGTCGTCCTGGAAGCTGATAGGAGAAATGTTACTTCTAATAAGTAGTGAATAGAGCTTTCCATCTGCTTAAACTGTTTAACATATATGTAAACGTATTTTTTTATGTATACTGTATGATATTACCATTATATTTTGAATTGATACTTGATTTTTTTTCTCTTTTTCAGGCATTTGTGTTATAGTTATGTATTGTCTGTCTGTTATTCAGCACTCTAATTACACAGAGTTATCTGGGCGGATGTGCGGCCGGGTAGCTGTGGCTCTGTAGAATGCACTCCATGCAGGTCATCCTGCAGCACTGTGGGATTAGCCTGGGGTGTCTCCCTTCTCTCATCGAAGTTTATTTACCATCTAGATTTCTGGGCCGTCAGATCGCTTCTGGGCAACCGCTCGTGCGCAGATCTCAGCGTGCCTTGTGTGGAGGTTTAGCTAGGGGGAGATCACCTATTCACTTTTGGGACGCTTGTTCCCCCACTTCCGCTCTGTGGCTGACGGTTTTACCAGCCGGCCACGCATGCGTGAACGGAGGAGTAGTGCACGCGCATCCTTATTTGTCCGGGTCAGGTTATGCGGCCCCGCTCCCCTGATTTGGACATATATAAGGCTCATACTGAGCCTTAAACTGTGGCAGCTCCTCTTCCAGGCTCCTGTGGATAATTCTGGTGTACACAATATACTTCCAAGTATGTACGAGTGCTTTAGCAATCTGTAGATGTGCAAGCCTTTTGAAACCCAGGATTTATAATAGTATTTGCGCAGCAGTCTTACAAGCGCACTTTTTTGGGAAAAAATACACTTTTTTGAATAAAAATAAAAAATAAGACAACAGTAAAGTAAGCCCAATTTTTCTTTTTATATTGTGAAAGATAATGTTACGCCGAGTAAATTGATACCAAACATGTCATGCTTCAAAACTGCACCCGCTTGTGGAATGGCAACAAACTTTTACCCTTAAAAATCTTTATAGGCGAGGTTTAAAAAAATTCTACAGGTTACATGTTTTGAGTTAGAGGGGGTCTAGTGCTAGAATTATTGCTCTCGCTCTAACGATCACGGTGATACCTCACGTGTGGTTTGAACACTGTTTCATATGCGGGCGCTACTCACGTATGCATTCGCTTCTGCACGCAAGCTCAGCGGGACAGGTTGACATTTTTGGGGGGGTTTTCTTCTTGTTTTACTGGGGTTTTTTTTGTTTTGTTTTTTTTTTAACACCGTTCTTAAAAAAAAAAAAAAAAATTGTTACTTTTATTCCCATTACAAGGAACGTAAACATCTCTTAATAGAAAAAATGCATAACAGGACCTCTTAAATATAAGGTCTGGGGTTAAAAAGACCTCAGATCTCATATTTACATTAAAATGCAATAAAATAAAAAAAAGTCGCTTGAAAGAAAAAAAATAAAATGGCCCTTTAAGAGCTATGGGCGGAAGTGACGTTTTAACGTCGCTTCTGCCCTGCAATGGTGCGGACTAGAGCGGGGGCTATTTTCCCCTCAGCTCTATACCACAGACAGAGAAGGATCCGATCGCCTCAGCTGCGCCCTCTCCCGCCACTGATAAAAGTGATCTCGCGGCGAATCCACCGCAGAGACCACTTTTATCTGAAAGCCGACCGCACGCTGAAGGGGATACCAGGGGGTTATGGCAGCTAGCTGCTGCCATAACGATATTCCTCTTCAAACAACTGACGTATAACGATGGCGGGCGGTCGGCAAGTGGTTAAACAAAAAAAAAAAAAGGTTAAAAAAATAAAAAATAAAAATGCCAGAAAAACCCCAGTAAATTGATACGCTCAGGTGTGAAGGAAGCTCCTTTACAGAGGTAAAGTTTCATACTGAATTACAATATATATGTAAAGCTCTGCGTAAATTGACGGCGCTATAGAAGTACCTAAAATAAATAAATTGCTGCACAAATCTGGAAGTAATACACCAAGATTCAAATAAGCAGCTTCCCATGGGGGCACTGGACAGAGGAGGGGCCAGGAGTGCAGGTGGGGCCCCGAGAAGGAGGTTCAGGCCACTCTGCAATTCCATTTCGCAGAGCAGGTAAGTATAGAGAGGTTTGTTATAAAAACAAAAACAACAAAAAAAAATGTATACCTTTATAATCACTTTAAATTAAAAACAGGCAGCCTTTTTATCGCAGAAGAGACATGCAATGTCTCTTCTGCAATTAAATACACTTGTCTATTTACAATCCTCTGTGGCATGTACACAGTGCAAGCACAGCTCAGTTTACATTTCAGCACACTGCCAGTGTGTCAGGATGACTGCACTCCTGTGTGGGAGTGACGTCATCCTCCCACACCAGTCAAAAATAGCCAAAGACCAGCATCCAGAAGAACCTAGGGAGGAAAAAATAAATAAGATGTGCTGTGTAAAAAAACTTGTTAGACTTATGGGTAAATATTTCCAGTAGTCTTCCAGGACAGCCCATTATTTTATTTATTTCAGGTACTTATATAGCGCCGTCAATTTACGCAGCGCTTTACATATACATTGTACATTCACATCAGTCCCTACCCTCAAGGAGCTTACAATCTAAGGTCCCTAACTCACATTCATACATACTAGGGACAATTTAGACAGGATCCAATTAGCCTACCAGCATGTCTTTGGAGTGTGGGAGGAAACCGGAGTACCCCGGAGGAAACCCACGCAGGCACAGAGAGAACATGCAAACTCCAAGCAGGTAGTATCGTGGTTGGGATTCGAACCAGTGACCCTTCTTACTGCTAGGCGAGAGTGCTACCACTACACCACTGTGCCGCCCATGAGATAATGGGTTCCTTTAACACAGGAACGCATACCCGCAACAAAATTAAAAGGCAATCCTACAGGCACCCACTTCAGTAAAATAAGAACCGAAGGACGGACCTAAAAAAATAGAAAAAGAAAAAAAAAAAAGTAGTCTTCCATGGCCGCCCATAGGATGATAACCAAGAACTTGCCAAGTTAGGCTGGGACCACTTTTGAAGGACCTTATGCCCAAAAGCCTGATCCTGACTAGTTAATAGGTCCAATTGGTAGTGGCAAATGAATGTGGAAAAGCTATACCAGGTTGTGCCTTACATATGCTCTGGGGTGGCTCTAACTCTTTCCACCTACAATGCCGCTGAACAAAAGTGCTTGGCTGTCTCTTAGGCCTAGAGCTGCACGATTCTGGCTAAAATGAGAATCACGATTTTTTTGCTTAGAGGATAGATCACGATTCTCGCGGCGTAACATCATCTTTCACATTAAAACAAAAAAAATTGTGCTAACTTTACTGTTTAGTTTTTTTTTATTTATTGAAGTTTATTTTTTCCCAAAAAATTGCATTTGAAAGCTGGGCAAACACAGTGTGACATAAAATTTTGCAGCAATTGCCATTTTATTCCCTAGGGTCAAAAAAAAAATATATATATATATATATATATATATATATATATATATATATATATATATATATATATATATATATATATATATAATCTAATATTTGGGGGTTCCAAGTAATTTTTTTTAGCAAAAAATATTGATTTTAACTTGAGAAAGAAGTGTCAGAAAAATATTTAGACTTTAAGTGGTTAAACTTCCTGCATTTACAAGTGGTTTAAAACTTGGCAGATTGCCCAGGTTATTTGTTTACACAGAGAAGTTCTATCCCTTTGATCTAAGAAGGAAGTTAGTTACAATGTTTCAAGTTCTAAACTTGGCAGACTGCCTGATGCTTTCTTTTGACAGCTGAGTGAGCAGATAATCTCTCCACTTGTTTATATGAAAGAATCGGCAAACTCAGCAGGAGAGATCGTCAGAGGAGGTGAATCGAGATCACGATTTTTTAACGATTAATTGTGCAGCTCTACTTAGGCCCCTTTCACACTGGGGCGGTTTGCAGGCGTTATTGCGCTAAAAATACCGCCTGCAAACTGCCCCTAAACAGCCTCCGCTGTTTGTTCAGTGTGAAAGCCCGAGGGCTTTCACACTGAAGCGGTGCGCTGGCAGGAGAAGAAAAAATCTCCTGCAAGCCGCATTTTGAGCGGTGAAGGAGCGGTGTATTCACCGCTCCTTCACCGCTCCTGCCCACTGAAATCAATGGGACAGCGCTGCTATACCGTGGCAATACCGTGGCTAAAGCCGCGCTGTACGAGTGATTTTAACCCTTTTTCGGCCACCAGCGGGGGGGTTAAAACCGCACCGTTAGCGGCCAAATACCACGGTAAAACAGCGCTAAAAATAGCGCTGTTTTACCGCCGACGCCCCCTACCGCCCCAGTGTGAAAGGGGCCTTAATAAAACAATCATCTTTTTATGTCCAAGACACCGAACTCTGTCAGTGGGATTCTTGCAAAAAGTAGGAACAATGTTCTAAGTTCTGGGAAAGGTAGATTATATTTTTGGCAGGAACTGTGGATTTTTTTTTTTTTTTTAAACCGTCTTCTAGAATTGTCACAAAAGGCTCCCTGACAGACAGGACTTGAACCTCACAACATCCTGTGGGCAGAAGTGATAGCAGTTAACCACTTAAGGACCAATGTAAAAATAAAATGGATGTTAGTACCCACATTTATGTGAACAAGTGTGTAAAAATAAAATGAATATTAGTACCCACACCTATCTATGATTCATCTATATTTATTTTTACATACTTATTCACATATCCTTTTAGAAGATTACAGTTGTTTTATGATTTTAAATTATATATGCAAATATGTATATATTTCTTACATTTTTGTTTTAGAAATATTACGATAGTTTCAGTGTTTTTAAATTGTATACGTAGATTGTCAATTCCAGGGGACATAAGAACTGGTGTATATACTTATATAAAAGATTGGCAGATCTAAGGTGCCTGAGAAAACGAGAATCCATCTCCTAAGCTTACCTATATTTAATGTATGGGGCTCTCTAACAACTCATTTCTCTAATACACACGGAAGCCACTATACTAAATAATAATATAACATTCCCATTTCAAATAATTCTTCTGTGATTGAAATTTCCATTCATTGTGTACACTTTTTAACCACTTCCCGTTTATGTGACTGCAATTTAGGTCAAACCCACCCCTTCCTTGTTTACAAAGTCTAGTTACGATCATGTGACCTTTCTAGATTGCCATTGACAGCGTGTGAGCCACGTTGTGACGCGCGCATGCGTGATGGCGGGGTAAGTACGTCACGCCGCTCGCATGCGCATTGCGTCATACAGTGTGGAACGCAAGGGGATGTGTATTCCGCGGGTTGCTTCGCTCGCTGGTGGCTTGCACTGCAGCGAACGATGGGCGGAGATACATTGAGATGAAATATACAAAACACATTACTTTTAGTTCAGGTAATTTTGCCTGCACTTAATGAGGGATTTGGAACGCACGACAATGAGGCTTGGAACGCACGTGGGTCCGCCATTTTGGCCAAACCCGGAAGTGCAGAGGACGGAAGTTAGGGAGCTGGATTCTCAATACAGGGGTCTCAGTGCCTATATAAAAAGGAGTATGGCTGCAGTGGGTAGGTACCCCAGAAGAAGTCCTATGAGACAAAACGCGTTGGTAGGACTCCACTGCCGCCATTTTTATTACTTACAAGCGCTTGATTTCTTCTTAAATGTAAGTGTGTTTCTTTTTTAATAAAATTCACATTTTTACGGAATTACACTATATGGCCCCTTTCTTTCCTATGTGGGGTTTGTCCAAGGACGTCTCTAACCTCTACATGGAGAAGGCACCCCGGTGAGGCACCCCTAGGATTTCTTCTCCAGTGTACCATTGGGATCTCCTCATCATTGCCAGGGGGCAATTTTTAAGCCCGTTTGACTCATACAGCATACGCTGTTTTGGGTCCCAACCTTTCGGTAAGCCTCCATTCATATGGGTGGTGGTATCTGCACAATCTTTATTTTTTCACATTAAACCCCAGAGAAGGCCTCCAAGACGGTTTATATCTTTATATTTCCTTCTGACCTACACCTTTGCCATTGGACATAAAAGGCTTGTCTAGACCTATATAGCATCAGCTATTTTTAGGTCCAATATCCATGGTACGCCTTCATCGCTTTGGGGACTATATTGACTACTGTTTTCACTATATATCCACGTGGTGATTATTGTTTCACAATCAAGATGGACTGTTTGATTTACTAATAATGGACATTTATCATTCTTATGTAGATATTCACATTTTGTCACTTCACTTTTGAATAATTTACAGCGCTGCACCTACTTTATATATCTAATAGAAAAAAGCATGACAGGATCTCTTAAATATGAGATCTGGGGTCAAAAAGACCCCAGATCTCATATTTACATTAAAATGCAATAAAAATTTTAAAAAAGGCCCTTTAAGATCTGTGGGCTGAAGTGACGTTTTGACGTCGCCTTTCGCCCTGCAATGGTATGAAGACGGGTGGGGGCCATATTCCCCTCACTCGTCTCCATACCACACGGAAGCAGCGGAGGGCACCAGTAGAGTAGCGGGAGGGGGGGCTCCCTCTCCCGCCACAGATAACAGTGATCTTGTGGCGAATCCGCCACATAGACCACTATTATCGGAAACCAGACCACCCACTGAAAGAGGATACAGGGGTTATGGCGGCTAGCTGCTGCCATAACAAAGATAGCCCTCTTCAAAACAGCCGACGTATATCAGCGTGCGGCAGTCCGGAAGTGGTTAATATAGTTTTAAAGTTGTTGTAAAGCCTTAAGGTTTTTCACCTCAATGCATTAAGGCGATAAACCTGTGCTGAAGCTCCCCCCAACCCCCCCCCCTCCCGTTATTCTTACCCTGAGCCCGATCCGATCCAGCAATGTGCATGAGCGCAGCGGCTTCATTGGATAGATTAATAGCAGCAGGAGCCATTGGCTCCCGCTGCTGTCAATCAAAAGCTGTGACGTGGGAGCAGGGGGCAGGGTCGAGTCCCCTTGTCTGTGTCAATGGACGTAGCAGCAGGACTCGGGAACAAGCCCGCACTTGTGCCCCCATGGACAGTGGCTTTCCGTGGGGGCAACCGATGAAGAGGAGGGGCTTGGAGCACTGACAGGTCATCTCAGAAGAGTATCGAGTCTGCTCTGTGCAAAACCATTGCACAGAGCAGGTAAGTATAGGGCACCAGAGCCTCCTCCTAGACTTGAATATTCTTGGGGATGAGTACAGGCCAGTGGAAGTGCTCTGTACTGGAAATGATGTACAACTGAAGTCGATTTATATCATAATTTAAATCACTAGTAAAAAAGCTTGAATTAAATCAACTCCATTTAAATCATAATTTTTAAAGAGCAACCGTCATCTCAGTCCTGCAGCCGCTCCTCCTCTGACCCTCTGTTGACTAACCAACAGTCCCATTAATTTTGATGGGAGGGCTGGTGATACGACAGTGACACAACAAGGTGAGGGACGTGGCAGCAGCAGGTGAGTGGATGCCCGCTAACAGGTGCTGCCATGATGGATCTGAAATGACATGTGCTCTTTAAAAACTTAAGGACTTATTCTTGCTGGTAGTTAGAATCTGAAATACTTGGAAACGAAGTGAAGGTTTCCTATTTAGAATAATAAGCTGCCAGGTTAGTAAAACAGCGATATCAGAACCAATTCAGTTTGTAGTGTACACAGATTTGTAAAATAGGATAAAGGAATATTCCTGAACTTTGTTTTATCTCATGGTTATTGTGAAATTGTGTGAATGCATCAATGCAGGGCATGTTATCTCAGCTTGCACTCATTTAACAAGTTTACCAAAATGTAAATCTTGCAGAATATACAGCCTCATGCTATACAACGAAGCTCCATTTCATGCTAAATAAATTATTACTGCATCCTCAATAGAAAACTTTTAGACGTGATCTTTTTATTCTAAGCAAAAAAAAAAAAAATAAAACGTGATTCTCATTTTGGCCATAATTGTGCAGCTCTACCGTGCTAAAGAGCTCTGACTGTAAAGATGGACACCATTCGTAACCTCTTGTACCAGATTTTCTTCTTTAAAGGCTTGATGTTTAGAATAAGACAACACTTCCCAGAAGGTTTTCTTACAACGAAAAAGGTAAAATATTTCCCTTCCATTCATAGAAACCAGCCCATCATTGGGATTTGGAGGCTCTTTATCCAATGGGTCTTCTTTGGCTTTTCTCCCCCCCCCCCCTTCTTCTTCCAGCTGTTGGTACCCTTGATCTTGAAAAAAACATGGTTTTTCTTTTCTGGGAAGGCTTTTTTCATATACACCGTGCCCTACAAGACAGCTTCCAGGCCTGACCCAAAAAGTAGATCACCTATAAAAAAGGTAAATTACACAGGCTTAGATGCCACAACTCCCGACCACATCTTAAGCCAGAGGCTCAACAAGCCAATTTCTCAAGAGCAGAAGTCTTAACGGCATCTTTACCGTCTTTACCGAGACATCAGCAATGTATTCCACAGCCCTGAACATAGACAGGGAAGTGAGCAACTGATTCCTAGGAGGGATTGTAACAGAGGCAAAACGCAAAATTCCTTGCTACACCCATTATGGCTAGGGCTGGCTTCAAATTAGCCATAGCGAAATCCCAGGCCCTCTTCAGAAGGACATCACCCTTTCACCCATCATCCCTGTTTGTCCACATCTTCAAAAGCCAGATCAGAATTTTTTCTAAACACTTCAGATAGATGGGCATCCACGCATGTTCATTTCGTCATCGAAATGAAAAATCAAGTTAGACTTACCGGTAACTTGTTTTCCAGGAGTCTTTCAGGACAGCACCTTGAGAGCGTGGCTCCACCCACTTGACAGGAAACACACCTCCAAACTTTAAAAGGAGGCTCCTTCCCACTTAGTAGTAGTAGAGAACCTCCGGCCCAAGCTGGAACACATAATCAGAATATGGTTAGTCACAGCATAGTAATTTAATACAATAAGGGCGGGTTGCTGCTGTCCTGAAAGACTCCTGGAAAAAAAGTTACCGGTAAGTCTAACTTGATTTTTCCCTTAACGTCTTTCAGGACAGCACCTTGAGAGGATAACAGAGACTTACCCACTTAGGGAGGGACCACAGCCTGCAAGACCTTTCTGCCAAAAGCCTGTTCATTGGCTGACAGAAGATCCAGCCTGTAATGACGGACAAACGTAAGGTAACTTGACCACGTAGCCGCCCTACAAATCTGATCTGGGGTGGCACCAGCCATTTCTGCCCATGTAGTGGCCTGAGCCCTGGTAGAATGCGCTTTAATTCCCAGCGGGGGAGATAGCCCCGACTGAGAGTAGGCTGCTAGAATAGCCGATTTAAGCCATCTAGCTATAGACCCCTTAGAAGCTTGTTGGCCCTTCTTTTTACCCGAAAAAAGTATAAATAGAGAATCCGAAGATCTAAAGTTACTTGTTGCCTTCAGATACTGTAATAAAGTCCTTCTTACATCCAAATTGTGGAATTTGCCTTTTTCCCCCGAAGGGTTAGAGCAAAAGGTTGGCAGGATAATCTCCTGCGACCTATTGTGTGCTGACGCTACCTTTGGCAAAAAAACCCGGATCGGTTTTAAGTATAATCCTATCAGTGTAGATAGTTAAAAAGGGTCTCTTAACAGATAGGGCGTGCAGCTCACCAATTCTCCTTGCTGATGTTATTGCAACTAAGAACAAGGTCTTAAGAGTAAGATTCCTTAGAGAGATTTCTTGTAGTGGTTCAAAAGGTTCCTTTGTAAGGGCTTGCAGGACCACTGATAGATCCCAATTGGGAAAGTGCTCAGCCGGAGCTGGTCTAGATCTGGTAAGTGCCTTGAAAAATCTTATAACCAAGGGCTCAGAAGAGATTGGTCTTTCTAGAAATACTCCCAAAGCAGCTACTTGAACTTTAAGGGTGCTGACTGACAATCCCTTGTCTGCCCCTTCTTGAAGAAATTCCAAAATTGACACTAAATTTTTTACTTTTCTCTTAGTCAAATGACAAAAAGAGTTGAAAACTTTCCAATATTTAGCATAGATTTTTCTGGTCACTATTTTCCTACTGGAAAGTAAGGTAGTTACCAAGGGTTGTGACAGACCTTTGTTTCTTAACAACTGCTCCTCAGAAACCAGGCCGTGAGGCTTAGACTGGCCACTCCCGGATGCTGTATTGGACCCTGTAGGAGCAGGTCCTGCCGGAGAGGCAGCCGCCAAAATGGTTTGACTGCCATCTGTAGAATGGTGGAAAACCATGCCCTCTTTGGCCAAAATGGAGCAATTAGGATTACTGCCACCTTCTCCCTCTGTATCTTCCTTAACACCAACGGGATAAGTTGGAAAGGAGGAAATGCGTAACCCAGATGGAAGTTCCAGGGCTGGATTAACGCATCTGTCCCCTGGGCCTTGTCGTTTCTGTGAATAGAGAAAAATACTGGGAGTTGTGTATTTTCCTGTGACGCAAATAGGTCTATTTGCGGTTGACCCCAGGCCCTGGTAATCATTGCAAAGATTTCCGGATTCAGGCTCCATTCTGACTCCTGAATCCGCCTTCTGCTTAGATAATCTGCCACTACATTTAAGGTACCTTTGAGGTGGACTGCTGATAAGGACCGAACATGCTTTTCTGCCCAAACCAGGATCTTTGAAGCTAGCAACTGAAGTGTTTTGCTTCTTGTACCCCCGTTTGTTTAGGTAGGCTATGGTAGTGGCGTTGTCTGAGAGGACCCGGACATGAGAACCTCGAAGGATAGAAGAGAAGGCATCTAAAGCTAAGGCGATTGCCTTTAGTTCCCTCCAATTTGAGGACCTCTTTGCCTCTGTCCGAGACCACATTCCTTGCGTGAAGTCTTGGTCTAAGTGAGCTCCCCAACCCCATACACTGGCATCTGTCGTTACCACTTTTTCTATTGGAAATGACCAGAGCAGGCCTTCTGACAGATTCTCCTGTCTTCTCCAACACCAAAGTGATCTCTTGACTTTGGTGGGTATCTTTACCTTTGCTTCCAGAGATTCTGACCTGTGATTCCATATCCTCAGGAGAAAGCTCTGGAGAGGCCTGAAATGTAACCTTGCCCATTGAATGGCTGGTATGGTTGCGGTTAGGGTTCCTAGGGGTGACATCACTTGTCGGACTGATAATTCCTGGCTTGCCTGCAAGGACGCTACCACCTTCTGGACCTTCCCCTTCTCTTCTGGGAGAAAAATCTTCTGTTCCCTTGAACAGATCTGATACCCCAGGAATAGTATTTTCTGGGCTGGATTGAAATTTGACTTCTGCATATTTATGATCCAACCCAGGGTTTCTAGATGACCTCGGGTCTTTCCGAGGTTGTCTAGCAGTCTTTCCCTGGAGGGGGCAAAAAGGAGTAGGTCGTCCAAGTACGGAATTACCGCAATCCCCTGCATGCGAAGAGGTGCAAGTGCTTCTGCCATTATTTTTGTGAATATTCGTGGGGCAGAAGACAGGCCAAAGGGGAGGGCCCTGAATTGCAAGTGCAGAACCTCTTTTCCCAAATTTATCGCCAATCTTAGGAATCTTTGGGACTGCGGGGCTATAGGGATATGCAGATAGGCATCTCGAAGGTCTATTGATGCCATAAAGCATTCCCTCGTCAATAGATTCTTGACCGTGAAGATGGAGTCCATATGAAACCTTTTGTATTGGACTGATCTGTTCAGCGGTTTCAGGTTTAGGATTAACCGAAAATCTCCGGATGGTTTCTTTATCAGGAATATACAGGAATAAAATCCCTGATAAAGCTCCCCCTGTGGGACGTAAGTCATAACCCCCTGATCTATCAGATCCTTTAATAGGCTCTTCATTGCCCGGGATTTTGTTACATCTCTTGGAAGATTTGTCACCAAGTACCTTTCTAGGGGGAGATCTGAAAATTCTATATTGTAACCCTGGGCTAGCATATTCAGAATGTACTGGTTTTCTGTTATGCTTGCCCAATAGGGGAGAAAGTCTTGTAGTCTTCCCCCTACCTGTAACCGACTGTCATTGCGTCTTGCTGGTTGACGCAGGAGAATGGAAAAGGACATTTCCTCTGCCCTTACCCCTCTGCCCTGACCAGCTTTTCTTTTTATCTTGAGGCTTGTTCTGTTCCTGAGCCCTTTGAGGACGAAAAAACCGTTTGACTGGTTGTTTCTTCTTTTTGACAGGAAAAGATTTCTTTTTATCTGCAGTCCTGTCCAGAACTGAATCCAAATCAGGGCTGAACAGTAAGTCTCCTAGAAAATTTGTTTTTAGATGCTGTGTCCCCTTGCCAAGTCTTTAGTCATAAAGCCCGTCTAACCGAATTAGCAAGGGCTGCCGCCTTAGCTGTCATCCTGATAGACTCTGCTGAGGCATCAGAGACATAGGCTACGGCTGCTGAGAGGGTAGAAAAGGAGTCAAGGATTTCTTGCTTAGGGGAATCTGCTATTATATGAGCTTTAAGCTGATTTACCCAATACTCCAAGTTCCTGGAGATGCAAGTAGTTGCCATTGCTGGCTTAAGGTTGCCCATAATGGATTGCCAAGTCCGCTTGAGCTGTTGATCCATTTTTTTATCCATGGGGTCTTTTAAGATCCCCATGTCCTCAAATGCTAGATCAGTAGATCTTGACACTTGAGAAAAGGCTGCATCAAGTTTTGGAACCTTATTCATAAGAGCTGCTGGGTCTTCATCAAAAGGGAACCTTCTCTTATGAGCCCTAGAGAAAAATGGTTTCCTATCAGGGTCAGCCCATTCTTTTCTGATTGTTTCAGAAATCATTGCATGGACTGGAAAGGTACGGGACTTAGACTCACTAAGCCCTGCATACATCTTGTCATGTAAAGACATCTCCTTATGCTCTTCCTCAAGGCCTAGAGTAGCATAAATAGCCTTTAAAAGGCCATCTACCTGATCCAAAGACAATTTATACCTGGAAGACATATTTTCCAGCTCATCACTATCCTCATTCGATTCATTAGAATGGGATGGGGAAAGCCCTTCCCGGTTCAGAGGACCCATTTCTGCCTCTACTGCCGGGACTAACAGTGAGCCTTGAGAGGACTGTGAGGTAGTGGGCTGACTTGCAGATGGATAGGTGTGTGAGGATCTGAAGGATTGAATGGTAGCATCCAATTCCTTTTTAGCAGATGCGATTAGATCTCTGCATGCAGAAGTGGTTTCTTCCCTCACCAAGGAGTCAATACATGCTTGACATAAAGCCTTTTTCCAGCCTTCATTTAACTTAATTTTGCATGAAGGACATTTCTTTCTAATCCCAGGGTCAGAGCTCTTGGCCTGCCATGATAAGGGAAAAAAAGAGAGAAAAAAGACAAACCATCTTTTAGAGTCAGCCTGATTACTCAAGGTTGCTCACCACAGGTGCACAGTGAGAAAAGTTATCAGACTCATGTGCCCTGACAGGCCCCTCCGCCACCAAGGGGAAAAAATACCCTCAAACTTCACTAACATTTAGAGAGAAGAGGGCTAGAGAGAGACCCCACAGTAAAGCTGAGCAGAAACTACAGTCTACTCCTTACCTGGGCCTTGCTGGTGCCTGTGCCTTTTCCACTCGCTGCGGTTCCTGAATCCATGCTGAGGCAGCAGCGTGATGCCTGTGGCGAAAACGCCGGTTCCGGACTCCAATAGCACCTGTGCGCCGGACCGGAACCGGCAATAAATAGGCACCAGACCTATTCCTCCCTCCTCCCCCTGCGCTTCCGGCGGAAATTACGCCTGGCGCCTGCTCCATGGATGCCGCCCCACTTCCGGATACCTCACATCCGGCGGATGCAGTCCTCTGACTGCCCTTCCCAAGATGGCGGCAGCGTCAGGGAAAAAACATGTGCAGGCAAGAAAAAAAACAAACAAAGATGCCCGACATGCCCGACGCCTCTGCCTGGGAGCAGCAATACCCGGAGCAGTCCTGGCTCTCCCCGAGCACTGACGAGGGAGAAGGAGCCCATCCACCCGGCACCCGTAAGCCTGTGGAAAATGGGAGGAATCGGCTCTCCTGAGGTAGGTAAAAATAGTGGAGTAGGGAGCCTGTTCTCTCAGGACAGAACCTTGAGAGCTCCAAACTCCCACATGTGTTCCCGCCGGAGGAAACACATAAACTGATAAGTGGGAAGGAGCCTCCTTTTAAAGTTTGGTGGAGGTGTGTTTCCTGTCAAGTGGGTGGAGCCACGCTCTCAAGGTGCTGTCCTGAAAGACGTTAAGGGAAATTTAGGTTTTAAACGGTTTTAAAAAATTGCTTCCTTTTCCTTTCTGGATTTTCTCATTTCTTTAGAATAGAATCCAATAGAACCTTACGGATAGAGAAAACTCTGAATCTCTTTCTTTGTAGTCCTTGGTACATCAAACCAGGCCTGGACAATATCTAAAGGTGTCATTTTAAAAACTCCTTTACTTCCTCCAGTGACAACTTACATCTGGAAGATTAAGGGCTGGTTTACACTGGCTTCAAAACAAGTGCTCTGAACGTCAAAGCCCCCCTGCCGTCAAAATGATAAGCTTACAGTCTTAATCACATGTTGGGTTTGCTTTGCTTAAAAATTATACCCCATGTCCCTTTGGTGGTGCTTTAAAGCCTCTATGACAAAGCTTGCTTGAAGTGCCTGCAGCTTTTGAGAGGCTTTTATTCAGCTTTGCTTTGGATAAATTGCAGGTATGAGATATCCACACATAGAGCATCTGCCAAGCTTCATTAAAGCTTAAAAAAAAAAAAGAACCACTGTACCATTAAAAAAAAAACAAAAAAAAACACAAAAACCATGTTGAAGCGGTAGGAGCTTCAATGCGTATTGAAGTCAAAGCAAGCGTAAATGAGCCTTAAATCTTTGCCTGGATCCCAATGTTCACTATCCAAACCAGATCTAGAACTAGGGTCACCATATTTCTCTGTTTACTTCTTGTGACATAGAACTAGAGATGACATAGGCAAAGGAGAGTTATGCATGGTACACACATTCAGTTTTTTCGTTCAACCCAATGGGCTAAACAAAAAAATAAAAAAATAAAAAGGACTGAGCTCACTGCACCAACTATCCAATGTTAGTACAGCGATCTCCCCACTGTGCTATTGTGTTCTAACAGCGGGATCCCCCCCCCCCAATGCCAGAACACCACACTGGTCAGCGCTCACAGCCATTGACTGCAAGCCCTGATTGGATGCTGATCAGCTGCTGGTTTTCCAGCACGCTCATTCAACATAAGCCGGTCGACTATTTCACTGATGCCAGATAGGATGGCTATCACTTTCCAATGCTGCAACTATGCATGCCGAGTTTGTCATACACAGAATCTGTGCTTTATTTCATTTATCTGCCCCTCCTCTCCCCTTATCCATTCACAGTAAGGGTTCACTCAGGTGACAGATTAGTGCAGTCCTTCGCGCAGAGCCACTGCCAGATGCATGTTTATCCACCTTGGAGCTGCGTGCAGGCAGTCCATAGAAGTGTATGCAAACACAATCGCATGTCAAAATTTGCCAGGTCAGAACGCAGAGCCTCCATTTCTGCTGGCTGCCTGCATGCCGCTCCGAGATGGATGCACACACATCTGCCAGTGGCTCTGCTTTGAAGATGCCCCTATCGGTCATCTGAATGAGCCCTAAACGTATTCTGTGAATTAATCACAAAATAAAAGCGTGCTATGAGAGGACAAGGGGAGAGGAGGGTAGATAAACAGGTAGGTTCACATTGTTGATGAATGGCTGTGATCAGCTGCTTGTCACTGATCACATCTACTCTTGCTCAGCAGTGTCTGCTATAAGTTCATGGACACTGAAGCACACGAGTTTATAGCAGAAGGGGGAATGCAGCCGGTGTGAGGAATACTGACCTAGCCAGCTGAAGAAGTTCTGTGCTGCTATATGCCCTACATCTGCAGCAGTGAAAGTGTAATGCCGCGTACACACGGTCGTACTTTTCGTCTACAAAAGTCCAACAGACGCTGATGGACTAAAGCTGGCTGGTAATCCGATCGTGTGTGGGCTTCTCCGGACTTTCAACTGACTTTTTTAGCCTCAAATCCGACGTACTTTAGATTTGAAACATGCTTCAAAACTTTACTTCGTAACTACGACGGACCCCGAAATCCGCTCGTCTGTGTGCTAGTCCGACGGACAAAAAGCCACGCTAGGGCACCTATTGGCTACTGGCTATGAACTTCCTTATTTTAGTCCGGTGTACGTCATCACGTACGAATCCGACCGACTTTTGTGTGGTCGTGTGTAGGCAAGTCCGTTCGTTAGAAAGTAGGCCGCAAGTCCGCCGCAAGTCCACCGAAAGTCTGCCGGAAGTCTGTCGGAAAGGCTGTCCGACTTTTGTAGACGAAAAGTACGACCGTGTGTACGCGGCATTAGAAGGAACATCATAAGAGAAAAATAGGAGTTGTCACTACCGGGTTGTTTAGAAAGGGATAAGCTCCAGGGCTGTCGCTTTTAAACTTTTTTTTTTTGGGCGAGTCACTGGCCTGGAACAAGCGTGTCAGAGGCTGTGTGTTACATAAGGATGTACAACACACTTGTGTTTAGTCACTGACTCACTTAAATTAGGTTACCCCAACATTTCGTAGTTCTGATATATGCGAGTGTTCCCATGTACTAAAAAGCAGGGTAAATTAAAAAAAATAAAAAAAAGTCAAGAAAAGCAGATTTTTTGATTTTTAACAAACTTTAACTACTTGCCGACCCCCGCACACACATATACGTCGGCAGAATGGCACAGGCAGGCAAATAGGCATACCTGTATGTCCCTTTAAATTTGCCCCCTATCGGGCGTGCACCACCAACGTGCCTGCGGGTCCCGCAAACTCGATGTTCGCTGGCGGCCCGCGATTGCGGCAAGGAGAGACAGAATGGGGAGATGCCTATGTAAACAAGGCATTTCCCTGTTCTGCCTAGGAACATGACAGGGATCTACCTGCTCCCTGTCATCGTGAGCAGTGATCGCTGTCATGTTGTAGTGAGCCCACCCCGCCCCAGTTAGAATCACTTCCTAGGACACACTTAACCCCTTGATCAGCCCCTAGTGTTTAACCCCTTCCCTGCCAGTGTCATTTATACAGTAATCAGTGGCTATTTGTAGCTCTGATCGCCTGTATAAAGAACAATGGTCCCAAAATAGTGTCAAAAGCGTCCGATGCGTCCGCCATGTGGCACCCATGATAAAAATCACAGATCGCCGCCGTTACTAGTAAAAAAATAAAAATGCCATAAATCTATCCCCTATTTTGTAGACGCTATAACTTTTGCGCTAACCAATACACACTTATTGCGATTTTTTTTTACCAAAAATATGTAGAATACATATCGGCCTAAACTGTGGAAGAAATTTGTTTTTTTATATATTTCGGGGGGATATTTATTATAGCAAAATTAAAAAATTGTTTTTTCTTCAAAATTGTCGCTTTTTTGTTTATAACGTAAAAAATAAAAACCGCAGAGGTGATCAAATACCACCAAAAGCAAGCTCTATTTGTGGGGGAAAAAAAAAAAAAGGAAGTCAATTTTGTTTCGGTACAATGTCACACAACCACGCAATTGTCCGCTGAAGCAACGTAGTACAAAATCGCAAAAAATGCTCTGGTCAGGAAGGAGGTAAATCCTTCCAGGGCTGAAGTGGTTAAAAAATGCTTTTGGAGTTAAAATCTAAAGATTGTTTTCCCATTTAGGATATTTTCATTTAGTTTATTCAGCAAGAAATTGAGCTTAGTTATGTAGCATGAGGCCGTATATTCTGCAATATTTAATTTTTTGGTAAAGTCATTGAATGAATCCAAGCTCTGCAAACTGAGATAACATGCACTGCATTGATGCATTCACACAATTTCACAGTAACCATGAGATAAAACAAAGTTCAGGAATATTCCTTAATCCCATTGTTTTGAAAATCTATGTACACTAAAAACTGATTGAATTGGTTCTGATATCGCCGTTTTACTAATCTGACAGCTTATTATTCTAAATAGGAAACCTTCATTTTGTTGGCAAATATTAAAGATTCTAAACTACCAGCAAGAATATGTCCGTACATTTAAAGAGCAGCTGTCATTTCATATTTATCATGGCAGCATCTGTTAGCGGGCATCCACTCACCTGCTGCCGCCACATCCCTCAATCTGTTGTGTCACTGCCGCATCACCAGCTGTCCCATTAAAGTGAATAGGACGGTCGGCGAGTCAACAGCGGGTCAGAGGAGGAGCCTCTGCAGGACAGAAATGACAGTTGCTCTTTAAAAATTATGATTTAAAGCAAGCCTTTTTACTAGCGATTTAAATCGACTAGATTTAAATTAAATCCACCCTGCTAAAAAGTAGAGCTGCACGCTTCTGGCTAAAATGAGAATCACAATTTTTTTGCTTAGAAGATAGATCACGATTCTCTCACGATTCTCGTAGCGTAACATCTTTCACATTAAAAAAAAAAAAAAAATTGGGCTAACTTTACAGTTTCTTTTTTTTATTATTATTCATTGAAGTGTATTTTTTCCCAAAAAAATTGCATTTGAAAGACCGCTGGGCAAATACAGTGTGACATAAAATATTGCAGCAATTGCCATTTTATTCCCTAGGGTCTCTGCTAAAATATATATAATGTTTGGGGGTTCCAAGTAATATTCTAGCAAAAAATATTGATTTTAACTTAAGAAAGAAGTGTCAGAAAAAGATTTAGACTTTAAGTGGTTAAACTTCCTGCATTTACACATTGTTGAAAACTTGGCAGGCTGCCCTGATTATTTACACAGAAGTTTATCCCTTTGATCTAAGGAAGCTTAGTTACAAGGTTTCAAGTTATAAACTTGGCAGACTGCCCAGATGCTTTCTTTTGACAGCTGAGGGAGTAGATAATCTCTGCACTTCTTTATATGAAAGAATCAGCAAACTCAGCAGGAGAGATCGTCAGAGGGGGTGAATGGAGATCACGATTTTTTTAACGATTAATTGTGCAGCTCTACTAAAAAGTATCCTATTCTCTCTGCATCACTGCCTTTGAGTGAATTACCTGGTAATCCTGCCAGTCCCCCTTCTTTCCTATTTCAAATGTACCACGCTATACATGGAAGCTCGTCCACCCCAGCGTTAGAGCTGCACAATTCTGACTAACATGAGCATCACAATTTTTTTTGCTTAGAATAAAGATCATGATTCTCTCATGATTCTTGCGGCGTAACATCTGTCACACTATACAAAAAAAAAATTGGGCTAACTTTACTGTTTTGCTTTTTTTTTTTTTTTAATTCATTGAAGTGTATTTTTTCCCCCAAAAAGTGCATTTGAAAGACAGCTGCGCAAATACAGTGTGATATAAAATATTGCAACAACCGCCATTTTATTTTTTAGGGTCTCTGCTAAAAAAAAAACTCTTACTAGAGAGAGCGCTGTGCATGATGTCATAAGCCTAGGCTTTTTATCAAGACAAGAAACAGGAAGTGGGCTGTATAAGGTTAAAAACAAGGGCAGAAGATTTAATAGATGGAAAGATGACAAAAAATGACTGAAGGTCCACTTTAAGTGGTTAAACTGCCCTCATCTACAGACAGAAGCTCCTCCCTTTGATCTAAAAGAACGAAATGTTACAATGTTTCTCTTCATCTCCCAGCACTGACAATGTTGATGGTTTTTTTTTTTTTTTGGACAGCCGAGAGTGAGCAGAGAACCCCTTTGCACTTGTTACATGAATGAATCGTGGAAATGCTCTATTAAGATCGTGAGGAGGGTTAAATCGAGATTGCAATTTTTTAGCCAATTAATCATGCAGCTCTACCAAGCGTGGTCAGTTTCTTCTTCGCATTCTATTTGGGAGCACAGCCTGCCTGTAGTCTAGGGGTCAGACTTCTGCTGACATGCCCCCCGTGCCACAGCTCTTCACTGAGAAGATCAGTGTACTGCTGTTTGCCTCTAGACATCCCCCTACAGTCTCCACCCCAGCTCCCTAAGCCCCACCCCAAAGGTCATGTGATCTCCCCATCGGAAAGATTTCACTCACCTCCTGTTAAAGTACTTAATAAGAACGATATAGTGCAGAATCACTTCAATGTGCACAAAACAGTGGAGAAGTAATAAACCTCTGTCAGATTTTGAAAGTCCAACTCTGGGAAAATAAAAATGATCCCTTGCAGCCCAGGGTCAGCATGAGGAGTAGCGCCCCCACCATCGGAGTCAGCAGGAGGAGTAGCGCCCCCACCATCGGAGTCACAGACAGAACCACAATAACAATTTTTTTTTTTTGCCAGCTTTGCCCCAAGGGCTCGGTTCTCACAGCTCCCACAACAGAGAGCTGCTGACAGTCAATCAGCATCTCTCTACTCTTCCTCGATCACTGAAGCGCTGAGCTGTGAAGGGGCGGGGAGCGGCCATCTCAGGCTCTCAGTGGCTGACAGAGGCGGAGACATGCGTCAGTCCAGGCACCCATTGTCAGGATGACGCAGTACCTGAACTGATTTCTGTGATGTCAGCAGAGATCAGACTTCAGTCCATAGGAGAAGCCCAGCCAAAAGAGCTTTGTCTGGACTCCTCCTTTAATGTTTGCTACCCGGCCCCTAGGATTTGTCCACCCCTGAGCTAACAGTAAGCTAATTCTAAACTGGTAGAAAATACAGCAAAGCTCAATGCATTGACAAACATTTATTTTAACATAGACATGGAAGCTCTGCAGGCATAGTTGTGAACAATATCAGTTACAGATCAGCTGTTTGCACACATCTGACACCCTGTACTTAGGATCAAACTATTTAATGCATCACATGGCAACAAAACAGATGACAAAACATGATTTCAGAATTGGCAAGAGTTGTTCAGGATTAGTTAAGTGTTAGATATACTAGACTCCGATTGTCAGGAAATCAGTTAAGATTACATATAGTGGTAGCTTGATTACTTGTAGTAAGGGTTTTTTTCCTCAAGAGACAGACATTAACTTGAACTTGCATCAAAAGGAAGAGGGAGGTCAAGCTTTTGACATTTCCATTACTTATGTCAGGGATAAGATGTCAATTCACGTTAACGGCACTTTTAAAAAATACAGCAGAGAACTGAGGAAGAAATTCTCCATCACCACCATCAATAGGTCAACTAAATACATTAAATATCAACAATTTAAAGCTTAAGTATGGTTATGGTAAATCGTTACGTTGGTCCAGTTTAGACCAATGTAAATAAGGAGGTTATACCTGTGGGAATTACTGTAGTAGGCACCGCTACTACATGGAGACTGACAACACCACCCCTCCACCTCTTCCAATCAGAGAATACTTTGAATGAAAAAAGGCAAGTATTCTCTAAAATGGTGTCAATGCCGAGCAAGTGACCTCCTGTGTTCAGAAAGCAACAGGGCAGCCACACAACACAGCACCTGGAAGCTAGTGGAGACCACTGTAGTAGTGGTGCCTATCAGCTTTCACAGAGATCTCACAGATATGGCACATACAAGTGTTCAGCTTGGACCAGTATGTATGCAACGATGTAAAGCGTACCACAAGGCCCCATGCACACTGCGTGTTTAGCTGTGGGTGTAAGAAACAGGTGCAGCATCCAGTCCCACTGCTAGCAGTCTTTCAAACTATGAGAGGCTGCGGCTGGACAGTGAAGTGCTTCCAATTAGGGCAGTATGTGCCCAGGGACGAATGAACGGAATGCAAACTTCGTGAATTTCAGGCAATCGTCCCTGGGCACATACTGCCCTATACAGAAGTACTTCTAGGTGACCCATCCAGCCACAGCAGCTGTCACCCTCTCAGAGTTGGACAGACTGCTGGCAGCAGGGCTGGATGGCACACCTGTGCTCTCCACCCACATCTAAACCTCAGAGCCCCATACATTGGTGCTGAACATCCAGTGTACCCGGGGCCTAAGCTATAGCTTTCCTGCACACAAAGCTCCATCCAATACTTAAGTGGAAGGGTGGCTAGGGACACTGGCCCGGGTATGTATGCATACAAGGTAGGGACCTTATGCCTTGTACACACAATAAGATCAGACGAATGATTGTCCGGGTTTTTTTTTTGCATGCTAGTCTCATATGGAAAACCAACAGGTTACTAAAGTTATGAAAATTCTTGCACAACAGAACACAACTTGGGAAGTGATGTATTGCGTTGTAGCGTACTCTTTAGTTTCAAGCGTGCGTGGTCTATTTTTTTCCTACAAATTATACTAATTACACAAAAATCGTTTGTTCCATTATCGTACAAGAAAAATTTTCAGGTTTGTCCCTTCGGATAATTTCCCATGAACTGTTGTGATCGGCTCTCAAAAGCTGAGATTATCATCCAATCGCTTTAAAAGCGGTATTTTTTGTCCAATTGTCTCATTGTGTGTACTAGGCATAGGGGGACACCATACAATTACTGTTTAAAGTGTAAGTTCGCTTTTTCTGAAAAAAAACGTAGGTGAACCAACACCCTTCTCGCTGTACTTACTTCCACAGGTGATCAGCTGTAAGTGCCTATGCAGCCGTTGTAGTGGCCCAGGGATTTTTAACCCCCCCCCCAGCTTCAGAGATGGATCGGAGTGGTGCCAGCACTGGCCAATTAGAATCGCACTGAGCCATCCCAGCACCACTGCAGAAGGAAAAGAGAAGTGTGGGGTCCCTGGACTGCTACAAGGGCTGCATGGGCACTTACAGTTGATCACCTACGGAGGCAAGTACAGTGGGGACTGGAGAAGGGCCTTTTATATGGTGGTTTGTTCACCTTTTCCATTTTTTTTTTCTGAAAAAGGTGAACCATTTAAGCATTGTTGATTGTACAAACATTGGATGGGCAGATTGTAGCGTGTATGGTTATCATAAGGTCCTCACATGCATACATAGTAGGAGAATTGCACGGTGTGCGGTGCAGGAATCCTGTGCTTAGTACCACACAGCATATAAAGCAGATTTGGGGGCTGGGAGCACCTCACCCCAGCCTTGGCTCCACTCAAAATCCCCCCACAACCCTCCCAATTTAGAAGCTGGGCTGTGTTGGATGATGGCATTGAATGGGAGCGGGGTACACACTAGCTGAGCGCACGGGTGGGGGCAGGGGCGCCCGCGCACGCTGAGCGCACGGGTGGGGGCAGGGGCGCGCGCTGAGCGCACGGGTGGGGGCAGGGGCGCGCGCGCACGCTGAGCGCACGGGTGGGGGCAGGGGCGCGCGCGCACGCTGAGCGCACGGGTGGGGGCAGGGGCGCGCGCGCGCACGCTGAGCGCACGGGTGGGGGCAGGGGCGCGCGCGCACGCTGAGCGCACGGGTGGGGGCAGGGGCGCGCACGGGTGGGGGCAGGGGCGCGCGTGCACGCTGAGCGCACGGGTGGGGGCAGGGGCGCACGCTGAGCGCACGGGTGGGGGCAGGGGCGCACGGGTGGGGGCAGGGGCGCACGGGTGGGGGCAGGGGCGCACGGGTGGGGGCAGGGGCGCACGGGTGGGGGCAGGGGCGCACGGGTGGGGGCAGGGGCGCACGGGTGGGGGCAGGGGCGCACGGGTGGGGGCAGGGGCGCACGCTGAGCGCACGGGTGGGGGCAGGGGCGCACGGGTGGGGGCAGGGGCGCACGCTGAGCGCACGGGTGGGGGCAGGGGCGCACGCTGAGCGCACGGGTGGGGGCAGGGGCGCACGCTGAGCGCACGGGTGGGGGCAGGGGCGCACGCGTGGGGGCAGGGGCGCACGCGTGGGGGCAGGGGCTCACGCTGAGCGCACGGGTGGGGGCAGGGGCTCACGCTGAGCGCACGGGTGGGGGCAGGGGCTCACGCTGAGCGCACGGGTGGGGGCAGGGGCTCACGCTGAGCGCACGGGTGGGGGCAGGGGCTCACGCTGAGCGCACGGGTGGGGGCAGGGGCTCACGCTGAGCGCACGGGTGGGGGCAGGGGCGCACGCTGAGCGCACGGGTGGGGGCAGGGGCGCACGCTGAGCGCACGGGTGGGGGCAGGGGCGCGCACGCACGCTGAGTACAGGGGGGAGGGGGTGATGCAGAGTACATGATGGGGGAGGGGGTGATGATGGGGGAGGGGGTACTGAACACTGGGAGCGACACGCAATCCCTCCTTCTATGGGGGCGTTGCTGTGAGCAGAGAAAGGTGTGATGCAACTACAAGTCCCAGCATGCTCCTCAGCCCACAGTCAGGGCCCCTCCCGGTCTGACACCCCTTACATCACTGAATGGACACCATGCACCAAGTAAACGAGGAGGGAGTGGACCCTCACAGACACCATAATACACCGGCAGTGACATGCTGACAGGGGGTGGGGGGCGGTCATGCTGTCATTGGGCCGGGAATGACAGGGACTCAAACACACAATTTCCAGGCCGCCGCCCCTGCTGACCAAACACCGAGCACACGGCTCCACATTCCCACAACAACCGCGGAGCGTGCATTACCTGCCAGCGCCTCCTCCCGCACCTCCACCAGTCACTAATTCACCAACACAGGAGTTCTGAGTGCCCAGCCCCGCCCCTATACCATGACACAGCGACGTCACACGCAAGACACACACCGAAAAGCAGCCGCCAATCAGAGAGCGAGACCCGAGCCTGGCGTGCTACGGCTTCCCCCCGTGACGTGGCTCTTTTGAAACAGGCGGGAAAAGGGGGAGAAGCCGTCACGTGACGTGCTCCTGTTGTCAATGTGGTGAGTGCTGAGCAGAGCGCCTGTCATAGAATGGATAGACCCTCATATCACTGTGTATGCACTGCATGAGGTGAGGTCAGGAAAATGCTCTGCTTTTTAACTGAATATAGTTCTGGCTCAAAGTATAACTAAAGACAAAACTTTTTTTTTATTTTTTTGCATAGAGCGCAACTGGAAGGGAGATTTACGCTATTTATTCTGTTTACCATTATTATTGAAAGTGTAAATAAAAGAAAATCAACATTTTGTGTTCACACCAGAACAGGAATGGAAGGAAACTTCCATTGGAGACACTAGTGACACCCTGCGATTTTCTCACTTTAGAGGTATTTCTGTGAACTTCCTGTTTTGGCTATGAGACAGGAAGTGAAGGGAAATCTCCCTAAAGGATGACAGATGGCACAAAAATCTAACAGGGGTTATAATAACTCTCTCGTAATCTATCCAAAGTGAAAACAAGTTTTACCTTTAGTTCTGCTTGAACCACCTGAAGTCCGGACACTTTCACCCCCCTTCCTGCCAAGGCCAGCTTTTAGCGTTGTCACACTGTGAATGACAATTACTCAGTCATGCAACGCTGTACCCAAATAACATTTTTTATCATTTTTTTTAGATAAATAGAGCTTTCTTTTGGTGGTATTTAAAGAGGTGTTCTGGTCGACCTCCCCATTTATTTATTTTGCCCCAATTAACTGATGGTGGTATCTGGACATTTCAGATACTCACCCATCCAGTGGATCCAGCGTTGACCCACTGAGAGCATCTCATGTCCGGCCACAGCTCCGCCCCGCCATGTTCTCGCTAACGTCATTGAGAAGCCTGCCAGCTCTTCCGGGTTCAGCGGATGGGCCTCTCGATGATGCCCCAATAGGAACACCTCCTTCTCCTGTTCATGAATGAAAGGCTATGCCTCTTGGGATGTGTGACGTGGATATCCCGGGAGGCTCAGCGGGCAGTGTGCACATCATTCGCCTAAGGCAAGTGACATGTATGGGGAGGCGGACTTTACATTAAAGGAAAAGTACGGCCAAAGCTTGTTTGGCTTTACGTCTCCTGTGGATTACAGGAGTGCAGTTCATTCTGCACTCCTGTGACCCGTTTTCAGCAGACAGCTGTCTGCTGATGTCACAGAGCCGATCCAGGCTCAGGCAAGATGATGACAATAAAGTCGGGATCTGCCCACATGCCTGGACCAGCACCCAGCTCAGCCCCTGAGCGAGCCGCTGAGAGCCTGAGCCAGCCACTCCCGTCCCTTCCACAGTCCAGCGCTCCAGTGAGCGAGGAGGGGAGCAGAGGAGAGAGCGGCGACTGACATTCACCAGCTTTCTGCTCACAGAGCCCTGAGAACCGAGCAATTGATGGTGTTAGAGCCAGGGAGGGACAGATGCAGCATCAGACCGATGCTACATCCACCTAGGTAAGCATGACTTCGCTTTAAAAAAAAAAAAAAAAAAACTTAAACAAAAGAAAAAAAAATGATGCCCTATTACTACTGCAGAGAAAGGAAGGTGGGGTGGAGAGGTGGGATCGTCCTCGGGAGGGTGAAGGTCCACTTTTTGTTTGTTTTTTTGTTTATAAATGAAAAAAATACTGAAAATTTTGAAAAGAAAAAAATATTTTTCTTGGTTTCTGTCATAAAATTTTGCAAAGAAAAATTTAAAAAAAAGCTTTTTTTTTTTTCAAAAATTTAGGCCAAAATGTATTTCGGTACATTTTTTTGGTAAAATTAACCCAAATCAGTGTTTATTATTTAGCCTCGGTTCACACTATAAACAACATATAAATCGCACTGGAACCTCGCTGCACTCCTGTTTAATTCACATGTGATTCAATGTGGTGCGAATTGAGCCCATTCATTTTGAATGTGCTCAAATCAAATCGCTTTGCACCAAATTCATGCATGCACCAATTTTGGAACCGCACTGCAACTGGCCATTTTGTACCATGCGATCCAGTGCTGGCAAATGCACTGTGCTTGCAACCTGCGCTTGGGGTGTCATTAAGATTGCACTGACTTCCGCTGCAGATCGCAAGGGCAGTGTGATTTGAATGTGGTGCAGAAAACGCGCATGGATTGTGGGATTCCTGCACTGCATTCTAGTGTTAACTTAGGCTAATGGCCCGTACACACGATCCGAATATCGTACGACCGATCGTACGACTGTTCTCGCTTAAAAGTCGCAAGTAGAAATTGAATAGCTAAATAAAGTCACGAAAATTCTCGTACGACAGACAAAAAAAATGGGAAGTGATGTCACGTGTTGTAATGTATTTGTATTGTATTTTCGGACGACAACTATACTGACTAAACGAAAATCGTACGATCTGGAATCGTACGAGGAAAATTTTCGTGCATGTCCGATCGAATAATATCGGATGAACGGTCGTGATCGGCTGTCGAAAGTAGTGTACACACGATCCGAATATCGTACGATCCTTCCTCGGACGACCGTTTTCGTACGATATTCGGATCGTGTGTACGGGCCATTAGTCTGTGTGGAAATTCTAGGCTATAGTATATATTTGAAAATTGATCAATCCTGTTGTACTGACTGCCTATCTCATTTCTTGTGGCCCTAAATTGCCTGGGCAGTACAAATATCACCCCCCAAATGACCCCTTTTTGGAAAGAAGACAGTCCGAGGTATTTAATAAGAGGCATGGTGAGGTTTTTGAAGTTATCATTTTTTGTCCAAATTTTTTGGAATTGAAAAAAAATAGACATACTTATAATTACAAATTTTATAATTATATAAATTTGTGAACAAGGCCGTTGCAGCTGATACGCGTCTACCTCTGCTGTACTTTTATCTTTATGGAGATTAATTGGACTGATTTAAAGAGCATGTACAGAGTTGCGGATTGTCCTTTATCCATTCATCACTTTGAGAGCTGAGCAACTGCACATCCTATAAAGAACGGAAGATTATTTGCGCTAACCAAAAAAGACCACACAAAAAAACAAATAAATATGTGTGTGTATACACGTGTTATGCCGCGTACACACGGTCGGACTTTTCGTCTACAAAAGTCCAACGGACGCTGACGGACTAAAGCTGGCTGGTAATCCGATCGTGTGTGGGCTTCTCCGGACTTTCAACGTACTTTTTTAGCCTCAAATCCGACGTACTTTAGATTTGAAACATGCTTCAAATCTTTACGTCGTAACTACGACGGACCCCGAAATCCGCTCGTCTGTGTGCTAGTCCGACGGACAAAAAGCCACGCTAGGGCACCTATTGGCTACTGGCTATGAACTTCCTTATTTTAGTCCGGTGTACGTCATCACGTACGAATCCGTCGGACTTTTGTGTGGTCGTGTGTAGGCAAGTCCGTTCGTTAGAAAGTATGCCGCAAGTCCGCCGCAAGTCCGCCGAAAGTCTGCCGGAAGTCTGTCGGACAGGCTGTCTGACTTTTGTAGACGAAAAGTCCGACCGTGTGTACGCGGCATTAGTGTGACTAAATGCAGCAACTCTATTATCTTAAATACCAAAAGCTTAGGACAAAATGGAAAAAAGAGAAGAGTGCGCAAACTGAAACACCTGTGTGTAAGTATACAAAAAATATGTGCAAACAAAATAATAAAAAATCAGTATTGCATGTGTAAAATTGCATCAGAAAAAGTATGTATATATCAAAAACGTTATTTAAATATGAGTAAGAAAGACCATATAATATCTGAAAAAATTGTTAAAAAACAAAGCAAAAAAGGTCCATAGGTGGTTCTCTAAATTTCAAAGATGCATCTAATCTTCAATCCGACAGTCTGAAGTAAGATGTAATAATACAAACTGCTTACCAGATTTGTTGGATCTCATATCATAGAGATCAGAAGCGCCTGTGCATTAGCCTGCCAGCAAATCAGTGATCCACTTGTGATGCTCTTACACAAAGGATATGTCCACCTGCTGCAAAGAAACCATGAGATGAAGACCCCACTCTCAGGATCGCTTTTCACAATGGCAAAAATCTAGAAAGTCTCATTTCATAGGGAACAGAAGAGGGCTTCATGGTGTAGTATATTCCAAAGAAAAATCTTTATTTTCAAACGCACGACATGAGCTTATTATCCATAAAAGCACAGCAAATCAGAAACAGATATGAAACAACCGCGGTGCAAACCAGCCAGCTGTTCAGCGTGATGACGTCACAGGACTATGCTCCAACTGCACATCCTGCACCCGACAGCTCAGGAGGAGTTTCATTAATTTGGGGTAGTAGCACCTTTCTTTGTTGTGTATATACTTATAATTAGACCCCAAAACACATTCTGCTTTGCCTCCGGAGTATGGGGATACCATACGTGTGAGACTTTTTCACAGCTTAGCCATATGGAAGGGCCCAAAATCCAAAGAGCACCATCAGCCATTCTAGGCACATAAATTACACATCTAATTTATGTACTGCCCATTACATTTTTGGAGATCCTGGAGCACCAGGACAGTAGAAACACCCACAGAATGACCCAATTTTGTAAAGCAGACATGCCAAGGTATTTTCAGAAAGTTGTAGTGAATCTTTTGGAAATGTAATTTTTTTTTGCCACAAGTTTTTTTGGGAATTGCAGGAAAGAAAATGAAGATGTGTGATTGTGATCAGGGACACTGTAACTGGTGTGGCAGTGATTAGGGGACAATATGACTGATGTTGAGGTGATCAGTGACACTGTAACTGGTGTGGCAGTGATTAGGTGACAATATGAGTGGCGTGGCAGTGATTAGGGGACAATATGACTGATAGGGAGGTGATCAGTGACACTATAACTGGTGTGGCAGTGATTAGACGACAATATGTGTGGCAGTGATCAAGGGCAGTGGGAATCTTGAAACCCCCTTTAACCGCTTGCAGCCCGCCGGCTGTCATATGACGGCCAGGCGGTACGGCTCTCATTCTGGGAGGGCGTCATAAGACGCCCTCGCTTTCCAAGCCCACAAGGGGGCGCGCGCCGCCAGCGGCAATAGCGCGCGCCTGCCGTGTCACTGGGCACCCGATGCGCGTGCCCGGTGGCCGCGATGTCCGCCAGGCACCCGTGATTTCCCAGTAACACGGCAAGACCGTGGATCTGTGTGTGTAAACACACAGATACACGTCCTGTCAGAGGAGAGGAGACCGATGTGTGTTCTCAGTATAGAGCAACACCGATCGTTCTCCTCCCCTTGTGAGTCCCCTCCCCTTCAATTAGAAACACTTCCTAGGAACATAATGAACCCCTCGATCACCCCCTAGTGTTAACCCCTTCCCTGCCAGTCACATTTATACAGTAATCAGTGCATACACCAGAAGAGGGCTTCATGGTGTAGTATATTCCAAAGAAAATCTTTATTTTCAAACGGACGACATGAGCTTATTATTCATAAAAGCACAGCAAATCAGAAACAGATATGAAACAACCGCGGTGCAAACCAGCCAGCTATTCAGCGTGATGACGTCACAGGACTATGCTCCAACTGCACATCCTGCACCCGACAGCTCAGGAGGAGTTTCATTAATTTGGGGTAGTAGCACCTTTCTTTGTTGTGTATATACTTATAATTAGACCCCAAAACACATTCTGCTTTGCCTCCGGAGTATGGGGATACCATACGTGTGAGACTTTTTCACAGCTTAGCCATATGGAAGGGCCCAAAATCCAAAGAGCACCATCAGCCATTCTAGGCACATAAATTACACATCTAATTTATGGACTGCCCATTACATTTTTGGAGATCCTGGAGCACCAGGACAGTAGAAACACCCACAGAATGACCCAATTTTGTAAAGCAGACATTCCAAGGTATTTTCAGAAAGTCGTAGTGAATCTTTTGGAAATGTAATTTTTTTTTGCCACAAGTTTTTTTGGGAAATGCAGGAAAGAAAATGAAGATGTGTGATTGTGATCAGGGACACTGTAACTGGTGTGGCAGTGATTAGGGGATAATATGACTGATGTTGAGGTGATCAGTGACACTGTAACTGGTGTGGCAGTGATTAGGTGACAATATGAGTGGCGTGGCAGTGATTAGGGGACAATATGAGTGGTGTGGCAGTGATTAGGGGAAAATATGACTGATATGGAGGTGATCAGTGACACTATAACTGGTGTGGCAGTGATTAGACGACAATATGTGTGGCAGTGATCAAGGGCAGTGGGAATCTTGAAACCCCCTTTAACCGCTTGCCGCCCGCCGGCTGTCATATGACGGCCAGGCGGCGCGGCTCTCGTTCTGGGAGGGCGTCATAAGACGCCCTCGCTTTCCCAGTCCACAAGGGGCACCCGACAATAGCGCGCGCCTGCCGTGTCACTGGGCACCCGATGCGCGTGCCCGGTGGCCGCGATGTCCACCGGGCACCCGTGATTGCCCGGTAACACGGTAAGACCGTGGATCTGTGTGTGTAAACACACAGATCCACGTCCTGTCAGAGGAGAGGAGACCGATGTGTGTTCTCAGTATAGAGTAACACCGATCGTTCTCCTCCCCTTGTGAGTCCCCTCCCCTTCAATTACAAACACTTCCTAGGAACATAATGAACCCCTCGATCACCCCCTAGTGTTAACCCCTTCCCTGCCAGTCACATTTATACAGTAATCAGTGCATTTTTATAGCACGGATCACTGTATAAATGTGAATGGTCCCAAAATAGTGTCAAAAGTGTCCGAAGTGTCTGCCACAATATCGCAGTCACGATAAAAATCGCAGATCGCCGCCATTACTAGTAAAAAAATAATAATAATAAAAATGCTATAAATCTATCCCCTATTTTGTAGACACTTTTGCGCAAACCAATCAATATGCACTTATTGCGATTTTTTTACCAAAAATATGTAGAAGAATACGTATCGGCCTAAACTGAGAAAAAAATTTGTTTAAAAAAAAAATTGGATATTTATTATAGCAAAAAGTAAAAAATATTGTGTTTTTTTCAAACTTGTCACTCTTCTTTTGTTTATAGTGCAAAAAATAAAAACCACAGAGGTGATCAAATACCACTAAAAGAAAGCTCTATTTGTGGGGAAAAAATAATAAAAATTTCATTTGGGTACAGTGTTGCATGACCGCGCAATTGTCATTCAAAGTGTGACAGCGCTGAAAGCTGAAAAATGGCTTGGGCAGGAAGGGAGTGAAAGTGCCATGTATTGAGATGGTTAATAATAAGGGGCCCAGATACCTGTCCCCTTCACATGAGTCAGTATAGGGAATATAATACCCCTCTTGTTCACAATAAAGGAAATAAAGATCCTCAAACAATAAATGATTATAATCCCCCAAAAATGTCCAACGTTGTAAACCATCATCAATCACAATGACCACCACCCTTCGACTTGTCGGAAAAAAAACTGATGACCCATGACCAGTTCCAGCAGTGTATTTAGCCAAATGATAGCCCCCAAATTGTCATCAGCTACAAAAAGAAGAAAGGGGTGGTGATAATGGTGACCATGACTATATTTGGGCAGTGATGTCACTCCTATTCCACCCCCTTGCTTAACCACTTCAACACCGGGCCAATTCTGGCACTTCTGACATATATGTCAAAATCTACATTTTTTTTTTATAGAAAATTACAGTGCTTAGAACCCTAGAGAAACAAGGTGGGAGTTGCAATGTTTAAACAAAATTAGTGATACACTTTAGTGAATTTTAATGCACAAAAGCATAATATAATACCCAATTGTTTGGTAAAATATAAAAGATGATGTTATGCTGAGTAAATAGATACCTTACATATCACGCTTTAAAATTGCGCACACTCATGGAACGGCGCCAAACTATGGTAATTAAAACTCTCCATGGGCAAAGTTTTATAAGCCTTTACAGGTTACCAGTTTAGAGTTACACCGGAAGTCTGGTGCTAGAATTATTGTTCTTACTATAACATTTGTGGCGATACCATGTGTGCTGCGAACACCGCTTACATCAGCGCGCGCAACCTATGTATGTTTTCACCTTTGCTCGCGCAGGGGGGGACAGATGTGCTTTAGAAAACAACATTTTTTTTTTTTAAATTCACACTGTATTTTTGATTTTGTTTTTTTTTAAATCTCTCTAATTGCAATCTAAAAGGATGAACAAGATCCCTTGTGATATCATGGGCTGTGAAAGGTCCTCTTTACAGAGAGATCTGGAGTCTATTAGACCCCAGATCTCTCCTCTGCCCCCCAAAGCATCTGATAAACCAGTGTGATCAGATGCTTGTTCAAGCGGGTAATGGCTTGTTTACATGAGACAAGAACCAGAAGTAACAAAATTCTCATCTCTTCCAGTTTCTGATGTCACACAGTAGAAGGAACAACATCCGTTCCATCCACTGTGTCCCAGGAACCAAATGCCGTCAGTTGCATCCTTAGGGTCAGTTCACATTAGGGGCAGCACGACTTGCAGGTCGCCTCACCGAGGCGACCTGCACACGACATCCACGGCGACTTGCAAAACGACTTCTGTATAGAAGTCTATGCAAGACGCCTCAAGTCGCCCTAAAAGAAGTACAGGAACCTTTTTCTAAGTCGGAGCGACTTGCGTCGCTCCTATTAGAATGGTTCCATTGTACAGAACGGGAGGCGACTTGTCAGGCGAATAGGTCGCCTGACAAGTCGCCCCTGTGCGAACCGGCACTTACAGGGCTCCCTGATCATACAGGGAAGCCTTGTAAACGTGGCGGCAGAAAGGGGGTGGGCCCTCTTCTGCCACCTGTAAAAGTAATCCAAAGGCTTCTTAGCTGCTAAGAATACTTATACATTGAACGGAATCATTTGCTGCAGTGATGACCAAGATATTACCCTTCAAATCAAGTGATGTACTGGTATGTTGCTGGACGGCAAGTGGTTAAATGAGACCTTCAGATTTTAGTGAAGTGTAAATAGTTTGTTTGCACAAAGCTGGAACAAACAAACTTTTTTTTTACTGACAGATGCAGCGGCTGTGTGCGTTGCGTAGCCTCAGCTACATACAGTATGCAGCGCTGTGTTCCAGAGAACATCTTGTCCCGCTCCCAGAAAATAGAGTCTATAAAGCTTTCTGTGATTGGGTGAGCCAGAAATCATGATAACTGCCTTCTTCTCCACGTCAGCCAATCAGAGGAAGCTTTGTAGTCATTCAGAAAATATAAAGCCCCCTGTGAATGGCTAAGCAGTGGTCAGCCCAACTCGATCTTGTTCTGGAAGCAGGATAAGTCAGGCACTACACACCCTCCCATGCACTGGAACAGAGAGGCTGTCTGGTTCATCAGCTTGAAGAAAAGGTGTCTTGAACTGGGTGCTGGGGTTTGAAATCTAACCATATAATTTGCAGGGAATGTTGCCAGGATAAGGGTCTGTTATGGGTATGGTCTCTGTGTTTTTTCTTTTCCCCTTTAGGCTCCTTTTGCACATTCGTTCAGTCAGGCCATAGTTAAATATACAGATCAACAAGGGGCTACTTACCTCGATGTAAGGCATGGGTCCACTTACGTCTGACCCTTTTCATCTCCGTAAAGGTTAGACATACAGTATCTCACAAAAGTGAGTACACCCCCCATATTTTTGTAAATATTTTATTATATCTTTTCATGTGACAACACTGAAGAAATGACACTTTGCTACAATGTAAAGTAGTGAGTGTACAGCTTGTATAACAGTGTAATTTTGCTGTCCCCTCAAAATAACTCAACGCATAGCCATTAATGTGTGCAAACAAGAAAATCCGGACAGCCGCACACCAGGAAATGATAATCCAAATTTCTTTCTTTTAAAAATCAGGAACATGTGGTATACAGGACACCATGGACAGAGTGTACATATAGTTATCTAACGCGTTTCGCACTTATACCAAGTGCTTACTCATAGCTGGCCATTAATCTCATAGCTGGCCATCATAGCCATTAATGTTTAAACCGCTGGCAACAAAAGTGAGTACACCCCTAAGTGAAAATGTCCAAATTGGACCCAATTAGCCATTTTCCCTCCCCCGGTGTTATGTGACTCGTTAGTGTTACAAGGTCTCAGGTGTGAATGGGGAGCAGGTGTGTTAAATTTGGTGTTATTGCTCCCCCTCTCTCAAACTTTTCACTGGAAGTTCAACATGGCACCTCATGGCAAAGAACTCTCTGAGGATCTGAAAAAAATAATTGTTGCTCTACATAAAGATGGCCTAGACTATAAGAAGATTGCCAAGACCCTGAAACTGAGCTGCAACACGGTGGCCAAGACCATACAACCGTTTAACAGGACAGGTTCCACTCAGAACAGACCTCGCCATGGTCGACCAAAGAAGTTGAGTGCACATGCTCAGCGTCATATCCAGAGGTTTTCTTTGGGAAATAGACGTATGAGTGCTACCAGCATTGCTGCAGAGGTTGAAGGGGTGGGGGGGTCACCCTGTCAGTGCTCAGATGATACGCTGCACACTGCATCAAATTGGTCTGCATGGCTGTCATCCCAAAAGGAAGCCTCTTCTAAAGTTTGCTGAAGACAAGCAGACTAAGGACATGGATTACTGGAACAATGTCCTGTGGTCTGGTGAGACCAGGATAAACTTAATTGGTTCAGATAGTGTCAAACATGTGTGGCGGCAACCAGGTGAGGAGTACAAAGACATGTGTGTCTTGCCTACAGTCAAGCATGGTGGTGGGAGGGTTGTGGTCTGGGGCTGCATGAGTGCTGCAGGCACTGGGGAGCTACAGTATCACGTACCTTATCCGAGGCCAAGGTGCTAAGAGAGGCTCCCCTTGCGGCTAAGTGCAATGTACCCCTAAAGGTGGCACAGAGGGTATAATGCTCAAAGAAGCACAGGTTGCCAGCAGGGTATGGAGCATTTGAGCAGATGATCGCTAGACAGCTACTTGAGGTTGAAGCAGGTGTGCTGGAGGAAGTCCTTAGTAAGCTGAGACTGAGCACAGCGGCTTAGGGCATACAGGAAGCTAAGTAAAGGCCAGGCAGAGGATCCAACACTGGTGATCAAGTTGATAACTGCTGCAAGGAGGATTAGTGAGGCAAGCCGGGGTCATTCACAGAGAAACAGGTAGGGTGAGGCAGAAGCAAACTCCTTGAGGCAAGCCAGGATCAATCACAGGTAATCAGGCAGGGTCAGGCAGAAGCATTGTCCTTGAGGTAAGCCGGGGTCAATCACAGGTAAAGAGGCAGGGTCAGGCAAAAGCAAAGTCCCTGATGTAAGCCAGGTCAGAGCCAGGAGAAAATCAGAGCAGGTCAAAAAACAATCCGGGTCACAACAGGAAGCAGATGCAGGTTCAGGAATACAGGGGAAGCTGAAGACAATCCAGCAATTAGAGGCGATTCTGTGCAGCTTTTAATAGGCCACCGGGGTATCGGCATCTTTCGCGCTATGCGCGCGCCACCGCACCCGCGCTGTCCCGTTCAGTCGCGCACCCACATGCGCCAAACCGCCATTTTTCTGCACATGCGCAACATGCCGGTAGCGTCTGTTAGCACCTCTGCCATGGTTATAATGCTGTTTCCCTGACAGTGCCCCCCCCCCCAAGGGGCAGCCTCCGGATGCCCACCCTAGTTACTCTTTCCGGATGTCTGCTGTGGAAGGCCTGTTATAGTTGTGGGGCATGTATATTACTTGAGGGTTCCCAGGAATTATCTTCTGGGGGGTACCCCTTCCACATAATGAGGTACTGCACTTGTCTCCCTCTTCTTCTGCCATCCAAAATGGCCTCTACCTTGAACTCAGCTTAGCTCATACCAGGACTGAAGGTGGGGGCAATTCTCCTCTATCAGGAAAAGGACTGGGAACCGCTGGTTTCCATAATGAAGCATGGAAAACCGGGTGAATCTTGTAAGAGCTAGGTAATGCCAATTCAAAGGCTGCTGTTTATTATCTTCCTGAGCTTGAAAGGACCAATGAACCTTGGTCCAAGTTTCTGTGATGGACATTAGAGCTTCAGATTTACAGCAGATAGCCAAACTTCATCTCCTACCTTGAAAGCAGGGTTATCTCCTCTGTCATGATATCTTTTGTAATTATCCTGAGCCTTTTACATAGCTTCCCGGAGTTGCTGGTAATTGGACCGGATGAAGTTAATCTGATCCTGGACTGCGGGCACTGATACCTGGCATAGAATTGGGCAAAGATGAAGCATGAAAGCCATAATTGGTCCAAAAAGGCGTTTGATTGGTGGTGGAATGCAAGGAGTTATTGTGGGCGAATTCTGCACAAGGGAGAATAGAAGCCCAGTTGTCTTGAGAGCCGGTACAAAAACATTGTAGATATTGCTCCAAGGTTTGCTTCGTCCTTTCAGTCTGGCCGTTGCTTTGTGGATGGTAAGCTGATGAAAGGCAAACTTCAGTTTCCAAGGATTTACAGAGGTCCCTCCAGAAGTAAATTGTACTCCTCTGTCAGATACAATATTATCTGATATTTCATGAAGCCTGACCATTTCTTTGATGAAAATATTTGTTGTGTCAACAGCAGAAGGAGTGCCAACCATACGTAAGAAATGTGCGATTTTTGAAAGACGGTCAACCAGTACCAAGATGGTGGTGAAACCTTCAGAGGGGGGCAAGTCTACAATGAAGTCCATCAAAACCTTTCTCCAGGGCTGTTCTGGAATGGGTAATGGCCTTAACAAACCCCAGGACTTGGTATTAGACCCCTTATTGCGTTGACAAATAGTACAGGAAGTGACATAGTTCTTACAATCTTGCTTCCACCTGGGCCACCAGAAGGATTTTTGTATAAGCTTAGAGGTTTTATGCACCCCAAAATGTCCAACAAGCTTATGATCATGGAAGGTACTTAAGATCTGAAGCCTTACTTGTTGAGGGATGAAGATCTTGCTCTGAAACCAAAGTAATCCTTCTTGTTTTGTCAGAGAAGGTACCTCAGATTCAGTATACTGCCTGGAGGCTTGTCTAATTGCTGTCTTCAGATCAGGTTGGATAAGCAAAACATTTTGCGCAGATAGGATGGTACCCGGTTCAGTTGTTTCAGGAACATCTGGAAACATCCGAGAAAGAGCATCGGCTTTTCTGTTCTTATAGCCTGGTCAATAAGAAATGTGGAAGTTGAACCTGGAAAAGAACAATGTCCATCGAGCTTGCCGAGGCTTTAGATGTTTTGCCGTTCTGAGGTATTCCACGAACCTTCAGAGGGGGGCAAGTCTACAATGAAGTCCATCAAGACCTTTCTCCAGGGCTGTTCTGGAATGGGTAATGGCCTTAACAAACCCCAGGACTTGGTATTAGACCCCCTTATTGCGTTGGCAAATAGTACAGGAAGTGACATAGTTCTTACAATCTTGCTTCCACCTGGGCCACCAGAAAGATTTTTGTATAAGCTTAGAGGTTTATGCACCCCAAAATGTCCAACAAGCTTATGATCATGGAAGGTACTTAAGATCTGAAGCCTTACTTGTTGAGGGATAAAGATCTTGCCCTGAAACCAAAGTAATCCTTCTTGTTTTGTCAGAGAAGGTACCTCAGATTCAGTATACTGCCTGGAGGCTTGTCTAATTGCTGTCTTCAGATCAGGTTGGATGAGCAAAAAATTTTGCACAGATAGGATGGTACCCAGTTCAGTTGTTTCAGGAACATCTGGAAACATCCGAGAAAGAGCATCGGCTTTTCTGTTCTTAGAGCCTGGTCGATAAGAAATGTGGAAGTTGAACCTGGAAAATAACAATGGCCATCGAGCTTGCCGAGGCCTTAGATGTTTTGCCGTTCTGAGGTATTCCAGGTTCTTGCGATCTGTGAAGATCATAATGGGATAGTTAGCAGCAGGTTGAAGTCACGAGCGGTGACGTAACGCGTAGGGCGTGGCAGAGAGCAGACTTTACCGGAAGTCACGTAAGGAGGCGCCTCGGACGCCGCTCCTTCTGTTTTTATGCAATTTTAACTTGTTTTTATGTAAGAGACCACTCGCCACATTATTTAATAAATACTTTACTTGAAATACTACACCATTAGAGGCCTCCTCTCTCCTCCCCCTCCTCCCACCGGGCTGGTGCAGCCTAGGTGGAAAAATCCCTTTTATTTTAATAGGTGCCTGTCAGAAGCAGAGGGGAATACAGCCATCACCATATCTGTATGCTACAACGTACAACATTTAAAGACACACATCGATGCCTGTTATTTCTTGGTTTAAGGTGAGAGTTTAGAGAGCCTGTTTGGGCCGGCAGTTGTTATATGAAGAAGAACATTATTATCACCTACATCTGCATCTCTTTATCCATATAATCCCAGCGGTCAATATCCACTTCCTATGAACTTTTCTATTGTTATATTTATGAACTTTTCTATTGCTATATTTATCCACTTGAATTATCCTGCACTCTGGTTTTTGCATTTTTGCACATTTATTGCACATTTTTGCATTTTTGGACATTTATTGCAGTTTTCCCTTTTTGATGCAATATTGGGATTTATGAATTTTTTAATATTTTTTTCTGATTGATGAATTTTTATTATTTCTCGGAGCGGGATTTTATGATTTGTAGTCTTGCACACCCACACATAACATTTATTTGATGTGATTTAGAGTTTTTATGATAGATTTTATGCGCGAAATCTTTCTACTTTTATTTATTTTTGGAGTGCAATGTGTTCACTTGTCGATTTCGCTGTAATCATTAAAGATATCATCATAATTATCACCCATTGCTAGTTTTTATGATATTATGTTATTTATACGAATAATTTTGTGATTGTCACCACAGTCACCTTTTGTCTCACTACAAGCGCGAAGGACCACAGCATTTATAGTTAGCAGCAGGTACCTCCATTTTTTAGGGCATCATAGTTCTTCTCCAGTGGGCTCATTTTTCATGAAGCAAAAGCTACAGGGTGAAGAAGAGCTTTAGGTCCTTTACATTGGGACATGATTGCTCCTGTGGCTATTTCTGAGGAGTCTACTTCCAACACATAAGGTAAAGCCGGCTCAGGGTGCTGTAGAACTGGAACAGAGATAAACAAACTCTTTAGTTTGTCAAGGGCTACTTGGGCTTCCTGGGGCCACTGGAACAGAACCTGCTGGCGAGTCAACTGGGTAATGGGTGCAATGATTGCGGAAAACCCCTTCACAAGCCTTCGATAAAAGTTGGCAAAGCCTATGAATCGTTGGACACCTTTCTTGTCTACAGGGGCTGGTCACCCCAGATTTTCCTTGACTTTTTTGTGGATCCATTGCGATTCCCTCAATGGAGATGACAAACCCTAGAAACGGAACAAGTGATTTTTCAAAGTCGCATTTTTTTGCTTTTACATAAATTCCATGTTCTCTGAGAGTTGTGAGTACCTTCTTTACATGGGTTTGATGAAGTTCCAATGTGGTGGAAAAAATGAGGATGTCGCCAAGATAGACAATTACGAAGTTATCAAGAAACTCACGAAATATGTAATTTACTAAATGTTGAAAAGTAGCTGGAGCGTTGCAAAGTCCAAATGGCATGACAAGGTACTCAAAATGACCAAACCGTTATCAGAAAGCCGATTTCCACTCATTTACTTCCTGGATTCTTACAAGATTATAGGCCCTTTGCAGATCCAGCTTAGTAAAAAATACGGCAATTCTGAAGTTTTAGAATAATTCAGGGATGAGGGGGAGCTTGTTGAGACCTCTATAGTCCATACAGGGTCTTAGGGTGCCATCTTTCTTCTCAAAAAAGAATATACCAGCTCTGACTGGAGATGAGGAAGGGCGGATGAAACCTTTTTTAAGGTTCTCATAGATATATGTCCGCAAAGCTTTCAACTCGATCTCTTATAGAGAAAATATTCTGCCTAAAGGAATCTCAGTTCTGGGTAGTAATTCAATTGGGCAATCAAAAGGCCGATGAGGTGGGAGTTTGTCGGCTTTTTTCTTATCAAAAATGTCCATGAATGCCTGGTACACTGGAGGGACATCCTGGTGTGTATTAGATGTGGGCTGAATAGTGAGGCAGCTGGCTGAGTTATGAAAACTTTGAACAAAACAATGCTGTAGGCAATAAGCAGAAGGAAAGGATATTTCTTTCTTGATCCAGTTTATTTGTGGATTATGGGCCTGTAGCCACGGAAGTCCTAGAATAATAGGGAACATAGGTGAACAGATGATGTTGAAGCAGATGAATTCTTGATGGCCTGAGTCTGTAATGGTGAGGATGGGCCTGGTTTCTTGGGTAACGGGTCCAGAGCAGGGTAGAGAACCATCTATCAGATGTATTTGAAGGCTCTGTCTCTTATCATGAAGCGGAATACTAAGTCTCTTTGCCAGGGAAGAGTCCAGGAAGCAGCTGCAAGCCCCGGAATCAACGATGGCTTGGAACCGGATTTCCTTTTCCGCTACCTGTAGGGAGACAGGGAGGACAAGATGAGAAAGGGAAGGACCAGCCATCTGAGAATTCTTAGGATGCTGTTTGCATGACTTACTGGGTCTCACTGGACAGTCTAGTAGAAAGTGGCTACCTTGTCCACAGTACAGGCAAAGATTGGCCTGACGATGGCATTGCCTCTCATCAGAAGTCAGTGGAGGATGGACCGGACCAAGTTGCATGGGTTCACCTTCAGAAACGGTAGTAGAGGAAGGACTGGGTAGAGTGGAGTGGACTGGTGGGACCTTGGGTAACCTCCAGGTAGGTCGGGAAGTCTGAAAGCGTTCGGACCACCGCTCCGGCAAGCGACTATCAAGTTTGATGGCAAGTTGGATTAGGCCTTCCAGTGTAGCAGGGGTTTCAACCTGGGCCAGTTCATCTTTAAGGGTCTCAAAGAGCCGATGGCGATACTGATATTTATGGGCAGCCATGTTCCACCCGGTGTCAGCAGACCATTTTTGCAAGTCAACAGTATAGTCTTCAACCGGACCTTTTCATTTGAACAGAGTGTGCAGGATGGTTTTAAGCAGTAGCTGGATGCTGTGGGACATCATAAAGTTGAACCATTGATTCAAAAAAAGTATCCACAGAGTTCAGTACAGGACTTTTCTGTTCGAGCAAGTTATGGGCCCGTGCCTGGGGTTCTTCAGACAGCAAGGAAATAACCCCACTTTTACAGCCTCTGCAGAGAAAGTTCTGGGCTGGTGGGCTAGTTACAGCAGGCAAGCGTTCTTGAAAGCTCTGAACTTCTTTCAATCACCCCGGAATCGCTCAGGTGTGGGAACTCTTGGTTCAGGGGGAGTCATCGCTATGGTAGGATTTGAGCTGACCCGCTCTTCTGACGGAGAAGCTGAGGCCCCACTGGCAGATGATGGGCCTGCATCTGCAGGAACAGGAGATATGGTCAGATGCTGCAGACATCCTTCTAATTAAAAATAGCCCTCTTGAGGTCTCTGTACTGCCTGAGTAAGGGCGGTGACCTGTGTGGCATAGGGTCTCGGGTGGGGAACAAACTCTGTCCGCCTCTGACATTGCTGGATTGTACTATCACGTATCTTATCTGAGGCCAAGATGCTGAGAGAGACTCCCTTTGCGGCTAAGCGCAGTATACCCCTGATGGTGGAACAGAGGGTATCATGTTCAAAGAAGAACGGGTTGCCAGCAGGGTATGGAGGATTTGAGCAGATGATCACTAGACAGCTACTTGAGGTTGAAGCAGGTGTGCTGGAGGAAGCCCTTAGTAAGCTGAGACTGAGTACAGCAGCTTAGGGCATCCCAGTAAAGGTCTGGCAGAGGATCCAACACTGGTGATTAAGTTGATAACTGCTGCAAGGTGGATTAGTGAGGCAAGCCGGGGTCATTCACAGAGAAAGAGGCAGGGTGAAGCAGAAGCAAAGTCCTTGAGGCAAGCCGGGGTCAATCACAGGTAATCAGGCAGAAGCAAAGTCCTTGAGGTAAGCCAGGGTCAGAGCCAGGAGAAGATCAGCACAGGTCAAAGAACAATCCGGGTCACAAGAGGAAACACAGGAAGCAGATGCAGGTTCAGGAATACAGGGAAAGCTGAAGACAATCCAGCAATGAGAGGGGATCCTGTGCAGCTTCCGGGGGAGGGGGATCGGCGTCTTTCAAGCTATGCACACGCCACCACGCACAGGCCTGTACCGTACCGTCACGCACGCGAATCGCCATTCTTCCGCACATTCGCGAGCGAACGTGCCTGTAGCATCTGTTAGCACCTCTGCCATTGGTTACATTGCTGTTTCCCTGACATACAGTTCATTGCGGGAACCATGAATGCCAACAAGCACTGTGACATACGGAAGCAGGGCATGATCCCCTCCCTTCGGAGACTGGGCCGCAGGGCAGTATTCAAGCATGATAACGACCCCAAACACACCTCCAAGACAACCGATGCCTTGCTAAAGAAGCTGAGGGTAAAGGTGTTGGACTGACCAAGCATGTCTCCAGACCTAAACCCTTTTGAGCATCTGTGGGGCATCCTCAATCAGAAGGTGGAGGAGCGCAAGGTCTCTAACATCCACCAGCTCTGTGATGTTGTCATGGAGGAGTGGAAGAGGACTCCAGTGGCAACCTATGAAGCTCTGGTGAACTCCATGCTCAATAGGATTAAGGCAGTGCTGGAAAATAATGGTGGCCACACAAAATATTGACATTTTGGGCCCAATTTGGACATTTTCACTTAGGGGTGTATTCACTTTTGTTGCCAGCAGTTTAGACATTAATAGCTGTGTGTTGAATTATTTCTTCAGTGTTGTCAGATATAAAAATATTTACAAAAATGTGAGACGTGTACTCACTTTTGTGACATACTGGGGTTGATTTACTAAAGACAAATCTATATTGCACTACAAGTGCACTTGTAAGTATATATAACTATAACTATAGATCGCTGTGCTGTAGATCGCTGTAGATCTGAGGGGAAGCTCTGAAATAAGGGGAAGCTCTGCTGATGTTATCATCCAATCATGTGCAAGCAAAAATGCTGTTTTTTATTTTCCTTGCATGTCCCCCTCAAATCTACAGCGACTGCGCTTCCAAGTGCACTTGCAGTGCACTTGTAGTGCAAAGTGGATTTGCCTTTAGTAAATAAACCCCTATGTGTATATGTGTATGTATATATATATATATATATATATATATATATATATATACACTACCGTTCAAAAGTTTGGGGTCACCCAAACAATTTTGTGTTTTCCATGAAAAGTCACACTTATTCACCACCATACGTTGTGAAATGAATAGGAAATAGAGTCAAGACATTGACAAGGTTAGAAATAATGATTTGTATTTGAAATAACATTGTTTTTACATCAAACTTTGCTTTCATCAAAGAATCCTCCTTTTGCAGCAATTACAGCATTGCACACCTTTGGCATTCTAGCTGTTAATTTATTGAGGTAAGCTGGAGAAATTGCACCCCACGCTTCTAGAAGCAGCTCCCACAAGTTGGATTGGTTGGATGGGCACTTCTGGCGTACCATACGGTCAAGCTGCTCCCACAACAGCTCAATGGGGTTCAGATCTGGTGACTGTGCTGGCCACTCCATTACCGATAGAATACCAGCTGCCTGCTTCTGCTGTAAATAGTTCTTGCACAATTTGGAGGTGTGTTTAGGGTCATTGTCCTGTTGTAGGATGAAATTGGCTCCAATCAAGCGCTGTTCACTGGGTATGGCATGGCGTTGCAAAATGGAGTGATAGCCTTCCTTATTCAGAATCCCTTTTACCCTGTACAAAGCTCCCACCTTACCAGCACCAAAGCAACCCCAGACCATCACATTACCTCCACCATGCTTAACAGATGGCGTCAGGCATTCTTCCAGCATCTTTTCATTTGTTCTGCGTCTCACAAACGTTCTTCTTTGTGATCCAAACACCTCAAACTTGGATTCATCCGTCCACAACACTTTTTTCCAGTCTTCCTCTGTCCAATGTCTGTGTTCTTTTGCCCATCTTAATCTTTTTCTTTTATTGGCCAGTCTCAGATATGGCTTTTTCTTTGCCACTCTGCCCTGAAGCCCAAAATCCCGCAGCCGCCTCTTCACTGTAGATGTTGACACTGGTGTTTTGCGGGTACTATTTAATGAAGATGCCAGTTGGGGACCTGTGAGGCGTCTGTTTCTCAAACTAGAGACTCTAATGTGCTTATCTTCTTGCTTAGTTGTGCAACGCGGCCTCCCACTTCTTTTTCTACTCTGGTTAGAGCCTGTTTGTGCTGTCCTCTGAAGGGAGTAGTACACACCGTTGTAGGAAATCTTCAATTTCTTTGCAATTTCTCGCATGGAATAGCCTTCATTTCTAAGAACAAGAATAGACTGTCGAGTTTCAGATGAAAGTTCTCTTTTTCTGGCCATTTTGAGCGTTTAATTGACCCCACAAATGTGATGCTCCAGAAACTCAATCTGCTCACAGGAAGGTCAGTTTTGTAGCTTCTGGAAGGAGCTAGACTGTTTTTAGATGTGTGAACATGATTGCACAAGGGTTTGCTAATCATCAATTAGCCTTCTGAGCCAATGAGCAAACACATTGTATTATTAGAACACTGGAGTGATAGTTGCTGGAAATGGGCCTCTATACACCTATGTAGATATTGCACCAAAAACTAGACATTTGCAGTTAGAATAGTCATTTACCACATTAGCAATGTATAGAGTATATTTGTTTAAAGTTAGGACTAGTTTAAAGTTAGCTTCATTTAAAAGTACAGTGCTTTTCCTTCAAAAATAAGGACATTTCAATGTGACCCCAAACTTTTGAACGGTAGTGTATATATATACAGTGGGGACGGAAAGTATTTAGAACCTCTTAAATTTTTCACTCTTTGTTATATTGCAGCCATTTGCTAAAATCATTTAAGTTCATTTTTTCCTCATTAATGTACACACAGCACCCCATATTGACAGAAAAACACAGAATTGTTGACATTTTTGCAGATTTATTAAAAAAGAAAAACTGAAATATCACATGGTCCTGAGTATTTAGACCCTTTGCTCAGTATTTAGTAGAAGCACCCTTTTGATCTAATACAGCCATGAGTCTTTCTGGGAAAGATGCAACAAGTTTTTCACACCTGGATTTGGGGATCCTCTGCCATTCCTCCTTGCAGATCCTCTCCAGTTCTGTCAGGTTGGATGGTAAACGTTGGTAGACAGCCATTTTTAGGTCTCTCCAGATATGCTCAATTGGGTTTAATTCAGGGCTCTGGCTGGGCCATTCAAGAACAGCCACGGAGTTGTTGTGAAGCCACTCCTTCGTTATTTTAGCTGTGTGCTTAGGGTCATTGTCTTGTTGGAAGGTAAACCTTCAGCCCAGACTGAGGTCCTGAGCACTCTGGAGAAGGTTTTTGTCCAGGATATCCCTGTACATCTTTCCCTCGATTGCAACCAGTCGTCCTGTCCCTGCAGCTTAAAAACACCCCCACAGCATGATGCTGCCACCACCATGCTTCACTGTTGGGACTGTATTGGACAGGTGATGAGCAGTGCCTGGTTTTCTCCACACATACCGCTTAGAATCTTATTTCTCACCATCTTGGAGTCCTTCAGGTGTTTTTTAGCAAACTCCATACCGGCTTTCATGTGTCTTGCACTGAGGAGAGGCTTCCATCGGGCCACTCTGCCATAAAACCCCGATTGGTGGAGGGCTGCAGTGATGGTTGACTTTCTACAACTTTCTCCCATCTCCCGACTACATCTCTGAAGCTCAGCCACAATGATCTTTGGGTTCTTCTTCACCTCTCTCACCAAGGCTCTTCTCCCCCGATAGCTCAGTTTGGCTGGACGGCCAGCTCTAGGAAGGGTTCTGGTCATCCCAAATGTCTTCCATTTAAGGATTATGGAGGCCACTGTGGTCTTAGGAACCTTAAGTGCAGCAGAAATTATTTGTAACCTTGGCAAGATCTGTGCCTTGCCACAATTCTGTCTCTGAGCTCTTTAGGCAGTCCCTTTGACCTCATGATTATTATTTGCTCTGACATGCACTGTGAGGTGTATGGTCTTATATGATCAGGTGTGTGGCTTTCCTAATCAAGTCCAATCAGTATAATCAAGTACACCTGAACTCAAATGAAGGTGTAGAACCATCTCAAGGATGATCAGAAGAAATGGACAGCACCTGAGTTAAATATATGGGTGTCACAGCAAAGGGTCTGAATACTTAGGACCATGTGATATTTCAGTTTTTCTTTTTTTAATAAATCTGCAAAAATGTCAACAATCCTGTGTTTTTCTGTCAAGATGGGGTGCTGTGTGTACATTAATGAGGAAAAAAAATTAACTTAAATGATTTTAGCAAATGGCTGCAATATAACAAAGAGTGAAAACCTCAGTTCTCAGGAGATCTCTCCTCTCTCCCCATTAACTCCACCACTGGGCTCGTGGTGAGGCAGGCAACAATGTGGTCAAAGAACAGGCCAGGGTCAGATCAGGCAGAAGGCAGAGACAAGGTCAATTAACACACCAGGGTCAGTTTAGGAAGAGGCATGGTCATTATGCAAGCAAAGGGTCAGTCCAGGCAACAGGCAGAAACATGGTTGAGGAAACAGGCAAATGGTCGGTACACAGGACATCAGATACTGTACATGCAAAATGTAGGTAGTCAAACATCGTAGTGAGGTATAGTAGCATGATGGCAACAGGGATAATATCAGGGAAGTGTCTCTCATGCAGCCTGCTGACAGCATCAGAATGAAGGTTTTAAGGTGCAGGGCCTTGCTGGTAAATAAGCTGTTATAACGTTTTCCTGGTATTTTAGGAAGTAGTCCTGTCTTTCTGTGGCCCTGTAGATGACATAGGAGTTGACAATTGCCAATTGGAACAGGTAAATTGGCCCCCTTTTTATACCAGTGAATGGATTCTGGTTGCCAGGTAGGGTGTGATCATTTGGTCATTAAAATCTACAACTCCCATTTATTGATTGTATTCGTGTTTGCAATAAGGTTTTTCACTAAATTACCATTGAGGTGTTTTCTTCGATGAAAAAAGTAGATAGACATCCCGCTTAACTTTCCATTTAAGGGCCAAAATTTCTTCATTGCATGAACTTGCTGACTTACCCCTTTTCAGCTTTGTGGTGATTAGTTCTTGTAGAAAGCCCATGTGAATTGCTTGCATTGTACCCCAAGCTACAGTTTGTAGTAGATAACGGTGTCGGAAAAGTGACTGGCTGCTGTGGAAACTGTCCACATAGAGGTAATATCCCTGATGGAACAAGGGTGGCATTAGGTCCCACACTACTTTTCTGGGACTACCCATATAAGTTGGGCATCCAGGGGATTCCAGCCAGCGGTGTTTCCCTTTGTAAACATGGAAGTCATATGTGTACCCTGTGGCCCTCTCACAATGTTTTTATAACTTCACCCCCTATCTGGCACGTTTACTGAGGATATTGTTTTATGCCCAGCCTGTCTGTAAAATGGATGAGGGATTTATCAATGCAGATATGTTTGTTGGAAGTATACATTTCTGAAAATTTTTAGAAAAAGAATTGATACCCTGTTTCCCCGAAAATAAGACCTAGCGAGATTGTCAGCGATGGCTGCAATATAAGCCCTACCCCCCAAATAAGCCCTACCCTATTTCCCCGAAAATAAGCCCTACCCTGCCAATAAGACCTACAAGGACTTTAACTAGGGCTTATTTGGAGGGTAGGGCTTATATTGCAGCCATCACCAACAATCACGCTAGGTCTTATTTTCGGGGAAACAGGGTAAGTGACCTATATTTGTAAAGCTTGTCATATTCGGGGTGACTTTGGGGAGGGCACAGGAAATTGCCATTAAAAAGCAGGAATATCATAATTATTTTATAGCATGTCCTGCTCATAACAGAGGACTACAATGGCATATGGCAAATGTGGTCTGTGGACCAATAGGACTGCAGTTAATTTTTTGTGTCCCAAATTTATTGTAAGGCCAAGACAGATTTTAAATTCTTTAAATGTGATAAGCTTCCACTCTAGTGGATGGGTGTAAACTGAATTGGGATCACTGATAATGTACTACATTGCATTGATTGATTGCTCTACATTACAATCTGCATACAGAATTGAACTAAAAAAACTTCAGTAAAACACAAATAAAAAACTGAATTAATATAGCAATAAAGGATTTGAAAGTGCCTCCGGGATACTAGTATGGGCTCTAATCCATCGTGACTGAGTGATATCCTGCTATTTGCGTTTGGTCTTTTCAGGTGTACAAGGGACACTGCTTAAGGTTGGTCCATTTCTCACAGCCTCTCACATTGCTCAAAAAGGGTGCCAGCCCAGCTCGTCATCTGTGCACACAGGTGTAGAAAAAACTCCAGATGGCTGCAATCCTTGAACCATCTTTATTAATCCAGCCAAGGACACATCACAGACACAGTGGGGGAAAGAAAGGAAGGTTTACGCTTTTTTACTCTCCTAATCATTTATGAACAAGTTAAACAGATTTGGTCCCAGAACAGAGCCCTGGGCTTTCCCGCTCACAACTCTAGACCATTCAGAAAATATGCCATTTATCACCACCCTCTGGACGCACTACTGTAACAAGTTTTCTATCCAAGAACATACAATCTCATCGATACCAAAAGACCCTATATTCAATTAAAATGTTTGTAGGTTATTGTATCAAACTACGTTTACAGGCCTTCCTCTATCCAAGTTACATCTCATCTCAAAGAATATGAAAAGGTTGGTTACTACTATTAATATTATTTTCAGATCCTTGAAAATGGTCCCTTATAATTCCTTCCAGTAGTTTACATACTATTAAAGTTGGGCTGACTAGTCTGTAGTTACCAGGTATATATTTTGTCCCCTTTTTGAATATTGGTACCACATTTCCTTTTTGCCAATCAGCTGATACCTTTCAAATCAGTAGGCTTTCCTTAAAAATTTGAAACAATGATCTGACTATAACATGGCAATGTTCTTGGAGAAACTTCTGGTGTAAGCTATACGGACCTGGTGATTTATTAACATAAAGTTCTCTAGTCTTTTTTGAACACAGGTCTCTGTCAGCCACAAGGGTACATTCAAAATACTTTACTGCTATTGGTATTACTGTCTTGTTTACTATACCCATCCTTTTCCTTCATTAAAAATGAGGAGAAAAACGTACAGTATTTAATAAACAGCAAGCCCATATTGGAGGTACGGCTGAAAGCTGCAGGGCTTGTCTGCAGGAGCCTTAAACTGCACCCCTATTCCACTGATCATGGGTGCAATGCTTTGCAGGCTCCTGAGGGAAAAAATAATGCATACATATTATTTTTCTTGCAAAAAAAGGTGCCTTTATTATTTTTTTCAAAAAAGCTGAACTTAGCCTTTAAATGTTTGTTTGTTGGTTTATATCTGTTGCCAATGTCATGAAGAATGCCATTGTGTAATATGTCCCTAAAGCACTCTTACTTTTCATCAATGTCATTGCAAGAATTTGATCCCAATTAGTATCATGTAACATGGTGTATATCTTAGTAAAGTTAGCTCTTTTGAAATTGAGTGTACATATCCTTCCCCCATGTCTCCCTTTGTCAGGACCCAGCACTGAACCTGCGATCTATGCTGTGTTTGGCAATGTCTCTTTTCATTCATCTGAGATGCTGGACAGCACTCTGTCTGATCCATTGGACAATCTTGCCTTGTGCCTTGTTTTTGCTGAGCCTTGAGCTCTTTGCTCCTCCCATGAATTTACTATTTAAGCGGTGCCTTTGCACTTCCTGTTTGTCAAATTATTGTGCTCTCCCCAGCCAATATGTTGCTCTTGTCATTCCTGCTGCAGTCTGTATCTCCAATACCACTAGTTACCAACTTTTGGCTTGTTCCTCAACTATGCTACTGCTTAATCCCAAACTGTGACCACTTGTTACCAACCTTTTGCTTGTTTACTAACTACACTTCTGCTTGATCCCTACCTGCTATATCTGCTACTGGACCCCGACTTGCTCACTTCCAGGTGGGGCGATCCTGAGAACCGCGACCTGGTACTAACACACAGCAAAACCCATCTCTACTATCAGGAGCTCTGTTGAACAGCTGTTAATGTTATGAATCCACACCTCGAGTAAGCCCATGTCATCAGCCAGAGTGACCTGCTGCTGCACTTTATCCAGTTGGTCGGTGGGAGCTTCTTTACTGCTATAGCTGCTGGCCTCCGAGCCTAACCGTGACACTGTTTCTTATCATTTATGGCAAGTGTAATTACTCTGTGATCGCTACTGCCTAAACTAACCCTTATGTCTACATTTGCAATAATCTCTGTGTTGTTTTTAGTCAGTAGGTCTAGCAAAGCCTTATCTCTAGTTGGGTCCTTCACCATTTGACACATGAAATTGTCCTGCATTACATTTAAGAAATAACGAGCCTCAGTTGAGTGTGTAGTTCCGTCTGCCCAATCAATATCGGGATAGTTGAAGCGCCCATGATTATAACATTGTCCTGCCTCCCCATCATCTCCAACTGTGAAAGAAGATGGATCTCTGCCTCTTTTTAAGGTTAGAAGACCTTTAGCATACACCCACAACAAATTTAACATTTGTTTCATCCTGTTGATGCTCCAGCCACAAAGACTCCACCTCCTCACAAGACCTGTTAGCAGTGTCATCCTTTATATTCACCATCAAATCACTCTTGACATACATGCACACCCCTCCCTCTCTTCTACCCACCTTGTCCCTCCGATACAGGGAGTACCCCTAGACAGTCACAAGCCAGTCATGTGAGCTATTAAACCAGGTTTTTGATATTTCCACAAAGTCAAAATCCTCTGCAAGTAGCATAGGTTCTAGTACAGACTCATTTGTGTACAGACACATGCCTTTTATTTTTGTACAAGCATATATTATTTTATCCTTGCATACTTTTGTTTCTCCTTCATCTGGTTTGAGGTCCCCCTTGCCATGCCCACATCTGCTTATTCTGACTCTTGTTCATAGCACAGTATACCCTACCCTTTAATAATCCCTCCAGCTCACATTGTAGTTTAAAAGTTTCTATAACCTTCTGGCCATCCTCTCCCCCAACAGAGTGGCACCCTCACAACTTAGGTGCAGTCCATCTCTGCTGTAGAGTCAGTAACTAACCAACCAAAGTCGGCCTAGTTGTGCATGTACCCAAAACCCTTCCTACTGGAGGGATTGGCAGAGAGGGGTGGAGGACACTGAACAGTGGGTAAGGTGGATGAGTCTTGCAGCAGCATTCATTATGGACCGAAGGGGGATAGTCTATGTAATGGTAATCCAATAAAGAGAGAGTTGCAGTAGTCGAGGTGAGAGATAACTAGGGAGTGAATTAGAAGCTTGGTGGTGTCATTGGTTAAAAAGGAGCGTATTCTAGAAATGTTGCAGAGGCGGCATGATTTGGACAGGGATTGAATGTTGGCCTGAAAGGACAGTTCTGAGTCTAGGGTTACCCCTAGCACCTTGGCAGGTGGGGACGGACTGATAGTTGTGCCATTGATCTTGACAGAGAAGTCAGGGAAAGGGGAACATGGGGGAGCAAATATTAAGAGCTCGGTTTTAGATTCAGTTTGAGGAAGTGCTGTGACATCCAGGCTGATATGTCTGTTAGTAAATCAGTGAAGCATGAGCAGACTGATGGGGTGAGTGTCAGAAACCATGAATCAGACCGAGACAAAAGTACAGTTACATCACACTTGTTTAATAATAAAAGTAAATAGAACAAAGGTAGTCAGAACATAGCCATAGTTCGGTAACCGGAACGGATACTCATACAAGCCAGAAAGTCAGGAAGCCAGAGATCAACGTAATGGAACAGCAAGAGGGATCTGGAGCCAGAAGGAATGTCAGCCAAGCAAGTCTTTAACAGGAACGCAGGAGATAGTCTCTGTGATGTTGACCAAGGCGAAGGCAGAGATCATCTGGGCTGGACGGCTTAAGTAGGCAGGACTGACGAGCAGGATATCATCAACAGGCGAGTCACTGTGGAGAGATAGGAGCTGGCAATTAGCCGACAGCTGAGCAGCCAGCTCAGAGAAGGAAAGGCTGAGACCAGCCCTGACAGTACCCCCTCCTCAACGACCCCTCCCTATCAGGAGACCACCAGGCTTGAGGGGAAAACGTCTATGGAAATCACAGAGGAGGACAGGGGCATGTACGTCCGAGGAGGAGACCCAAGAGCGTTCCTCCGGACCATACCCTTTTCAATGCACCAGGTACTGTATGCGCCCACGGAGCCTACGGGAGTCAACAATGGACTGTACTTCATATCTCCTACTTTATTAGCTTTTAGACAATCCCTAAAAACCCTTTTCTTCAGAGAAGCCTACCCTACCCAACCCAACAACTGTATTTTCATTTTCTCCATCAGCTCATCTCCCACGGTTATTACCTTTTGTTTCCACTTGACCCTCCCTTCTAGATTGTAAGCTCTAACGAGCAGGGTCCTCTGATCCCTCCTTTATTGATTTGTATTGTAAGTGTACTGTCTGCCCTCATACTTTAAAGCATTGCGCAAAATGTTGGCGCTATATAAATCCTGTATAATAATAATAATACTCCTCATGGTTCTCAACCTGTAAATGGTGAGAACATGGCACCGAGGTGGTAAAGAGGTTGCAGACTAAAGGTTTTAATAAGGAGACATGAAATACATTTGAGATACGCATATTAGAAGGAAGGTCTAACGCGTAAGCCACTGGGTTAATCCTGCGAAGAATACGGAAAGGCCCAATAAACTGAGGTGCGAACTTCAGAGAGGGAACACGAAGTCAGAGGTTGCGAGATGACAGCCAGACCCTGTCCCCAACCTGGTAGGAAGGTGCATGCAGGCGTCTGTGGTCAGCATGGAGTCTGTACCTATGATTAGCATGTCGCAAAGCCTCCTGAACTTGTGCCCAAGTGGAACGAAGACAACAGAGATGCTCCTCTAACGCAGGAATACTCTGCAGAACAAATGAGTCAGGCAACATGGAAGGTTGGAAACGATAGTTCGCCATAAACGGGGACAATCGGGAAGCAGAATTCAAGGCACTATTATGCGCAAACTCCGCCCATGGTAAGAGGTCTGACCAGTTGTTATGATGGTCAGAAATATAGCAACGTAGGAATTGCTCCAAGGGCTGATTTGCTCGTTCTGCGGTCCCATTAGACTGCGGGTGATACGCAGAGGAGAAAGCAAGCTGAATTCCCAAATGTGCACAAAAGACTTGCCAGAACCGGGACACAAACTGACTACCCGTGTCAATAACCTTGGGTAGCCCATGTAAGCGAAAGATCTCCCGAGCAAAAATGGAAGCCAGTCCCTTAGAAGTGGACAACTTCTTAAGTGGAATACAATGAGACATTTTCGAGAATCGGTCAACCACCATAAGGATAACTGTGTTGCCCTGGGAGTTGGGTAACTACACAATGAGATCAACAGACAGGTGGGTCCAGGAACTCTCTCCCTTGGGTATGGGTTGTAGGAGGCACACTGGAAGGTGTCGTGGAGTCTTACTCTGAGCACACACGGAACAGGCAGCTATGAAGGCGGTTACATCAGCATGTAGACTAGGCCACCAGAATTGTTGGGAAATGGCCCAGAAGAGTTGATTCTTCCCAGGGTGGCCAGAAGCCTTGGGAGAATGGTAAGTCTAGAGCATGGCAGTACGGAGACTCTCTGGAACAAAGCAGCGGTAACAAGGTTTCTCAGGAGGAGCATGAACCTGAGCAGCAAGAATTTTGTCACCCAAAGGTGAAGTGAGACTGGTGCGAACTGTAGCCAGAATACGATCAGGAGGAATCACAGGAACCAGAACTGACTACATCTTGGAAGTGGAGGAAAATTGTCGTGACAAAGCGTCAGCCCTTACATTCTTACATGCTAATTTTCATCTTTTTAGGCGCCTCTTGATTCCCCTGTAGCCAAATACAGGGCTGAGTGTGACCACCATTCTCAGTGCTCTGGTGGTGTCCTCCCCGTATCCTGGAATTCCTGCATGGTATGTTCTGGGTGTGGGGATTGGGAGACCGGGGACATGGGTTGGACAGTATTTTGACTGTTTTATGATATGACAGTTCGCCTCAACGATACCAGATCATGTGGATCCAATCTAATAATATATTCCCTTTTTTTCTGTTCCAGTGTTTTTACTTCATGTGTTAATTTGTACATTCCCCTGATGAAGCCAATGTTTTGGCGAAACTAGTTGGGAACAAGTGACCAGCGATCACCCTCTAACATCATTGGTGACGGTCATTATCTTGAATTGTATTTGTGCTCTCTTGTCTTTGAAATTTTCTATATATGTATGTTTAACCACTTGAGCCCCGGACCATTATGCTGCCTAAGGACCAGAGGTCTTTTTCCAATTTGGCACTGCGTCGCTTTAACTGCTAATTGCGCGGTCATGCAATGCTGTACCCAAACAAAATTTGCGTCCTTTTCTTCCCACAAATAGAGCTTTCTTTTGATGGTATTTGATCACCTCTGCGGTTTTTATTTTTTGCGCTATAAACGAAAAAAGACCGAAAATTTTGAAAAAAAATGATATTTTCTACTTTTTGTTATAAAAAAAATCCAATAAACTAAATTTTAGTCATACATTTAGGCCAAAATGTATTTGGCCACATGTCTTTGGTAAAAAAAATGTCAATAAGCGTATATTTATTGGTTTGCGCAAAAGTTATAGCGTCTACAAACTAGGGTACATTTTCTGTAATTTACACAGCTTTTAGTTTATGACTGCCTATGTCATTTCTTGAGGTGCTAAAATGGCAGGGCAGTACAAACCCCCCCCCAAATGACCCCATTTTGGAAAGTAGACACCCCAAGGAAATTGCTGAGAGGCATGTTGAACCCATTGAATATTTATTTTTTTTGTCCCAAGTGATTGAATAATGACAAAAAATAAAAAATATTTACAAAAAGTTGTCACTAAATGATATATTGCTCACACAGGCCATGGGCCTATGTGGAATTGCACCCCAAAATACATTCAGCTGCTTCTCCTAAGTATGGGGATACCACATGTGTGGGACTTTTGGGAGCCTAGCTGCGTACGGGGACCCGAAAACCAATCACCGCCTTCAGGATTTCTAAGGGTGTAAATTTTTGATTTCACTCTTCACTGCCTATCACAGTTTCGGAGGCCATGGAATGCCCAGGTGGCACAAAACCCCCCGAAATGACCCCATTTTGGAAAGTAGACACCCCAAGCTATTTGCTGAGAGGCATATTGAGTCCATGGAATATTTTATATTTTGGCACAAGTTGCGGGAAAGTGACACTTTTTTTTTTTTTGCATAAAGTTGTCACTAAATGATATATTGCTCGCACAGGCCATGGGCATATGTGGAATTGCACCCCAAAATACATTTAGCTGCTTCTCCTGAGTATGGGGATACCACATGTGTGGGACTTTTTGGGAGCCTAGCCGCGTACGGGGCCCCAAAATCCAATCACCGCCTTCAGGATTTCTAAGGGTGAAAATTTTTGATTTCACTCTTCACTGCCTATCACGGTTTCGGAGGCCATGGAATGCCCAGGTGGCACAAACCCCCCCCCCCCCCAAATGACCCCATTTTGGAAAGTAGACACCCCAAGCTATTTGCTGAGAGGCATGGTGAGTATTTTGCAGCTCTCATTTGTTTTTGAAAATAAAGAAAGACAAGAAAAAACATTTTTTTTTCTTTTTTCAATTTTCAAAACTTTGTGACAAGAAGTGAGGTCTGCAAAATACTCACTATACCTCTCAGCAAATAGCTTTGGGTGTCTACTTTCCAAAATGGGGTCATTTGGGGGGGTTTTGTGCCACCTGGGCATTCCATGGCCTCCGAAACTGTGATAGGCAGTGAAGAGTGAAATCAAAAATTCACGCCCTTAGAAAGCCTGAAGGCAGTGCTTGGTTTTCGGGGTCCCGTACGCAGCTAGGCTCCCAAAAAGTCTCACACATGTGGTATCCCCGTACTCAGGAGAAGCAGCAGAATGTATTTTGGGGTGTAATTTCACATATTTCCATGGCATGTTTGAGCAATATATCATTTAGTGACAACTTTGTGCAAAAAAAATAAATAAATGTGTCTCTTTCCCGCAACTTGTGTCGCAATATAAAATATTCCATGGACTCGACATGCCTCTCAGCAAATAGCTTGGGGTGTCTACTTTCCAAAATGGGGGGGGGTTTGAACTGTCCTGGCATTTTATGCACAACATTTAGAAGCTTATGTCACACATCACCCACTCTTCTAACCACTTGAAGACAAAGCCCTTTCTGACACTTATTGTTTACATGAAAAGTTATTTTTTTTGCAAAAAAATTACTTTGAACCCTCAAACATTATATATTTTTTTAAAGCAAATGCCCTACAGATTAAAATGGTGGGTGTTTCATTTTTTTTTTTTCACACAGTATTTGCGCAGCGATTTTTCAAACGCATTTTTTGGGGAAAAAACACACTTTTTTAAATTTTAATGCACTAAAACACACTATATTGCCCAAATGTTTGATGAAATAAAAAAGATGATCTTAGGCCGAGTACATGGATACCAAACATGACATGCTTTAAAATTGCGCACAAACGTGCAGTGGCAACAAAATAAATACATTTTTAAAAGCCTTTAAAAGCCTTTACAGGTTACCACTTTAGATTTACAGAGGAGGTCTACTGCAAAAATTACTGCCCTCGATCTGACCTTCGCGGTAATACCTCACATGCATGGTGCAATTGCTGTTTACGTTTGACGACAAACGGTGCTTTTTTTTTTTTTTTTTTTCTTTATTATTTTTTTGCTTTTTTTATCTTATTTTTAAACTGTTCCTTTCATATTTTTTTTTTTTAATCATTTTTATTGTAATCTCGGGGAATGTAAATATCCCCTATGATAGCAATAGGTAGTGACAGGTACTCTTTTTTGAAAAAATTGGGGTCTATTAGACCCTAGATCTCTCCTCTGCCCTCAAAGCATCTGACCACACCAAGATCGGTGTGATAAAATGCTTCCCCAATTTCCCAATGGCGCTATTTACATCCGGCGAAATCTAAGTCATAAAATGCTCGTAGCTTCCGGTTTCTTAGGCCATAGAGATGTTTGGAGCCACTCTGGTCTCTGATCAGCTCTATGGTCCGCTGGCTGAATCACCGGCTGCATTCTCAGGTTCCCTGTTGAGACAGGAGAGCCAGAGAAAAACACGGAAGACGGTGGGGCATTCCCTCCCACGGCTTGTAAAAGCAGTCTAGAGGCTAATTAGCCGCTAGGATTGCTTTTACATGAAAGCCGACCGCTGGCTGAAAAGAATGATACCAAGATGATACCTAAACCTGCAGGCATCATTCTGGTATAACCACTCAAAGTCGTGAATGGCGTACCTGAAGACAAAAAAATGGTTAACAATAAAGTACAGTAAACGGTAAAGTATAAAAAATTGCATACCTGAAAAGCAAACATGATAAAACATAATAACAATAAAACATTGCAGAATAGAATACAGTAAAAAAGAGCAGAACAATAGAGAGAGAGAGAGAACAATAAAACGACAACTATTTTTTTTTATTTTATATATTTTTTTTTATTTTATATATTTATTTTTTTTTGACACTTTTTTTGTAACTAACTTTTGTAACTGTAACCGGTTCCAGGTTTGGGTCTCTGAAAATGCGATGGCATCTTGGGAGACCCTGTGAAAGTGTGTCCTAGTCTGTGCAATGCTGTACCCTACGCTAATACTCAACTAGTGAATGGTAGCGTTCAAAACATTCACCAATGCAAAGACCAGGATTGTCAGGACAGGAGGGACAATAATAGCGGGTGTCACGCCTATATCCGCGCTTGCTGCAGACACAACAACTTTTTTGGGGTGGTTCGTTGGGTAGGGGTACTCGGGAGGACATAAAAATGCCTCTCATGCAGCCGACTGCATTTGGTTGGGGATGTGAATGGGGGAAGAACGGGCGCTGCAGAAGTGGTGGGTTCCCAATTGGGATTGGCGAATGCAGCAGGAAGGGCATTATGGGCACGACGGGCCAGTGTTTGTCTTTTTGGTGGCAGTGGGACACTACTTGTGCTTGCCACCTCACCAGCTTGAACTGCACTTATGGGACTCGCCACGTCACCAAGTGTTACTGCAGTGCTGGTTTGACTACGACCGGGGTGTACTAGGCTGCTGGTGCTTGCCAGTTCAATAAAAAGCTACCAAAAAAACTGTTAGTGATCGCAGGGATCAGGCCTGACTCTGCGAACGCTGCAGTTATGCGTTAAGTGTTTTGTAAGTAAGTGACAGTGATCGATCGATACTGCACTTGGGTGGGCTGGGCTGGGCTGGGCCGGGCGGAGGGGCAAAATGCAGGTGCTAGCAGGTATCTGGGCTGATCCCGCTAACACTGCGTTTTTAGGAACCCTAAACTGCTGGGGACGCTAGTATAGATCTGATCGGATCAGATATTGATCCGTTCAGATACTGCACCACTAAGGGAGGTGTATGCTGCGTGCGTGGGTGTTAGCGGTACTGGCGCTAACCTGACGCTGCCTGGGGCTGGTGCTTGCCAGTTCACCAAAATACGACCAAAAAAACTGTTAGCGATCGCAGGGATCAGGCCTGACTCTGCGAAAGCTGCAGTTATGCGTTTAGTGTTTTGTAAGTGACAGTGATCGATCGATACTGCACTTGGGTGGGCTGGGCAGGGCCGGGCGGAGGGGCAAAACGCAGGTGCTAGCAGGTATCTGGGCTGATCCCGCTAACACTGCGTTTTTGGGAACCCTAAACTGCTGGGGACGCTAGTATAGATCTGATCGGATCAGACATTGATCCGATCAGATACTATACCACTAAGGGAGGTGTACGGTGCGTGCGTGGGTGTTAGCGCTACTGGCGCTAACCTGACGCTGCCTGGGGCTGGTGCTTGCTTGCCAGTTCACCAAAATGCTACCAAAAAAACTGTTAGCGATCGCAGGGATCAGGCCTGACTCTGCGAAAGCTGCAGTTATGCGTTTAGTGTTTTGTAAGTGACAGTGATCGATCGATACTGCACTTGGGTGGGCTGGGCGGAGGGGCAAAACGCAGGTGCTAGCGGGTATCTGGGCTGATCCCGCTAACACTGCGTTTTTGGGAACCCTAAACTGCTGGGGACGCTAGTATAGATCTGATCGAATCAGATATTGATCCGATCAGATACTATACCACTAAGGGAGGCGCATGCTGCGTGCGTGGGTGTTAGCGGTACTGGCGCTAATCTGACGCTGCCTGGGACGACGCATATCACCGCCGGGCGATTAGGGGGCTAAACCTTTATTCGGTAATAAACGGCGGGTGCCCTGACACTATAAAAAATAAACGAACTAACCAGCGTCACCCGCAACGGTTATACGGTGATCAGGGGTGAAAGGGTTAACTAGGGGCAATCAAGGGGTTAAAACATTTATTAGATAGTATATGGGGGTCCCTGACGCTATAAAACGCTGACGGCGAACCTAAATATTTACGTCCCTAACTAGCGTCACCAGCGACACTAATACAGCGATCAGAAAAATGATCGCTTAGTGACACTGGTGACGGGGGGGTGATCAAGGGGTTAAAACTTTATTAGGGGGGTTAGGGGGGTACCCTAGACCTACAGGGGGCTAACAGTAACTGTGCTAACACTGTAACTGTCACAAACTGACACCTAGCAGTAATCAGAAAAAAAAAAAAACCTGCTTGGTGTCAGTTTGTGACAGGGGGGGGTGATTGGGGGGGGGATCGGGGGGCGATCGGGGGGGGATCAGGGTGTTTTGTATGCCTGGCATGTTCTACTGTGTGTGTAGTGTTGTGCACTCACATTAATGTCTTCTCTCCTCGGCGCTGGAACGGAAACTACCGAGCCGAGGAGAGATGACATCATTTCCTTTGCTGCTGTTTAGCATACAGCAGCAAAGGAATGTTCCCATTGGCCGGCGGCGATCGCGAGGGGGGGCCACGAACGGATGGCCTCCCTCTCCCTTCCGATCGCCGGGGAACAAAACGGGACCGCCTCGGGCACCAGGGGGGGGGGGTCCGGACCCCCCACCCGCGGGAGGCAAATCACGTACATGTACGTGATTTTGCCTGCCCGTGCCGCCTTGCCGACGTACATCGGCGTGAGGCGGTCCTTAAGTGGTTAATGTACATTTTTTTACCTTTTTTGATACGATTAAAATAAAAAAGAAACATTTTTATAATAAAACTGTTCTACTTTATTTGTGGCACCGCAATAATCCCATCCCCCCTTTTTCCCCATTTGAATACCCTTACATTCTTTTTTTTTTTTTTGAAAATCTTTTTATTGAGTATAAGACATACAAACAATTAACAACAATTAAACCTGCCGCAGCATTAGGACTAGACCCACACAGGAGTCAGTGCCAGCCGGCCATTGGGCTGCATCCAGCATTAATATCATACAGCTGTAGCATGTCCAAAAGAAAAGAACAATAACAAACAAACCTAGTGCGGTATTGGCTCCTGCTCAATTAAAGTATTTCAGGATCAGATTTATCAGTTGAGACCCAAGGGACAATATTAGATATCAAATAAACCCATTTCAGAGATTACATTACCATAAAATCAACCAATGTATCAGTATCACTTTCTCCCGTAGACTGGTATTATGTACCTGTTCAATCAGTCTGCGGTTGCCGTGGAGGCCTCAGCTAGCCATTTGGCCCACACTCTATCATATTTTTTGATAGGTTTCCTTATAGGGTGGTAGTACTTTATTGGCATGTGTTTTCCATAACAATATGGATTGCGGGGCACGTTTTTTCCAGCAGAGAGTGATCATTTTCCTTGCATAAAAGAGCAAGAGCCCTATGAGGGTTCTCTCTGCTATCTTGGGGGCTAATTCTTCCACTAAACCTAGAAGGCAGATCTGCGGGGTTGGGGCTATATCTGTTCTCACCACTTCTTGTATTACAGATAGTACTTCTGACCAGTAGTTTTTAATTGCTGGACAGGACCAGAAAATGTGTATAAAATCACCTGGATCCCCAGTACATCTCCAACACTCCGAGGACAGGGAAGTTCTCATCTTATGCAATCTATATGGGGTGAGATATGCCCGATGTAGTATTTTGTATTGTATGAGACGGTCTCGAAGTGAGACCAGGATTTTGAAGGGGAATTCCCACATGTCCTCCCAATCCTCTGAGTCTAGTGTCGGGATATCCTGTGTCCATCGCTGCCGGAGCTTTGACAGATCTGGAGAGGATACTCTGAGGAGATGTGCATAAAGGACTGAGGTTGGTTTCTTGGTGCATTCATATCTTGTGACCCTCTCCAGATCGGATTGCACTATTTGCGTGTCGTTGGGTATTATTTGGGCTTTAAATGCATGAGACAGTTGCATATAGCGAAATAGATGCGAGGGAGGCACATTGTATTGGGATACCAGGTGATTGAAGGGGTGTATGGCGGTGCCGGTGGTGAGGTCAGATATCAGTTTAAGACCGCATTTGGCCCATATTTTAGGGTCTGGTAATGAGTAGAGATGGGGTAGGGTAGGGTTGTTCCAAAGGGGGGTGTGCGGGGAGACTGCATTTCGTGGGAACTTCTCAAGTTCCAGTCCTGCCCTCCAGGCCCTTAGAATCGTGTGCATGGAGGTGGTCAAATCATATGGAGCCTTGGGACCTCGAAGGGGTAAATGTGTAAGGGCTTCCACAGAGCGAACCACCGCAGCCTCCAGAACCGCAGCGGGGTTGGACGCATCCGGTACTAGCCACCAAACTGCCGTGACCAGCTGGGCTGCCAGAAAATATTTCTGGCAGTCTGGAAATGCCAGCCCCCCCCTGCGACACCGGACGCATTAGTGTGGAGAGTTTAAATCTAGGGAGATTTGGACATACCCTTACATTCTTAGTACTGGGTAAGAATGAGACAATGTAATTGAAACTTGACAAGAAAAGAGCCCATTGTGCCCTTCTGGGTGAGAGGCGTTTAGCCTCAGACAAAAAATGTGAGATTCTTATGGTCAGTAAGTATGAGAACCGGCACAGTTGTACCTTCGAGGAGATGTCTCCATTCTTTCAGGGCTAAAATGATCGCTAACAGCTCTCTGTCACCAATCTTGTAATTGCACTCCGCAGGTGACAATTTCTTGGAAAAGTAGCCACAAGGATGCATAGCGCTCTCAGAGGTAGGACATTGAGACAGAAGGGCGCCAACTCTGGTCTCAACCTCAAGGATAAAAGGTAACTTAGGATCAGGATGTGCCAACACAGGAGCATTAACAAAGGCAGCCTTGAGACTCTCAAAGGCCTTAATGGACTCCAGAGACCAACTCTGTGGGTTACCATCCTTTCTGATCATATCAGTCAGGGGCTTGACCAGAGACGAGAAGTTACGAATAAACTTCCGATAATAGTTAGTAAAGCCAAGAAAACGCTGCAGAGGATGTAAACCCACTGTAGAGGTCTCCCATCGAGAGCCTTAATGGCAAGTGGAGTGTCACGCAGCTGCAGCGGAATCGAGTGCTTCGATACAAAGGCAGCATCAATGAACAGGCCTGCAGCCCTAGAGTCGATTAGAGCCTGTATCTCAACGGACGACTTAGCCCAGGAAGGGTCACCAAAACCAGGGGCTTATCCTTCTGGATAACTGGGGATGAAACAACGCCACCTAAGGTCTGTCAGTGACAGGACCTCAAGGTTTGGGCGTTTCCTGGACAGGTAGGACAAGACTTCAAAAAGTGACCTGCCTGGCCACAATAAAGGCACAATCTCTCCCTCCTCCTAAGGGTTCTCTCATCCGCAGAGAGACGCGTGAAGCCCAAGTGCATGGGTTCATCTTTACTGACTGACTCAGTACCAGGAGGCATGGGAGTTGAGGGAGGCAAGGGACTGCAAAGCTCAGAGACAAATGTACAAGAGGCTTCCGCAAACGCTCCTTAAAAGAGAGTCTTTCTCTGAGTCTGGAGTCAATGAGGATGGCAAACCTGATCAACTTCTCCAGCTCAGTGGGTATATCTTGGGCTGCTATCTCATCCTTGATGGTATCTGAGAGACCATGAGAAAAAGCAGCCACTAGGACCTCGTTGTTTCAAGCAACCTCGGCTGCCAGAGTACGGAATTCAATGGCGTAATCCGCAACAGTTCTCGTACTTTGATGGACATGAGGCACTTGCCAGCAGAAGCGGAGCATGCAGGAACGTCAAATAGCCTTTTAAAAGAACCCACAAACTTAGGGTAACTCAAGACAACAGTTTTTAGTGTCTCCCATAGTGGGTTTGCCCAAGCCAAGGCTCTCTCAGAAAGCAAAGATTTCACAAAACCTACTTTGCTTCTGTCCGTGGGAAACGCCTGGGGCAGCATCTCAAAGTATATCTCAACCTGGTTGAGAAACCCTCCATTGGACTGGATCACCCCCAAATCGCTGGGGAAGCGACCTTTTATAAAGGTAATACTCGAGGCAGGTGCCTGCACAGAGACTGGAGCAGCAGCAGGGAAAGCGTGCAACAGATTGTACTGGAGCAGCCACAGTGGGAGATTCCAGGTGAGCCGTGCGGCTCAGGAGCATTAGAACGCCATGGCAACTGATCCATGCGGTGATCCTGCTTATCCAATATGGAAAAAATAATACCAACAAGTGGATTGACTGAATCTTCTGAATTCATGGCCTTCACTTACTGTCAGAAACCATGGATCAGACCGAGACAGAAGTACAGTTAAATCACACTTGTTTAATAATAAAAATAAATAGAACAAATGTAGTTAAAACATAGCCAAAGTTCAGTAACTGGAAAGGATAGTCAGACAAGCCAGAAAGTCAGGAAGTCAGAGATCTGCGTAGTGGAACAGCAAGCAGGATCTGGAGCCAGAAGGAATGTCAGCCAAGCAAGTCTTTAACAGGAACGCAAGAGATAGTCTCTGTGATGTTGACCAAGGAGAAGGCAGAGATCATCTGGGCTGGAAGGCTTAGGTAGGCAGGACTGACGAGCAGGATATCATCAACAGGTGAGTCACTGTGGAGAGATAGGAGCTGGCAATTAGCCAACAGCTGAGGGGCCAGCTCAGAGATGGAAGGGCTGAGCCCAGCCCTGACAGTTAGTTGAGGAGTAGAGAGATAGATTTGGGTGTCATAGGCATATGCCATTGGAGGCTATCAGCTGACCCAGGGAGAACTTGTAGATTGAAAATAGTAGAGGTCCAAGGACAGAACCTTGGGGGACCCCAATGGGAAGTGGAGTTGTAAGTGACACTGAAGCTGCGGTAAGATTTGAAACAACAAAGAGCACAGCCATGGAGCCCAAGCACATTTAGCTTTTGAGGGGGATGGGGTGGTCAACTGTATCAAAGGCAGCGGAGAAGTCCATGAGTAAGAGTACGGAATAATGACTGTTAGTTTTGGCTGTTAGTAAGTCGTTTGTGCATTTTAGGAGAGCAGATTCTGTGGAGTGCTGTGGGTGAAATCCAGACTGAAGGGAATCAAGAAGGTTATTCTCAATGAGGTGGTCGCTCAGTCAGTTTTAAACTAAACGTTCAAGGAGTTTGGAGGTAAAAGGGAGTAAGGAGATGGGTCTTAGGTTGTTAAAATTGGTGGGGTCCAGTGAGGCCTTTTTTGGTATAGGAGTAACTAGCGCATGTTTTAGAGGGTTGGGGAAGATGCCAGTAGAGAGGGAGAGGTTGAAGATATGAGTTAGAGAGTGTAGGATAGAGCCAGAGGGTGACTGTAGTATTTGAGAAGGAACCAGGGGGCAGGAGGTTAGGTGGGCGTTAGAAAAAAGTTTAGTGACTTTTTATATAGTTGCTTGGTTAAATGAGGGAAGTATTGATTGTGCAGGAGGACAAGGAGTGTAAAGTGAGGGAGATATCTGTAGAGTGGAGATCTTAAGACAAATTGTTTCAATCTTATTTTTGAAGTGATTAGCAATCTCCTAGGCAGTGAGTAAGTTAGTGGGTGGAGGACAAAGTGGAGCGTTAAAGGTAGAAAAGAGTTGACGGGGGACTGCGTGAGAGGGTGTTAATGAGAGTGATAAAGTAGGTCTGTTTGGCAGTGTGGTGGCAGGAATGGTATTTTTGGAGGGCAGATTTATATTGGCTGAAATCTTGCTGTGACTTACGCCACAGACGCTCAAGAGCACGGCTACGTTTTATGAGGCTTCTGGTATTGTCTGTCTGCAAGGGTTGTAGCGGTTGGGGCCTGATTCTGGGTGTAGTGAGGAGGGGCCAAGGTATCCAGGGTGGATGATGGTGAACTGTTGTAGACAAAAGTGGCCAGGTTGGGGCAGGACAAGAATGAGATTTTGTCATAGAGACAATCTGTAGCAGAAAAAGAAGAGAAGGGTTAGGATGGCGAAGGTTTCTACGGGTAATAGTTTGGTAGTTGGAAGGCAAGGAGGAAGAAGACCAAAAGAGAGTGAAACTAATAAGGTGGTGATCAGAGAGAGGATAATGAATGTTGGGGAGGTTGCGCAGAGTGCAAAGGTAGGAGAATATGAGGTCAAGGCAGAGTCCATTAGAGTTAGTAGAAGCGTGTGTCCATTGTTTTAGGTCAAAAGAAGAGGTTAGGCTCAGAAGTTTAGAAGTAGCGGGAGTGTTCAGGGATGTTGAAGTCACCAAGAATGATTATTGGAATTTCAGAAGAGAGAAGGTAGGGTAGCCAAGCAGAGAAGTCGTCAGGAAAGTTTGATACCGGTCCAGGAGGCCGATAGATCACAGCAATTCTCAACGAAACTTAATAAACTAATACATTCACAAACAAGACTTACACTAGAAAATTTAAATATTTGAATATGTAATGGACATATATTTTCATGAAATTATAAATAAAATTTGATTTACAGTACTTATCTACCTTATCCTGGTCCAAATCGATTATGGAGAGCTGACTGCCGTAGAATATGGCTGTCATGGCAACTTCCGGGAAATCTAGTTCTGATACTTCTAATGCACTGGTGGGAGTCAATGACCACTTTAAAGATTGACGAATATTCTGTTACGAAATTGCTTCTTTTTTTTCTTTTTTTTGTGGTGATGTTAGCGCAATATGGGGGCAGTCCTTGGCTTTCACGCAACTTGGCATCCCCCTTGGCAGAAAAATCTAACCTTCACCTCTTTTCCATGGTTCTAGGTAAATGGATGTACCTATCCATATGTTTTATGGTTTTCAGGACTAGTTTCAGGAATCTAGAAAGAGTGGAACAATTATTTCCAATGATGCAAGCACATGATTGCTAAAAATTACCAGTAGCCAAATAATTTAAAACTGTCAAGAGCCTGACCATTCCAGGAAAAGCATGCACTCTCGTCATCAGTGATTCAATGTCATTGGCTATTAGGCGGTAAACCTCCATGCCTACCTGACGGCTCAGCCGAAACACGTCCTCAACATCATTGTCGGATGGCTCATCCAGAACTGTACATGTTCCAAAACACATGTTCCAAACACACAAGACTGTCTCAGCCTAACATTTCTCATCCTATCCTGGGCTTTGCAGACAGCTGCCACTGTCACAGCTGTTGTAGCAGTGAGCGGGATTGTATCCTCAACTTTTATGATTTTTTTATTTTAAAATGTTATTAACTAATGATATACATCTTATATACTGTATTTCTATATACACTATATACTGTATATATATATATATACAGTATATACTGTATACATTTACAGTACACTTATATGGTAGAACATTTAGTACTGCTATACAATTTGCATTCTTCCTGGCAATATCCTATTTAAGTTGTGGGTGGAGACTAGCCAAGGGCAGATGCTGCCAGCTGATGTGAAGAACAGAGCCTTATCAGAGAGAGATGGGATAAGGATTTGGGACTATTTCTTTGTTACCCCAAGATGGGCACCCCTGCTATCAAGATCTGAAGGTAAATTGCTACGCAAAAAGGACTTGCACTACTTGAGAAGATAGAATTCAGTTATTGAACTGTACTTTGGACTACCTCAATAAAGTTGAGTTGTACCGAGCCTGTGCATTCTTGAAGTGACTGAAGTGGATCCCAGGCACCTTTGATAATGTGAAGTAGAATAGCATCCCTGTTAGGCTAACTTCTAGACTAGTGCCTTCCATGAAGAAACACACATAGGGAGATAGGATCCCAGGGGAGCAACGCAAACCTGGACAGGCTAGGGACTGATGATGGATAGAGGAGTGGAAGCTGTATACTGTAACCACTTGGAAGTCATCAGTCCAGATGCAAGAAGTGTCCAAAGCTGGAGGAGAATAAGGGTGACAACTATGATGAGTGTGTGTTCGGGGAACACCATGTCTAAGATACACTATACGTGCACATGTGCTGCAGTATTCTACGTGGGCTGTGGATTGTGGCCTGTATGCTAGGCCTAAGTCAGCCCTGTATTAGGCGAGTCCTGGTGGAAAATGCATGGGTGCCTTGGGCACCGTTGGACCTGCCTACACACTTATGTATGACAGATCTGCCTCTTCCTTTCAAAGAGCACGTTTCATTGCAGGACGTCATAGTACAGCTTTTATTAACTGAGTAGGGGGGGGTGAAAAAGACGGGCATGGTCAGCACTTTTCATGAGTGCCTGTGACAGGTCAAATGGCTTGTAATACCCACACAGCACCAGAAGATAACACCTGAAGAGGTATTGGTGGGGGCAGAGGAATAAAAATTTCAACAAAAATAGTAGCTACCAGCACAAGGGACACTTTTGATTCTATAATTACTGTTCCTGGTGCTGATTTTAAAAACAAATATTTAACCAAACTTAATTTTTAACCCTTTTCCTGCCAAGCCCATATAGCGTACCAGACATACAGCACCTATTCTAGCTTGCCAGGTCCATACACCATATGGGCCTGCATTCCTGCTTCTGCTACAAGCTCATGGTCACTTCAGTGACCATGAACTTATAGCCGAACTGTTCAACAGACTCTGCTGAATAAACCAGTCGCTCCGATCAGCGGATGACAATCCGCTGATCAGAGCTATTCACCTAAAATGTGACCCCACCGCCCCCTCTCACCAGCCAGCAGCTGCAGCTTGGGGACACTAACATGCTGTCAGAATGGAGAGCAGTGGGGGAAGGGATTGGTAAACATATGTTTACCACCCCCCTTCCTTTCCTTGAATGGGCACAGTGAGCAAGCACTACTGATCGCTACTGTGTTCATTCATCACTGGAGCAGAGTAAATAATGTTTACTATGCTTTTGTTTTGTGAATGAATAGGAGTCTCTATACAGACTCCTATTCATTTATGTACAGTGCGGCTCAGGCTGCAGAGAAAGGGACCATCTTCAGTCCCTTTCTCTGTCTCAAAAAAGAGACAACTGGGGTCTATTTAGACCTCTGATATCTCCACCAAATCCCCACTCCAAAAATACAAAATAATAAAATAAAATTTAAAAAATAACACATAGTAAGGCCTTGTTCACACAGGGCATACTACAGTGTATTTACCTGTACAGGGATAAACAGGTGTTCCGTGCATCCCTGTGCAGGCAGTGCCATCTATGTCATTTGGGATGTAGCAACTGCACAAACACAACCGTTGCTCCCAATTTTACTTCAATGTGGGTCCGGGTGCATGCACCTGAGCTCACACTGTCTGTGTTCTGGGTTGTGCACCCACACCCACACAGATGTCTAATTGGGAGCAGAGGCTGTGCCTGTGCAGCCATTGCATCCTATATGACACGAATAGGACTCACTGCGCAGGGATGCACTGAACACCTGTGAATCCCTGTGCGGGTAAACATGGCCCTCCATGGCCTTAGTAGCAATTTAGCAGGAATTTTGTAAGTTATGTTGTGTTTGTGTGCACTAAAAATGATTTTAGTGTATTTTTAGTGACAATAGCAATTTGATGAACATTTCCGCAACTATTGCAGGGCCTGACAAATCAGTAGCGCTTTTTTTTCTATAGGTCATGTGCTTTCAGAAAATATATGGTTTGGGGGGGTCTTTTACAAACTCTGAAAGCTGTAAGGGAAAAATGATAACTTCAGAATTTTAGAGTAAATTGTTTTTATTCACAGTTTTGTGCACCTTGAATTTTCATTATTTCACAAAAAGGCGCAATTTAAAGTTTAACATTTTTGGTATTTATTAACTCATTACAGTTTTAACTTTTCTGTTTAGAAAAAAAATAGCAGGAACTGTGTACATTTTGCCATTTAGGCATCCACTAATAATGATTTTAGTGTATTTTTAGCAAAAATATTATTTTGATAAACATTTGCGCAAATATCACAGGGCTTAAAAAAATCAGTAGCACCTTCCTTATATTCTACTGGTCCTATGCTTTCAGAAAATGTATGGTTTGGGGGTCTTTCACAAACTCTGAAAGCTGTAAGGGAGAAATAAAAAAGCAATGGAAAAACTGCAAAAATGGCCTGACCACCTGAGCTTAAAAGTGGAGTGCAGGGCCTGACAGTAAAAGGGTTAAATGGGGAATATGATTACAATGTACAAAGGTGAATGTAGTAATGGACATACACTGTTTATTCTGAGGTCACCAAAAAAAAAAAAAAACAGCCACAATTTGAGATTGGATGAAAAGAGGTTTAACCTTACACGTACACCTTACAAGTAAGGGCTTCTTTACTGTAAGAGCAGTGAAACTGTGGAGATTGCTTCCCCAGGCAGCAGTGATATCAGCTGAGAGTGCTGATAAATTAAAAAATTTCATGGATGTCTTCCTCAGTGAATGTAATATACAGGGATATGGGGATTCTTAACAACTCAAAATCAAACACATGCTCAAAGATTGAACAGAATGAACCTGTTTCTTTTTTCAGCCTTACCAACTATGCAATTGCAGATCATTTGTCTCTGACTTGTGTAACGGACAACAATTAGACAATTGCCTACATTTAATAATGGTGGTTGTTAAAACTCAAATCAGATTGTATTTTAAAAATGAAAGGAAATTGTAAGTGTAGGAGACAAAAGCAGAAGATTATACTCAAACTATTGTCCTTTTTTCTTTAGGTTTGGGTGGGATTGGAGAGGGGTTAGAACCTCTTTCAGATTTCTATTTTCTGTGTCTCCCTTGGGGAGATTTTCCCTCACTTCTTGTTTTGTGAGTAAAATGTCTATAGTGCAAACACAGACAACAATACAAGTCTATTTGGGAGAGTAGCAAAAGTTTAAAAACTCTCAGGTTTTTATTGTTTTCTTGATTCCTCTTGGGGACATTTTCCTTACTTCCTGTGTGGTCTCCAGGCTACAGAGAGCAATAAAAACTGACAGTTTATAACCTTTTCTTGTTCTATCCAGACCATTAAGGATTGTTTCCTGTTTAGTGTATGCTGTCCAACACAACGCATTTTGCCATTCCACAGTTCAGATTTTATAAATGTACATAAAAGTGTTAGGGACGGTCCGTTCAGGTCATGTGATACAATGTTAGAATATAGAGATCTTCACATTCAATCTTTGGTCCAATATATCTTTATTAACGAAGTGTACTATATGCTACGTTAATAAAGATGTACTGAACCAAATATTTAGGACAATGATCCTTCTATTCCTATATTGTCTCATGTGTGCTAAAAAATATACCAGCATTCCCTCCTTTTTATTCTTCCTGGTGCCTATAAAGAGCACTTCTGTCACATTAGGCAGGGCACTGGTGTCCTAGAACAAAGCAGCCACCTCCTTTGCTGTTTTTTGCCTTCCTTTCCTTCCTGGCAATGTGAGGGGAGGAATAAGGGGCCATGGTTGGCTGCTGACATTACAGGGCAAAGATCAGAGTCACACATGGAGCACACAAAGAGAATTCCTCTTGATTTTAGGAGGCTTCTGCTCTACATACCTGCACCCTGTGGAAGACACAACAGCATCTACATCCGCCAACTGTATGACCTTAGTACTTTTAGCCTGACTGCCCCTAGCTGTGCGACCTGGCCTTTTTTAATGGTTCTGTGAGTACCCCTGAATGGTATAAAGATTTATCTCTTCTGATGGGCTCCCTGATCAGCTCTTCTGATAGCTGCGCTACACAGCATCCTGTTGCTGGTCAATGCACCCACCCCTCTGGCTCCTTCTCTGGGCTCTCCATCTGCCAGCGGCCTGTATCCAGGCAACACAACCACGGCCCAGCCTCCAGGTATCCTGTTGCCAAGCAACCAGCACCAGGTTTAAGCTTCACACTCCCTGCACCCGGTCCTTGCAATTACTCAACATGCCTCTCTAGCTGCCATTAGTGTACCAAAATCTTAACCTGCTGTCAGGGCTGGGCTCTCAGCAGCTCTCTTCTCTGTGCTCAGGCTGCTCAGCTGTTGGATAATTGTCAGCACTCATGGTTTCCACAGTGGCTCACCTGGTGATCATTTCCTGCTCGTCAGTCGCGCCTACAGCCAGCCCCTCCTGGCTATTTAAACTGGCTTGTTCATTCCTTTTGGCCTTCACCTTGGGCAACATATCTGGAGATTCTCTGCTGTGTTCCTGTGAAAGACTCTCCGGCTGACGTCCCTTCTGGTTCCTGATACTGTTCTTCTGCCTCCGACTATGCTGATCTCTGCTTTCCTGATTACTGGCTTGTCTGACTAACCGCATTGGCTTCTGATCCTGGCTTATGTCTTGACTACGTTTACTGATCTGCACCATTTTTACCATTACATTAAAAGGTGTTTTTACAGCATTTTCTGTTTCAGTTTGATTCATGGCTCCTGACAGTAGGCGAAGGCCATGAATTCGGAAGATACAGGCAATCCACTGAGTAGTATTATTTTTTTCAGATTGAATGAGCAGGACCACCGCATGGATCAGTTTGCCATAGCGTTACAGACGCTCCTGATTCGCACTGCTCACCTGCATCCTCCCACTGTGGCTGTTCTGATGCAACCAGTGTTGCAGGCTGTCCCTGCTGCTGCTCCAGTATCTGTGCAGGCACCAACCTCGAATATTACCTCTGTAAGAGGTAAGTCTGAGTTTGTGGCTTCCTTTAAAAGAGTATTTGATGTTCCCGCTCGCTACACTTCTGCTGCCAGGAGCCTCATGTCCATCAAACAGCGTACGAGAACTGTTGCCGATTACGCCAGTGAGTTCTGTACTTTGGCAGCAGAGGTTGCTTGGAACAATGAGGCCCTCGTGGCTGCTTTTTCTCATGGTCTCTTGGATAACATTAAAGATGATATAGCAGCCCGAGACATACCTACGGATCTGGGGAAGTTAATCACGTTTGCCATTCTCATTGACTCCAGACTCTGAGAAAGACCTTCCTTTAACCACTTAAGGACCGAGCCTTTTTGACACTTTACAAGTTAAAATAATTATTTTTTTTTGCTAGCGAATTACTTAGAACCCCCAAACATTATTTATTTTTTTAGACACCCTAGAGAATAAAATGGCGGTCGTTGCAACACTTTATGTCACACCGTATTTGCGCAGCAGTCTTACAAGCGCAATTTTTTTTGGAAAAAATACACTTTTTTTACTTAAAAAATAAGACAACAGTAAAGTTAGCCCAATTTTCTTTATTTTGTGAAAGATAATGTTACGCCAACTAAATTGATACCCAACATGTCATGCTTCAAATTTGCGCCCGCTCGTGGAATGGCAACAAAATTTGACCATTAAAAATCTCCATAAGCAGCATTTAAAAATTTCTACAGGTTACCAGTTTTGAAAAAAAAAATTGGGTAATTTTTATTTCTATTACAAGGAATGTAAACATCCCTTGTAATAGAAAAAAAGCATGACAGGACCTTAAATGTGAGAACTGGGGTCAAAAAGACCTCAGATCTCACATTTACACTTAAATGCAATAAAAAAAAATATTTTTTTTTAAATGTCCCCTTTAAGACCATTAGGCAGACGTGACATTTTGTTGTCGCTTCCGTCATCCAATGTTATGGAGCCAAGTGGGGGCCATTATTCCCTCACTCTGCTCCATGTCTGTCAGGGGAGAGGACACGATTGTCTCCGCCACTACCGATGGCTCAGGTAAGCGGCGGAGTCGACCGAAGCACGGCGGGAGGGGGGGCAAGTTTAAGGAGTGCTTTGCATTCCCACCTTTGCATCCCTCACCTCCCATGCCTCCTGGTACAGAGTCCGCGAGTGAAGTATAATCAATGCCGTTGAGCTTCACATGTCTCTCTGCAGAGGAGAGGGACATTAGGAGGAGGGAGAGTTTGTGCCTTTATTGTGGCCAGGCAGGTTACTTTTTGAAGACTTGTCCTACTAGTCTGGGAAAACGCCCGCACCTGAGGTTCTGTAGGGGACAGACCTTAGGTGGCGTTATGTCCCTGGTTATCCTCAAGGATAGGCCTCTAGTTCCTGGCTCTTCACCATGAGATAATCCAATTTCAAGTTATTTCCTCACCTCATTACCCAGTGGTCATTGGTTATCCCTGGTTACAGAGGCACAATCTCTCTCTTTTGATTGGCATTGTACTGAGGTTCTTTCCTTGTCACCACAATGCAGCAAAACATGTTTTCAGAAAGTGCTTAAGGTCCTGTGCACGTCTTCACTCTCCTCTCTGCCTGAGGAGTTCATGCAAATTTAGCGATGTCTTTGACAAAGGTCAAACCGGTATTTTGCCTCCACACCAGTCGTATGATTGCCCAATTGACCCTTAACCTGGTGCCATGCCCCCTCGCGGTCGAATATACCCTTTGTCTGGTTGAGAGGAGAAAGCCTATGTTGCTGATTCACTTTCTCTAGGGTGCATCCGCAAGTCCTCGTCTCCTTCTGGCTTCTTCTTTGTGAAAAAGAAGAGTGGTGAACTGAGACCTTGTATCGATTATAGGGGTCTCAATCACATCATGATTAAGAACGTTTATCCGATTTCATTGATTACGGAATTATTTGACCGCCTCAAGGGAGCAATGGTTTTCACTAAGCTCGATTTAAGAGGGGCATACAATCTTGTGAGGAGTAAGAAGGGCGACGAATGGAAAACTACGTTTAATACAAGGACCGGACATTACGAATACTTTGTAATGCCGATTGGTCTCTGCAACGCTCCTGCAGTTTTTCAGGAATTCTTTAACAATGTCCTCACAGACATCTCCCATGTGTCACAAAGGTTGAGAGATAATAACCTGTGTTGTAAGTTAAAAAAGTGCGAGTTCCATCGTGAACAGGTTAAATTTCTGGGTTATGTAATTTCAACTGCTGTTTTTTTTCAATGGACCCAGAGACACTATCTGCAGTTCTACAGTGGCCTAGACCCATAGGACTATGTCCGCTACAAAGTTTTCTTGGCTTTGGCAATTATTATCGGAAATGTATTTGTAATTTTTCTTTTCTGGTCAAACCCCTGACTGATATGAGCAGGAAGGATAGTAACCCACAGAATTGGTCTCCGGAGTCCCTTAACCACCTCAATACTGGGCACTTTCACCCCCTTCCTTCCCAGACCAATTTTCAGCTTTCAGTGCTCTCTCACTTTGAATGACAATTACTCAGTCATGCTACACTGTACCCAAATGAAATTTTTATAATTTTGTTCACACAAATAGAGCTTTCTTTTGGTGGTATTTATTCACCACTTCATTTTTTATTTTTTGTGATATAACCGAAAAAAGAGCGAATATTTTGAAAAAAAAAAACCCAAATTTTCTACTTTCTCTTTTAAAGGAACCAAAAATATTAAATTTTGTCGAAAATTGAGGCAAAAATGTATTCTACCACGTTTTTGGTAAAAAAAATCCTGATAAGTGCATGATCATTGGTTTGTGTGAAAGTTATAGAGTCTACAAGCCATGCTACGCATTATTGAAAATGTATCAATCCTAATGCACTGATGGCCTAATGCACTGATCTCATTTCTTGAGGCCCTAAAATGTCAGGATAGTACAATAACCCCCCAAATGACCCCTTTTTGGAAAGAAGACAGTCTGGGGTATTTAGTAAGAGGCATAGTGAATTTTTTGAAGTTGTAATTTTTCCCCACAATGCTTTGAAAAATTAAGAAATATATATTTTTTTTTTCTTCACTAAATTGTCATATTTACAAGTTATTTCTCACACACGGTGCAGGCATAATTGCAATTACACCCCAAAATACATTCTGCTATTCGTCCTGAGTATGGCGATACCCCATGTGTGAGACTTTTCCACAGTCTGGCCACATACAGAGGCCCAACATCCATATAGCACCATCAGGCGTTCTAAAGGCATAAATTACACATTTCATTTCCTGAGTATCTATCACATTTTTGAAGGCCCTGGAGCACCAGGACAATGGAATTACCCACAAAATGACCCAATTTTGGAAAGAAGACAGCTCAATGTATATTCTATGAGGCATAATGAGTCTTTTGAACATGTCATTTCTTTCCACAAGTTTTTGGAAAATGTGGAAAGAAAATGAAAACCTATTTTTTTCTCACAAAGTTGTCAATTTAGAAGATCTTTCTTACACATAGCATGTACATAGCCAAAATGACACCCCAAAATACATTCTACTACTCGTCCTGAGTATGGCGATACCCCATGTGTGAGACTTTTCCACTACCTGGCCACATACAGAGGCCCAACATGCAAGTAGCACCTCCAGGCTTCTAACACATAGCATGTACAGACCAAGAATTACACCGCAAAATACATTCTGCTGAGCAAAAGGTAAAAAAAAAAAAGCTCACCTGTGGTTTTAGCAGGCAGGAATACCGTTCCAGAGCAGTCAAAGCATTTGTCCAGACAGTCAAAGGAAATGTCAAGGAATTGTCCAGGCAGCAGACAGATATGGAAAAGTGTGAACATGGTTCAGTACAGTCCAAGGTTTAGCAGGCAGTTCAGGTAACAGGCATAGGCATGGCCAGTCCAGGTGGCAGGCAAAGGCATGGCCAGTTCATGTGGCAGGCAAAGGCATGGCAAGTTCATGTGGCAGGCAAAGGCATGGCCAGTTCAGGTGGCAGGCAGAGGCATGACCAGTTCAGGTGGCAGCAGGCAGCACTTTGTACATTGGGCCTTGGTCAGGTAAGACCTGAGGACAGGGGTAGAGGCTTCTTCCCACCCAAATCTCTATGAAGCCTCCGAGTCTCTAGACCCTAATCCAACAAAACTAAAAACCCAGAGAAAAATGTTTTCTCCACTCGGAAAAACTTTTCTGGAGCCCCTCACAAATGTGAGACCCCTGTGCTGTACAGTGGCAGGGCAAATGATCAGTTCAGGAGGCAGGCAAAAAGCATGGTCATTTAACAGTCCGGGTCAATTCACGTTGAAGGCAGAAACATGTTTGGCAGAGGCATAGTCGTTAACAGTCCGGGTCAATTCACGTTGAAAATCATCAAAAAATCATCTTCACTTTACTAATAGTGTAGTGAAGTATGATAGCTCCGATAGCACGTTCCAATACAGAAGCCTGGCTGGGAGGGACATTGGGGACAGTAGTATCGGGTGTCACGGCGAATTCCTCTACTTGAACACAAATGACATTTTTTTGGGGGTTTGCGATCTGTTTGGATAAGAGGGAGGATTTCGGGAAAGTGCCTTTCATGGAGTCTGGCTAATGAATGGGAGCGAATTAGTTGAGGGGCTTGGCCTTGGGGATAGAGAAGGGCTGTGACAATGTCTTCTTGGAATTTTAGATAGGTTAGGGAACTTTGGGTGCACTTAGAAAAAATAATATATGAATTGAATAAGGCAAGTTGCATCAAATAAATGGCGACTTTCTTGTAACAAAACAGTGATCTCCGGGTGGCCAAGTAGGGCTGCATCATCTGGTCGTTCATATTCACCCCCCCCCCCCCCCCCCATGTATAGGTTGTACTCATGCACACATTTTGGCTTCTGTATGGGGCCTCTTCTTCTCTGAAGTTCCACCAAGGTGTCATCATGTATTGTGGAAAGGATGTAGACATCTCTTTTTTTATCTCTCCACTTCACCGCTAGTACCTCTTCAATTCCACCTACTGGCCATTTCACCCTGCTTCAATTTCTTGTCGACCAATCTCTGTGGGAAACCTTTGCGGTTGGTCCATGCTGTCCCACAGGCCACAGTGTTCTTTAAGTACAAATGGCAGAAAAGTGGGAGACTAGTGTAAGAATTGTCTACATATAGGTGGTAACCTTTCCCAAGCAATGGTTGGATCAGCTGCCAGACAATTTTGCCACTTGTTCCCATGTAGGTAGGGCATCCAGGGGGATTTAGCTGTCTGTCTTTTCCCTCATAAATTATAAAGTCATATGTGTAACCCGTGGCCCTGTCACACGCCCTATAAAATTTTACCCCACGTCTGGCTCTTTTGCTGGGGAGGTATTGTTTTATTCCGAATCTTCCGGTGAAGTGTACTAGGGATTCATCTACACAAATATTTATATCAGGGGTAAACATCTGCTTGAAACTGGCGCAAAAAAAATTGATTAGGGGCCGAAACTTTGAATAATTTATCGTAACTGGGATGATTTCGAGGGAGGCATTGGGCATTGTTGTTGAAGTGTAAAAATCTCATAATCATCTCATAATGGGTTCTGGGCATCAATGACGAATAGACCGGCATGTGGTGAATAGGTTGGGTAGACCAGTAGGAATGGAGTTCATTTTTTTTGTCAGCCCCATGTTGAGGGTTAGGCCAAAGAAAATGTTTAATTCTTCCACGGTGAGGGGTTTCCAAACAAAAGGACGGGCATATGAAGAACTTGGATTGTTGGCTATATGTTGGCTGGCGTATAGATTACATTGCTCCACAATGTAGGTTAGGAGATCATTGGTAAAAAATAAATGAAAATAATAAAGTGGGGTTACATTTTCCGTCTGCATCTGAGGGCCTGGCTGGGCTATAAAAAGGGGAATTACAGGTTCTACTGACGTATCGGGCAGCCATGTTGGATACAATAGAACATCTGGGAGGCTAGTATGGGCACTGCCTCGTTGATGGGATGCTCCGTGGCTAGCATCTGGCCTATCTTCTAGGAAGGTTGCGGAACTGCTGGTGGATGCCTGCCTATCCCGGAGTGCTGCGCTGCTGGTGGATGCCTGCTGGTGGATGCCCTGGAGTGTTGCGCTACTGGTGGAGGCCTGCATACCATCCTGGAGTGCTGGGCTGCTGGTGGATGCCAGCATATCATCCTGGAGTGCTGCGCTGCTGGTGGATGCCCTGGAGTGCTGCGCTGCTGGTGAATTTCTCCTCCTGCTCATTGCTCCTGATTCTCCTTGTTAGGATTCTATCTTCCTCTTTTTCCATCTCGGAGCCACTGCTTTCCACTGGCTCATAGTCCCTATCCGAGTCTGACGGAGAGAATTCCCTGCTACTCTCGTCCGACATACTCTGGAGTATTGGGAGAGCCTAGTCTGTGCTGTAAGATCTTTTCGTCATGTTGGCGGGCAGATGTGCCAGATGGCGGGTGGCAGATGTGTCAGATGGCAGGCGGCAGATGTGTCAGATGGTGGGCGGCAGATGTGCCAGATGGTGGGCGGCTGTGCCAGATGGTGGGTGGCTAGATGTGCCTGATGTTGGCGGGCAGATGTGCCTGATGTTGGTGGGCAGATGTGCCTGATCGTGGGCAGATGGCGGGTGGCAGATGTGCCAGATTGCGGGCGGCAGATGTGCCAGATGTTGGCAGGTGGCAGATGTGCCAGATGTTGGCGGGCGGCAGATGTGTCAGATGGCGGGTGGCAAATATGTCAGATGGCGGGCGGCAGATGTGCCTGATGGCGGGCAACAGATGTGCCTGATGGCGGGCGGCAGATGTGCCTGATGGTGGGCGGCAGATATGCCTGATATTGGCGAGTAGATGTGCCTGATAATTGGTGGGCAGATGTGCCTGATGATTGGCGGGCAGATGTGCCTGATGATGGTGGGCAGATGTGCCTGATGATGGCAGGCGGTTGATGTGCCAGCTGTTGACTGGCTGATGTTTCAGCTGTTGACGGGCTGATGTGCCAGCTGTTGATGGGCTGATGTGCCAGCTGTTGACGGGCTGATGTGCCTGATCGTTGGCAGATGGCGGGCGGCAGATGGCGGGCGGCAGATGTGGCAGATGTGCCAGATGTTGGCAGGTGGCAGATGTGCCAGATGTTGGCGGGCGGAAGATGTGTCATATGGCGGGCCGCAGATGTCAGATGGCAGGCGACAGATGTGCCTGATGGCGGGCGGCAGATGTGCCTGATGGTGGGCGGCAGATATGCCTGATGTTGGCGGGCAGATGTGCCTGATGATGGTGGGCAGATGTGCCTGATGATGGCGGGCGGTTGATGTGCCAGCTGTTGATGGGCTGATGTTTCAGCTGTTGATGGGCTGATGTGCCAGCTGTTGACGGGCTGATGTGCCTGATCGTGGGCAGATGGCGGGTGGCAGATGTGCCAGATGTTGGCAGGTGGCAGATGTGCCAGATATTGGCAGGCGGCAGATGTGTCATATGGCGGGCAGCAGATGTCAGATGGCGGGCGGCAGATGTGCCTGCTGGCGGGCGGAAGGTGTGCCTGATGGGCGGCAGATATGCCTGATGTTGGTGGGCAGATGTGCCTGATTGGTTGGCAGATGTGCCTGATGATTGGTTGGCAGATGTGCCTGATGATGGCGGGCAGATGTGCCTGATGATGGTGGGCGGCTGATGTGCCAGCTGTTGACGGGCTGATGTGTCAGCTGTTGACGGGCTGATGTGCCAACTGTTGACGGGCTGATGTGCCAGCTGTTGACGGGCAGATGTGCCCGCTGTGGGCGGACAGATGTGCCAGTTGTTGATGGGCAGATGTTCACTGTATGACAGGTGTTTTCACTGTTTTGTGTTTTGGGGACACTGTGTTTTGGGAACACTAGCTGGGTGATCAGTGGATAAACAGCAGACAAACAGCTATAAAACCCACTGATCTCCCGGCTGCAGCACAGATCTCTCTTCCTCTCCTCGCTGACAGGCTCTGTGTGAGGAGAGGAAGAGATGAGAGCAGTTACAACGGCTCTCTATTTACATTACATGACGACTGTGATTGGACACAGTCGTCATGTGATCAGGAGGGCCAATCACAGGGCCCTCCTGTGTTGTACCACTCCACTGTCTCAGGGGCACAGGCAGTTCGGGATTGTACCACTCCACTGTCTCAGGGGCACATGGCGGCGCGATCTCCTGTCAAATGCCACCCCTCCCCCATGTTTACTTTACGATGGCTGTGATTAGACACAGCTATCATGCGGATCAGGAGGGCAAATCACATTGCCCTCCTGCCGTTCCGAGATGCGGCGTGTCCGGGTGACACGCACGCATCGGGATCGCATGGCTGCGCGGGAGCGCGCCTGCGCAATCCCGCTCTTTCTGAAGGACGTTCGGGAATGTCCAGTCAGCAGGGGGGAGCTCCCACCTGGCCGTTTATGTGCAGTAGCCGGGTGGGAAGTGGTTAAAGCCTTTGAGTCTCTCAAGGCTGCCTTCGTTTCAGCTCCTGTGTTGGCACATCCTGATCCTACGTTACCCTTCATTGTTGAGGTTGATGCGTCTGAGACTGGAGTAGGCACCCTTTTGTCTCAACGTCCTACCTCTGAGAGCGATATGCATCCTTGTGGCTACTTTTCTAAGAAATAGTCTCCTGCAGAATGCAATTACAAGATTGGGGACAAAGAATTGTTAGCTATCATTTTAGCTCCTAAAGTATGGAGGCATCTCCTCGAGGGTACCACTGTGCTGGTCCTTATTTTGACTGACCATAAGAATCTCACATTCTTGTCTGAGGCAAAATGCTTATCTCCCAGAGGAGTGCGATGGGCTCTTTTTCTGTCAAGCTTAAATTACATAGTCTCATTCTTACCCGGTACTAAGAAGTTAAGGGCTGATGCATTGTCACAACAGTTTTCCTCCTCCAAGATGGAGTCAGTTCCTACTCCTGTGATACCTCCCGATCGCATACTAGCCACTATTCGCACTAGTCTTACTTCACCTTTGGGTGACAGAATTCTTGCTGCTCAGTTCCATTCTCCTTCTGAGAAACCTTGTGAACGTTGCTTTGTCCCTGAGAATCTCCGCACTGCTTTGCTCCAAACTTACCATTCTCCCAAGGCAGCTAGTCGCCCAGGGAAGAATCAACTCATCTGGTCTGTTTATCAACAATTGTGGTGGCCTAGTCTCTGTGCTGATGTAATCGGTCTGGTAGCCGCTTGTTCCATGTGTGCTCAGAGTAAAACACCATGACACCTTCCAGTGGGCCTCCTACAAGGCCTTGGACCAGTGGCGGCTGGTGTTTTTTTTTGAGGGGGGGGGAAACAACCACCCTCCCCCCAGCGGCACCCATCCCCCCCGCCACCCCATCATGGCGGGTGGCAGGCAGTGTGGTGCAGAGGCTCAGCTGAGTCCTCTCCTCCATGGCGGCTTCCAGCTCCTCCTCTCCTCCTCCTCTGCGACCCGAGCCCACCCTATATTGAAGCCTATTAGAGCCTCTGGCTCTAATCGGTGCTTAAAAAAAAACGCCACTCCCCATTGGAATTCATGAGCCGATGTCCTGAAAGGGGCCGGACGCATGGATAGGGGAGGCAGCGATGGACAGAGGAGGCGGCGCTCGTGTGCCCTTAATGGATAGGCCACTCCTGCCTTGGACCCACTTGTCTTTGGATTTTATTGTGAAGTTACCCAACTCCCAGGCAACACAGTTATTCTTATGGTGGTTGACCTGTGCTCGAAGATGTCACGTTGTATTCAACTTAAGAAGTTGCCTACATCCAAAGAACTGGCATTCATTTTCACTCAGGAGATCTTTCGGTTACATGGGCTACCCAAGATTATCATCTCGGACAGGGGTAGCCAGTTTGTGTCCAGGTTTTGGCAAGCCTTTTGTGCACAGTTGAAAATTCAGCTTTCTTTCTCCTTAGCATATCACCCGCAGTCCAATGGGGCAGCAGAACGAGCCATCCAAGCCTTGGAGCTGTTTCTACGTTGCTATATTTCTGACCACCATAACAACTGGTCAGAGAGGTGGAGTTTGCTCACAATAGTGCCGTCAATGCTGCTTCCCAATTGTCTGAGTTTATGGCAAATTATGGTTTCCAGCCATCCATGTTGCCTGACACGTTTGTTCCTCAAAGAGTTCCTGCGTTAGAGGAGCATCTCCATGATCTCTGTTCCACTTGGGTGCAGGTCCAAGAGTCCTTGCGACATGCCAGTGATAGGTACAGACTCCATGCTGACCACCGATGGCTACCTGTGCCTTCCTACCAAGTTGGGGAGAAGGTCTGGCTGTCATCTCGTAACCTTCCACTCCGTGTTCCATCACTGAAACTGGCACAGCGGTATATTGGGCCTTTCTGTATTCTCCGTAGTTTCAGCCTAGTGGCCTACACTTTAGATCTTCCTTCCAACATGCGTTTTTCTAATGTATTCCATGTTTCATTATCTAAAACCTTTGGTGTGAAAAAGCTTCACCACCTCGGTACCACGTCCTCGCCTGGTTCAAGTTGGAAATCATGAGAAGTTTGAGATACAATCTATCATTGACTCCCGTAGGTTCCGTGGGCGCATTCAGTACATTGTTCATTGAAAAGGGTATGGTCCAGAAGAATGCTCTTGGGTCTCATCCTCGGACGTACATGCTCTTGTCCTCCTCCGTTCTTTCCATAAACATTTCCCCTTTAAACCTGGTGCCCCTCGGAGGGGGAGGGGTCGTTGTGGAGGGGGTAGTGTCAGGGCTAGGCTCTCAGCAGCTCTCTTCTCTGTGCTCAGGCTGCTCAGCTGTCGGATAATTCTCATCACTCGTGGTTTCCACAGTGGCTCACCTGGTGATCATTTCCTGCTCATCAGTCCTGCCTACAGCCAGCCCCTTCTGGCTATTTTACCTGCCTTGATCATTCCTTTCGGGCCTTCGCCTTGGTCAACCTATCTGGAGATTCTCTTCTGTGTTCCTGTGAAAGACTTTGCCCGCCTGACGTGCCGTCTGGTTCCTGATACTGTTCTTCTGCCTCCGACTATGCTGATCTCTGGTTTCCTGATTACTGGCTTGTCTGACTACCCGCATTGGCCTCCAATCCTGGCTTATGTTTTGACTACGTTTACTGATCTGTACCATTTTTATTATTACATTAAAAGGTGTGATTTTTACAGCATTTTCTGTCTCAGGTTTCATGGTTCCTGACACCTGCATGTTAACTGGCTTGCCTTTTTACTGACCATTATTTAGAGGGTCCTGCTCACTAGAGCTTACAATCTAAAACCATCTCTCTTGCCTGCCTTCTGAACTGACCGTTGCATGTTTACCGAACATGTCTCTTGCCTCCTAGGTGGTCCGACCTCGCCTATTTACTATGTCTCTGCCTGCTGCAGGGACTGACCTCACCACATGAGACACCAGTGCAGACACCCATATCTTCCTGAACCAAAGGTACTCTTATCCTACCTTTGCTCTTCCTCTTATGTTATCTAGCCAAAGAGTATAGCATTGTGTGTCCTGAGGCAACCAACTACCGGTAAGCCTGCTTGCTTTAAGGGAATGGGGGCTGCTAAAGCTGAGGCTGCACTAGCCAGCTGTACTCTCCGATCACTTGTACAAAATCAAGCATTACATTATCACAGGGCCATACTGCAAGAAAAGATTGTTGATATACTCTGCAAGCTCAACCTACAATTACAGGAACTTAGGTTCTTATACAGGGAGTAAGTACCTCCTCAAGTTGCAACTCTCCCTGAACCTAAGATCCAATTGCCTAATGTTCCATTTTTGTAACCAGTTGCAGACTCTATTTCCAGCTGAAGGTGGCCATATATTGATATAAATTTGGTCAGTTCAGCAGGAATTCGTTCAGCTTTAGACCCCATTCTTCCGTTTCTGAGCAGCAGTGGGTCTATGATCCCCAGGCATTCAGCTTGTTCCCCTCTTATCCAAGCTGCTCTAACATGTGTTCCTTTCTACAGACTCTTGGCCTGCTCTATTATGATCTGGATCTGGAACACGCCACCAACTCTAATTACGGGCTCTCAGGCAAGACAAAAGGAATGCTTGGCAATACTGCTCAAGGTTTCAAAGGTGGTCACATGACTTTAGATGGTACAGCCATGCCTAGTATAGTCAGTTTAGATTGGATCTTTCTAAATCTATCATGGACTCTCTTGTACACTACCTGACTTCTCTGAAATAAGTTATGCCTTTAGTCATTAGGGTGAATACCATTTACATAAAAGAAGAGCAGAACAATGCCTCTCCCTTCCTCCTGGTGTCTTCCACCTCCAGAATTTGAAAAACCCATGCAACTAGGAGCTATGCACCTTTTCCAGGAGGAAAATATATGCAGATGTACTGGGGGCTTGTGCTTTTATTGAGGAACCAAGTATCATTGATTTGTCTAAACAAGCTGGGAAAGGCCAGAGGGATGTCGGGCTCCCTGGCAAAAATGTTTCCCCTGCCAGACCACCCCCCCCAAATGTTCCCCCAGCATTAATCCTTATCACCCTCCCCAGCACAATCCCCACGCACAAATCCCCCCGAAATTCCCCCTGCCAAGCACATCCCCCCAACCCAAATCATCTCACCCCTAAATCCCTCTCAGCATTAATCCCCCCAAATTCCCCTCCCAGCCAAATCATTTTCCCCACAACTCCCCCCTCAAATTCACCCTCCTAGTACAAATCCTTTCAACTCCCCCAGCACTAATCCTCTCCACCCTATCATGTACCTGGTGCTGGAGGCCAATGGAGAGAGGGCTTCCCTTGCGGCTAAGTTCCAGACTCCCCTGAAAGTGAGAACAGGAGGAGTCAGGCTCATAGTAGCACAGGTCACCAGTGATGTTGTTTGTAGAGGAACTCAGAAGGGTTTCTGATGTGCTAAGTAGTGGCTGCAGACAGGTGGCACCTGTGAGATGTGGCAGGTCTGTAGTAGCACTGAGATAATGGGAAGTCAGTTCAAGCCAGAGTCCGGAGCCAGGAGGATAACAGAGCAGGCAGGGTCAGAGGGTAAGCCCAAATTAGACACACGAGACAGTAGAGAATGTCCATGGACAAGCCAAGGTTAGGTCAGGAGACAGGCAGGAGAATAGTCAAGGATAAGCCGGGTTGGTAGCAGTGAGCTTTCAGGAACAAGGATCACAGGAACAGAGTACAAGCTGAAGATCATTCAGCAACTTTAACCACTGACAAACCTACCCATGTGAAGTGCTGGTACAGATGCTGGGTCCTAGAGCCCTTCTCCTGCTGTTGGTGTCTTGACAGATGCTGGGTCCTAGAGTCTTTCTCCTACCATTGGTTCCCTGACAGTGCCCCCCCCATGGGCAGCCTCCAGATGCCAATTTGGGCAATTTTACCCGGAAGTTTGGCCCAAAACTCTCGGAAAATACTGGGGGCATGTATATTGGCTTTGTGTTCCCAGAAGCTTTCTTCGGGTGGATATCCCTTTCATTTATTCAGATATTGGATCTGCCTACATCGTTTCCTGCAATCCAGAACTGATTCCACTTCATACTCTGTTTCCTATCCAACAGTTACCGGTGGTGGAGGTGAATCCACTCTTCCTGGGAATGGGTCAGGCATGGCTGGCTTGAGAAAAAAAACAAGAAAGACCGGGTGGATCCTGTAAGAGTCAGGCACAGACAGATCAAATGCCACTGGGTTTATCTTGGCCCCAACTACCTCGATGAGCACGGCAGTTTCAGGTTCACAGTTGACAGCCACACCTAGTCCCTTATTTTAAGAGAAGGATTACCCCTTCGTTTCCTGTCGAAGAATCTCTTGTAATCTGTTTGAGCCCTTTGTATGCAGTTTTGAAGGGTTTGGTAGTTGTTTTGTAAGGTAAGCATGTCTTGCACGTTGGGTACTGTTGATTCAGACATTGTTTGTGGCAGAGCGGAAGGATGAAATCCATAATTGGCCCAGAATGGAGATTGGTTGGTTGCTCTATGTAAAGAGTTGTAGGCAAGTTCTGGCAGTGGAAGCAGGGAGGCCCAGTCTTCTTGAGAGGAAGCAGAGGACCAATGCAAATATTGCTCCAGGGTCTGATTTGTGCGTTCTGTTTGTCCGTTACTTTGGGGATGGTAGGCAGATGAGAGGCAAAGTTCCACTTGCAGTGCATTACAGAGAGCTCTCCAAAACCTGTAGGTAAACTGAACCCCTCAATCCAAAACAGTGTTACTGGGTAAGCCATGGAGTCTAATGATCACTTTGATAATGATGTGGGTAGTTTCTGCAACAGAAGGAGTTCCCACCATGGGCAGGAAATGAGCCATCTTGGACAGCCGATCTACCACTACCAAAATTATGGTAAATCTTTCAGAGGAAGGTAGGTCAATGAAGAAATCCAAGGAGATCATCTCCCAGGGATGGTTAGGGATGGGCAGGGGCCTCAATAACCCCCAGGCTTTATCTTTGATGCCCTTGCTGCGTAGACACACTGGGAAGGAATTGACATAGGCCCTACAGTCCTGGCTAAAGTTAGGCCACCAGAAGGCCTGTTGGATGGGCTCGCAAGTTTTACGAGCCCCAAAATGTTCCGCCAGCAGGTGGTCGTGAAATGTCTTGTGAACCTGAGGCCTTGCCTCCAGAGGTATGAAGACCTTATCTTGGTGCCACAGCAATCCATCCTGCTTTCTTAGTGAGGTTTGTTTGGATTCGGGACATGATACGGAAGCCTGCCTGATGAATGATTCCAGACTGGGCTGAATTAGCAAAATTTTTTGGGCAGAAAGAATGGTGCTTGGGGGAACAGGTTCAGAAGATTCAGGGAACATCCAGGATAGGGCATCCACCTTCCTGTTCTTGGATCCTGGTCGGTACGTCAAATGGAAACTAAACCTGGTGAAAAACAAGGCCCATCTAGCCTGCCGAGGTGTTAGGCATTTAGCGGATCTTAAGTACTCCAAGTTCTTGTGATCTGTAAAGATTATGATTGGGTGACTAGCGCCCTCCAGCAGGTACCTCCACTCCTCGAAGGCTACTTTAATTGCCAGGAGTTTCCTATCACCCACGTCATAATTCTTTTAGCCTGGTTCAGTCTTTTGGAACAAAAAGCTACCGGGTGAAGCAAAGCCTTTGGATGCATCTACCTCGAGAACAAAAGGGAGTGCTGGGTGTTGTAACATAGGGGCAGAGGTAAATAGGGCTTTCAGCTGTTGGAAGGCTGCTTGGGATTCTTGATTCCAAAGAAAGCGTGTATGTGAGCGAGCAAGCTGAGTAATAATGGGCAATGATAGTTGAGAAACCCTTGATAAATTTCCAGTAAAAGTTAGCAAAGCCTATGAATCTTTGGACTCCCTTCCTGTCCGAAGGTGTGGGCCATTCCATAATTGCTGAGACCTTCTGAAGATCCATAGAAATTCCCTCAGTAGAGATTATGAGTCCCAAGAACTGAATGGATTGTTTCTCAAACTCACATTTTTCTGCTTTGGCGTACAAGCCATGGGTTCTTAGAGTATTTAGCACCTTTTTAACATGGTCTCGATAAAGCTCGAGTGAAGCTGAAAAGATCAGTATGTTGTTCAGCTAGACAATGAGAAAAAGGTTGAGGTACTCTCTGAAGATGTTGTTTACAAAGTGCTGGAACGTTGCAGGAGCATTACAAATCCTGAAGGGCATCACAAAATATTCAAAATGACCTAAGCGTGTTTGGAAGGCGGTCTTCTATTCGTCCCCTTTCCTTATGTGGACTAGGTTGTAGGTCCCCCTTTAGTCCAACTTTGTGACTACCTGAGCTGCTCGGAACCTCTGAAAAAATTCTGGAACAAGGGGAAGTGGATACCTATTCTTGATAGTGATCTTGTTAAGTTCCCTGTAGTCAACACATGGTCTGAGGGACTTTGTTTCTCAACGAAGAAAATACCTGCTCCGGCGAGAAAGAGGGACAGATGAATCCCTTGGCTAAGTTTTCATCAATGTACCGTCAGAGGGCTTCAAGCTCAGTCTCGGACAGTGGAAAGATGCGCCCAAAAGGTATCTCTGCTCCGGGAAGTAATTTGATCGGACAATCATAAGATCGGTGCAGGGGCAGAGTATAGGCTTTCCTTTTGTTGAATACGTCAAGGACATCGTGATAAACTGGTGGGACAGCAAGACTGTGATCCTCCAGAAGAATCGTTGCCAATGGAGATCACGAACATACAGTAACAGAAGATAAGTAACCTTTAAGTATATTTGTACTGGTATAGACCATAGGTATTTGCTAGGCATTTTGTTTGTTACAGATATCTGTCAGTCTTGTATTGTATTCCTAATATTTTATTAGTTTTGTATGTAAAGCATCTTTGTATAGTAAAAGCACATTTACACACTGCAGAAATCTCAGCTTCCTTGCTTATACCACAGAGTAACCTTGCTAGATAGACGCAAGCAAAACAGACTGGTATCTGTTGAGGGCTGGATGGACAAACACATGGAAGAATCATCATTCATGGGGATGCCACAGTGTTGTTGACAGTAGCTAGATGAGAAAATGAGAAAGTGATTTCTCCCTTGGACTAGTCAATTTTTGAGCTGTGGGCCCGCAACCTGGGTATTCCTAGGATGGCTAGGAATATGGGAGACCTGATAACATCGAACCGGAGGAGTTCTTGGTGACCTGTATCTGTGGTTGCTAAGATTAGAATGGTCTCCTGGGTAACAGGTCTCGAGCTGGGAGTGGTGCCATCCGCTAAGTGTATATCGAGTCTTTGCTCCTTCAGGTTGAGAGGAATATGCAAGTCTTTCACAAGATTAAGGTCTATGAAGCACCTGCAGGCCGCAGAGTCAGTTACTGCCCGCAAGTTGTCTCCCTTCCCAGCCACCTGCAATGAGATGGTAAGAATAATGTGAGTGTATTGAGTCCTGGACAACTGGAGATAAGAAGAGGATGGTTGATGGGGCTTTCTTGATCGGATAGGACAATTGCGCAGGAAATGACCCATGGATCCGCAATACAGACAGAGATTGTTCTGTCATCTGCGCTCCTTTTCTTCAGGAGTCTGTGTGGCTCGGAGTGGACCAATCTGCATAGGTTCCACATCAGATGAACTAGAAAGTTGAGGAACCGGGGTAGGAGTGGTTGGACCTGGGAGCCTTGGCAACACCCATGTGGCCCAGAAGCTCTGGGTACGTTCGGAGCATCGCTCTGGTAGGCGTCTATCCAACTGGATGGAGACTTGGATCCGATTCTCAAGGGAGGTAGGAGCCTCAATCCGGGCCAATTTGTCCTTAATGGTCTCAGCTAAGCCTGAATGGAACTGGTATTTTAAAGCAGCAGCATTCCATCCGGTATCAGCTGACCACTTACGGAGCCCCTCAATGTAGTCTTCCACAGGACGTCAGCCCTGTACGAGGGTAGGGAGGGCAGACTCAGCAGTAGCAGTCCTCTGTGGGTCATCGTGAAGGACAGCCATGGCCCCAAAGAATGTGAAAACAGAGTTCCATGCTGTATTCTTTTGCTTCAATAGGTTATGGGCTCATCAGACAGTAGAGAAATAATGAACCCTACTCTGATAGTCTCAAGTGCGAAAGTCCTTGGTTGCAGCGCACAATAAAGTTCAAATGCATTCCCGAAGGTCCTGAACTTTCACCTATCCCCTAAAAAGCGCTCAGGAGTGGGAACTGATTCTGGTGAAGGAAGTAACATGGTGGCTGGAGCAGCGGCCGGACGATTTGAAGGAGCAGCTAAAGGGTTGGGGCTCATAGTCGCATTAGGTTCTGTGGAAGTCACTGTAGTAGTAAGGGCCTGCATGCGTCCTTCAAGCTGGAGGTATCCCTCTTGCAAATCCTTGTGTAAGTACGGTCGTCTGCTGACAGGAAGCCTCCATCGTCACAGCACCTCTCTCGGTCTCAGGCATATTGGCTGATTGATACTATCACGTACCTGGTGCTGGAGGACAAAAGAGAGAGGGCTTCCCTTACGGGTAAGTTCCAGACTTCCCCAAAAGTGAGAACAGGAGGAGTCAGGCTCAAAGTAGCACAGGTCTTCAGTGATGTTGTGTGCAGAGGAACTCAGAAGGGTTTCTGATGTGCTAAGTAGTGGCTGCAGACAGGTGGAGCCTGTGAGACGTGGCAGGTGTCACGTACCTGGTGGCGAGCCTGACGTGTAGAGGAAGGCCTCCCGTACAACTCCGGCTCAAGGGCCGCTGGTAGTGGAACAGCTGGCGCTGGAGCACGGCGGAGTAAGAGTGCCTATGGAAGTCCTGAAGTCTGAGCAGGAAGTTGCCGGAACACACAGGTGGACGGCTGGACTTGACTGAAAGCAGACAGGAGAGTCGCTGGATCACTGGCAGGTCTCGGCAGCAGAGAGACAGATCAGATGACTCGGCTGGCAGGAACGTGGTCAGGTCACAGACCGAATTGGCAACGGCTAGGCAGATCAAGTACAACAGCAGGCAGGAGAGAGGTCAGGTCACAGGCAGGTTGGCAGCAGGTAGGCAGATCAGGTACAAACAGCAGGCAGGAGAGAAGTCAGGTCACAGGCAGATTCGGCAGCAGGTAGGCAGATCAGGTACAAACAGCAGGCAGGAGAGAAGTCAGGTCACAGGCAGATTCGGCAACAGGTAGGCAGATCAGGTACAAACAGCAGGCAGGAGAGAAGTCAGGTAGCAGGCCGGAACGATGATCGGAAGTCAACACAGGTAGCAAGAATTCAGGTACACGCTGTAGACCAAGCAGCAACCAGCCAGTACTAAGTCTGTGTTTAAATAGGCCGTCTGGCGCCAGTTTTGATGACAGGTGTGTGCGTGCGCGCGCGCATGCGGACGCGCCATCGCGTATTCGCCGATGCGCCTGTAGGAGCATTAGCTGTATTCTGCGGATGCCTTCCCTGACAGCAGGTCTGTAGTAGCACTGAGATAATGGGAAGTCAGAGCCAAGCCAGTCAAGCCAGAGTTCGGAGCCAGGAGGATAACAGAGCAGACAGGGTCAGAGGGGAAGCCAAAGTCAGACACAGGAGACAGTAGAGGATATCCGTGGACAAGCCGAGGTCAGGAGACAGGCAGGACAATAGTCAAGGACAAGCTGGGTTGGTAGTAGAGAACTTTCAGAAATAAGGATCACAGGAACACGGTACATGCTGAAGATCAATGAGCAACTTCAACCACTGACAAACCTCCTTATAAAGACCCATGTGAAGTGCTGGTAGAGATGCCTGGTCCTAGAGCCCTTCTCCGGCCATTGGTGTCTTGACAGATACTGGGTCCTAGAGTCCTTCTCCTACCATTGGTTCCCTGACACCTCCAGTGAGAAACCCTTCCCCGTAAGATCCATCATCCCCTCCAAATCCTCCCTCTTTGCACAAATTCTACCCCCCAATTCAAAACCTAGCACAAATCCTCTTCCCCCAAATCCCCATCCCAGCACTAATGCTTCCATCCCCCACACCAATCTTAGTTATCCCCCTCGCACAAATTTACAGACCTCAGATATAACGCAGCATGGAAGACATCCCATTGTTCCCTTGGCAAGTAACTCTGGGATAGGCAGCCAAGGGGAGAGGTGACTACTGTTTCAGTGTGAGGGATTGGGGCGCCAGGGACCTAGGACAAACAGCAGGAGATTCAGAGCTGTGTCCTGGGTGCCCAAGGCTAGCTACGCTCCTGGCCGCAGGCTTTATCCACCATTTGGAATTTTGCTTATATTGGGGCCAAGGTACACAACATTCTTGGTACTGCTATTGCTACACAGGAGAGAGCCGCCAATGCTATTAGACCCACAAAGCTTCAAAGTAAGTCCATATATCTGCCTTTCCATCAAGTACGTTGCACTTAAAGTAACACTAAACTCACTTTTTTTTTACATCAATCTTTCTATAATATCATGTATGACATGGCTCTGTTTTTTATTTTTTATTTTTATCTCCTACCTTTGTTTTAATGCTACATTTTTGTCCGGTGTGTGCTCTTGATCCTCCACCAATGCCCCTCACCGATACTAGTGTAGAGGGAGTAGTGCCTGTTATTTCGAGTCACATGCTACACTCTATGCATACTACAATTCCAATCATTCTCTGGTTTATATAAAGCCAACACATATGCGCTGAAATAGATATTAAATGCCACCTCCTCCTACAAAGAGTTCAAATGTAGCAGGAGAAAGAGAGACAGAGCGGTGGCTATAATAAAGACTATATCAAGCCAATGCACTTGCAGCAGGTGGGTTGGAGGTGAGACATATGTGTGTGTGTTTTGCGTCATCGTGAACCTGGGAGTGGAGACATAGGGATGGTGATGAGGAAATGGATGGACCTTTTGGATTTTTCATGCTGGAGCTGAATGCATCTGCACATAGAAGTGTAGTTCATCTTGGGGGTGTCAGGGCTGGGCTCAGCCTTTCCTTCTCTGAGCTGGCCGTTTAGCTGTTGGTTAATTGCCAGCTCCTATCTCTCCACAGTGACTCACCTGTTGATGATTTCCTGCTCGTCAGTCCTGCTTACTTAAGCCGTCCAACCCAGATGATCTCTGCCTTCGCCTGTTCAACATCACAGAGACTTGCGTTCCTGTTAAAGACTTGCTTGGCTGATGTTCCTTCTGGCTTCAGATCTTGCTTGCTGTTCCACTACACTGATTCCTGGCTTCCTGACTTTCTGGCTTGTCTAACTATCCGTTCCGGTTACTGAACTTTGGCTATGTTTTGACTATGTTTGTTCTATTTACTTTTATTATTAAAAAAGTGTGATTTAACCACTTCAGCCCCGGAAGAATTTACCCCCTTCCTGACCAGGGCACTTTTTACGATTCGGCACTGCGTCGTTTTAACTGACAATTGCGCAGTCGTGCGACGTGGCTCCCAAACAAAATTGACGTCCTTTTTTTTCCACAAATAGAGCTTTCTTTTGGTGGTATTTGATCACCCTTGTGGTTTTTATTTTTTGCGCTATAAACAAAAAAAGAGCGACAATTTTGAAAAAAACGCATTATTTTTTACTTTTTGCTATAATAATTATCCCCCAAAAATATATAAAAATAACAATTTTTCTCCTCAGTTTAGGCCGATACGTATTCTTCTACATATTTTTGGTAAAAAAAATCGCAATAAGCGATTATTGATCGGCTTGTGCAAAAGTTATAGCGTTTACAGAATAGGGGATAGTTTTATGGCATTTTTATTAATAATTTTTTTTTTAAATGGCTGCGATCAGCGATTTTTATCGTGACTGCGACATTATGGCGGACACATCGGACATTTTTGACACATTTTGGGACCATTGTCATTTATACAGCAATCAGTGCTATACAAATGCACTGATTCCTGTGTGAATGACACTGGCAGTGAAGGGGTTAACCACCAGGTGGCAGTGTAGGGGTTAAGTGTGTCCTAGGGGCGTGTTTCTAACTGTGAGGGGCATGGCTGTGTGTGACACGTCACTGATCTCTGCTCCGATGACAGGGAGCAGAGATCAGTGACACTGTCACTAGGCAGACGGGGAAATGCTTGTTTGCATTAGCATTTATTTCTCCCCGTGAGGCGATCGCGGGTATCCCCGTGGCGATCGAGTCCGCGGGACCCACGACCCGACTCACGGAGCTTGTCGCGGGCGCGCACGCGCGCCGCCCGCTGGCTGACTCTTAAAGGGGAACATACAGGTACGTGATTCTTTTTTTTCTTTTTTTTTTTTAATAATCAAAAATTTTTATTGTTTATTTCATTTATATATACACCATTTATACAACATTCTATACCCCTTTGTTCAAACAATAGAAAGATACTACACATTACATCCTACATTACCTACCACCGTTTTCCCCCCTGTCCCAGCGGCCGACATTTACATATGCGAGGGGAAAAAAAAAATAGATAAATAAATAAATGGTACCCACCCCACCGTGTTTATCGTGCTTATGTTTATAAAGTGTTAAAAAAATAAAATTATAAATAAAGTTCCCCCTAATTCTTATTAGTGTCCTTAATCACTTCAGTTCATAATTATATATTGTGTGAAGAGAAAAAAAAATAAAAAATAGATAAATAAATAAATAAATAAATGGTACCCACCCCACCGTGTTTATCGTGCTTATGTTTATAAAGTGTTAAAAAAATTAAATTATAAATAAGTTCCCCCTAATTCTTATTAGTGTCCTTAATCACTTCAATTCATAATTATATATTGTGTGAAGAGAGAAAAAAAAAAATTTCCCTTTCCTTTTCCTTTTCTTTCCCTCCCTTGGTACCCACCCCACCGTGTTTATCGTGTTTATATTTATAAAGTGTTTAAAAATAAAATTATAAATAAGTTCCCCCTTATTCTTATTAGTGTCATTAATCACTTCAAAAAAAAAAAAAAAGAGGGGGGGTGGGGAGTTCCCCCCTTATTCTGATTAGTGTCTTTAGTCCCTACAATTCCTTGTTATGTATTGTGAAAAAAAAAAAAATTAAAAATTTCCCTTCCGTGTATATTCGTGTTTGTATTTATATAATTTATAAAGTGTTTTTAATGATAAATTTATAAGTACATTCCCCCTTATTCTAATTCGTGTCACTAATTACTTCAGTTCGTTATCAAATACAACCCCTTTATTCTAGTTCGTGCCACTAACCACTAAAATTCATAATTATGAAGATGTGTTAAAAAAAAAAAAAAAAAAGGGGGGGTGGTATTTTCCCTATAATTCATAATTGTTATTAATCGTGTGCCTATCTCCTTCCCCCCTCCACCTCCAATGTTTGTCAAAACTGGGACAAGAGGGAAATAATAAAAAAACAAAAAGAACAGAGACCACATATACATTTAACCATACATTATCTTACCCCCCTCCCTCTTTGATTAGCATTAGAGAAGTTATATGACTATTTACATCTACCCTTCAGGGCCATTCTTCTTATGTCTCTATTCTAAATGACTATACCATTCCTTCCTCCTACCCATCTGTATTTCCCTCTTCTATTATCTCCTCAGCGCATTGTTCCCAGTTTGCCCATGTCGTTTCAAATTTCTTTCTTTGGTTTTTAACCACATGAACCCATCTCTCTGCTTCCTTTATTATATTAACCTCGTTTCTCCACTCTATGACTGACGGAATCCGGTCCTGTCTCCAGTACTTCGGAATTAGTTTTTTTGCTGCATTTAACAAATGTGGGGTTATACTTTCTCTATATTTTTTGATAGGTCCAGTCATTCCATGAAATAAATATTGTATGGGCCCAAACTCTATGTGCTCTGTCGTCATTTTCTTAATCCAGGGGGCTACTAATTCCCAAAAAACGCTTAATTATTGGGCACGTCCACCATAGATGAAGAAAAGTTCCCCTCTGTCCACAGCCCCTCCAGCATTTGTCATTAGCTTCTGAGGAGATTTGTGCCATTTTAACTGGTGTCCTATACCATCTCGCTAGGAATTTATATGCCATTTCTTGCACCTTTGTACTTATGGAGGTAGTAAATGTTAACAATATCATTTTATTTATTTGTTTATCTGTCCACACTTGGCCTAGCTCCCTCTCCCATTCTTTCATGAAGTATGGGGGTTTCTTTTCTTGTTCTCCTAGGATCATTCTGTACGTCCAGGATAATGTATGCCCATCTTCTGATGTCTGTGCACACTTCCTCTCAAATGCGGTAAGCGTATTTATGGATCTTAACGGTTTTATTTTCTTAAGGAAGCTCGTCATTTGACGGTATTTCCATTCTGCCATTCTTGTCTCCCCAAATTTCAAGATCATCTCAGTCAGTGGTATTAAAACTCCACTTGGGGCAAACTTACCGCATCTAATATTCCCATCTTGTCCCCACGCCCCCAGACTTCCCGTCTTCTCCCCCGGGAGGAACCACGGAAATCCCTCCAGAGGAGTCAGAGGGGAGGTCTGTGGGGCATACCTGCCCTCTTTATTCATTCTATCCCATACTTCTAATGTATTCAGGGTTATTGGTGATGTCCATTGTGACAGCCCTCTCAGTGACCCTTGGATCCATGGTGCTCCTGCCAGGTTTCTCCCCGCCATCATCATTTCTGCCTGTACCCATGGTTTTCTATCTAGGTCATGGCACCAGTCTATTATTCTAACTAGCGCCATGGCCTTATAATAGGATGTTATATCCGGGAGTCCTAGGCCACCCTCCGCTCTACTCCTTCTTAAAATGTCGTACGCCAATCTAGGCCTTTTATCGTTCCATATGAAGGCCATTAATAGCCGACACATTTGTTTAAGGAGACTCGCCGGCAACCTGATTGGCACTGTACGCAGCACATAAACTATTTTGGGCAGTATACTCATTTTTATGGCACTGATTCTTCCGAACCAGGTCAGGTATTTCCCCTTCCATTTCTTTAATTCTTCTGTTATTTCTTTCACTAATGAGCCATAATTATGCTCCAACAATAGTTCATAGTCTGCGCTTATCTGTACCCCCAGGTATGTCAGCGACTCCCTGTTCCATATAAATGGGTATTTCTCCTTCAGTGTTCTCTCCATCTCTGTTGGGACGTGACTGGGAAGGATGACTGATTTCTCGAAATTAATCTTAAAGCCAGACACCCTTCCAAATTTCTGTACTTCTACCATCAATGCGGCTATAGATGTCTGGGGAGTGGACATAAAAAATAATAAATCGTCCGCATATGCTGCTACTTTATGTTCCGTATGGCCTATGTGCGTCCCCACTATCTCCTTGTTCTTTCTGATTCTACGCAAAAAGGGTTCCATTACTATTGCAAATATCAATGGGGACAGTGGGCACCCCTGCCTGGTACCGTTTTGTATGTTAAAGCATTCAGATACTGTCCCATTTACCTTAATTCTTGCTCTTGGTTTTGTGTATAGTGCCATAATCCATCCCAGCATTCTCTCCCCCAGTCCTATCCTCCCCAGTACTTCTCTCATAAAGCCCCAGTTCACTCTGTCGAAGGCTTTCTCCGCATCCATCGACAGAGTGATTCCTGGGGCTTCACCTGGGCCATGTTGCATCCAATGCAGTATATGGAGTGCGCGGGTGGTGTTATCTCCTGCTTCTCGCCCCTTTACAAACCCTGCTTGATCTGGGTGCACTAAATCTCCTACATCTTCCTGTAGTCTCAGGGCCAGAATTTTTGCCAGTATCTTGGTGTCTGAGTTCAGCAGAGAGATTGGCCTGTAATTGGCACATACCTGGGGATCTTTTCCCTCTTTTGGCAAAACCGTTATGTACGCCAGTGATGCTTCTGAGGAGAGTGGATTTCCAGCACCCATAGAGTTGAAATAATCACAAAGTGGCCTTACCAAAATTGGGAGAAATTTCTTGTAATATATGTTTGTCAGCCCATCCGGGCCCGGGCTTTTCCCTGGGGGTAGGGCTGCTATCACTCTGCTCAACTCTTCCACCGTGATTGGGCGTTCCATAATCTCGGAGGTTTCTCTATTTAGTATGGGCATGTCTGCGTTCTCAATGTAATCCTTGATCTTATCTCTCCTTTGTTCCTCGCTTTCCCCTTCTTCAGATGGTTCTGTTTTGGAGATGTTATATAGTACCTCATAAAATTTACTAAATTCTTTTGCTATCGCCTTTGTGTCTATTATTTTCCTACCCTGAACTAGTAAGCTGTGCACGTGTCTGGAGTCCTGTTGTTTTTTAAGTTGTTTTGCCAGTAGCTTACAGCATTTATTTCCTTGTTCATATGCTCTATTTGCAAAAAAACTAATTTTGTTCTTTGCTTTATATTCTAAATATTGCGCAAGCTCTGCCCGTACACTCTCCAGACATCTACCATCCACTGGATCGAGATTTTCCTTATGCTTTATCTCTAGGGTTCTGATCTTCTCTAGTAATTCGTCCATTTCCCTTTTGCTTTCCTTTTTCATATATGTGCCAATGGCAATTAGGTCCCCCCTCACAACCGCTTTGTGTGCTTCCCACACCACTTGATCTGACACTCCTTCCGTTTTATTTATTTCGAAATACTCCTTTAGCCTAACCCTTAATTTCTCCACTATGTCTTCTTTATCCAACAATGACTCGTTCAGACGCCAAGTTCGTTCCGCCCGAGTCATTTGAGTTGGTTGAAGGGTCAGAATTATTGGAGCATGGTCAGACATAGTTATTGGTTCAATTGTGCTTGTGCTGACATTCCCCAATAGAATTGATCCACCAAAAAAGAGGTCTAGCCGTGAATACATATCGTGTATTTTAGAGTAATAGCTATAATCCCTGATACCTGGATGTAAAGCTCTCCAAGTATCCACTAGGTGTTGAGAGCGTAAGATTTGTTTAACCCGCTTTATGGCTTTAAAAGACACAGCAGTTCTACCCGTAGAGGTATCTATACTCGGCTCTAGCACCATATTAAAATCTCCTCCTACTACTACACACCCTTCCTTAAATTCTTCCAGTTTTCTAAATACTTTAACCAGAAAGTTAGCTGTCCCAACATTGGGCGAATATATTGAAGCAAAGGTATATCGTCTCCCCTGTAGCGTGCCCTTTATAAACAAGTACCGACCTTCTGGGTCACTTTGCAGGGTCTCCGTAGTCCATGGGCATGATTTTTTGAACGCAATTGTGACCCCCTCTTGCCCTCGCTATTGGGGATACTGCATGATACCATTGATTCAGTATATTCTGGGGTAAGCTTGGAATTGAGCTGCTCTTGAAATGGGTCTCCTGCAGGAAAACAACATCAGCTCCCCAATGTTGCAGCTCAACCCATAAGCGCCCTCTTTTAATTGGTGAATTCAAACCCCTCACATTATATGACAAAATTTTCAAAATAGCTGTCATTTTATTTCATTTTTAGAACGCCCAGCCCCTTGCCCTTGTTCTCTATCTTCTCCTCCGCCAATCCCACCCCCCCTTCTACCCCCCCCCCTCCCCATCATTCATTACTTCCAGACAAAAAACCCCAAAAAAACAAAAAATATACCACTCGTGTATCATAAATATATACCTTACATACTTACATCCTGTCCTCCTATACCACAAACCTTCCATTAGGGGTATTTCTAAAAATCGGGTATTTAGCTTGCGTACACCCACATCTCCTGTGCGCCTGCCACCACCCTTCCCTGCCTTCCGCAGGATTATTCTCCCCTTCCATTGGGGATGACCTATTGACCTACCTAAGGTACACATTCCCCACTACACCTTCCCTTCCAATCCCCCCCCCTCTCCCCGGTATTACTCTATTAACCCCCTCCTGAGTGGGAAGGACAAAAAAAAAAAAAATGTCCTTTAAGTCCTTCTCTGGGCTATTCCCCTATTAACCTTTGCTGGTACTTCTTGCCATTTCTCTGCTCGTTGTAGGGGGGGCCCTAGACAACTTATTCTCCAGTCCACAAAGTCCACCATCGGGAGATCTAATTTTTCCACAAATACTTTTAGATCATCCTTCGTTCGCAATGTTGCGGTTCTTCCATTCCTGGAAGCTGTTAGACTGAAAGGGAACCCCCACCTATACTTGATCTCCGCCTTCCGTAAAATTTCCAGCAATGGGCGAACCGCCCCACGTTTAAAGAGAGTCCTTTTTGATATATCTGGATACAGAGCTATGTTTGAACCTTCAAATGTAATCCTAGGGTTATCACGTGCCATCTTCATTATACTCTCCTTCACTGCATATTTGTGCACTTTACATATTACATCTCTGGGTACGTCAGTTTTTGTGCTTTTGGAGTGGGCCCGGTGTATCCGGTCTATTTCTATAACATTAGGAGCTTGGTCTCCTAAAATCTGTCCAAACATTTTTTGTGCCACTGGGGCTAGTTCTGTCGCTGTCATTGACTCTTTCAGTCCCTTTATACGTATATTTTGGCGTTTATCCCTATTCTCATATTCATCCAGCTGGTCCCTGTATGCATTTAAAGTTTCTTCATATTTTTTCATGGATTCTTGAGTTTCCGTCACAGCTTGTGTAATGACTTCTTGTTCTTTTTCCATCCCCTCTACTCTGTATCCCAGGTACGTGATTCTGCCTGTACGAGCCCTTCTGCCAATGTATATCGCCGTGAGGCGGTCGGCAAGCGGTTAACTGTACTTCTGTCTCGGTCCGATTCATGGTTTCTGACAAGGGGCAAGCAGCCCCTTGGCTACAGTATGTTCACATGCACAAGGGGAGGGCATGAAGAAAAAACATAGCCACCCTAGAACAGGAAGTCTGAAAATACCAGAATAAAGTTTGCAATTCAGAAATGAAACAGAGGAAAGACAGCAGGTACATTCTTAGATTTAAACATAATGCATTTATTTTATTTTTAAAAATTGTGATTTTCGAGTCACTTTAAGGTGGAACTGTTTTTGAGTACCACAAACAGAAAACACTTTAATTACAAATCCATTCATCCATCCATGCCTCTGTGCATTATTTTGTTGATAAATCACTTTGAACCCCCCATAGCATTTCTGGCTGTAACCATCTTGTGATGGGGAAGGTGATTCATGTAGCATTTACTTCCTTGAATCCATCTGCTCTTAACTCAGGCATGCATGCAAGAGGGTGTACTTAGCTGAGAAAGTCCCTCCTTCAAACGAAAGAAAACAAATGCCCATGAAGACTCCTGGGATGTATGACATCATTTTGGTATAGGCCACAACCAAAAAAGCAACTGAAGAAATGTAAAGAAAAGTTAGTTAATGCTGAACCTGTCACTATCTTCATCTTTATGCAATGAAAAATCATCCGTCTGCCACATCATGCTTATGTTGGTGCACATGCGGTCAAAATACATGTAGTGAGGCCATGCCCATGTGTGTGATCATGCACCCATACACTACAAATTCTAGTGACTTCCTGAAATCAGAATATTGCCAATTTACACTCTGCACCCAGCTTGTAACATATGTTGCTGAACAGATGGATACCAGTCCATATTTCTAAGGGGAATCTCTTCTCTCTTTCCCATTATGTTGTTGTTTTACTTCTGCTGCTAACTTCCATGGTTTGAGTGAAATAGTAAAATTTGTCTTTAAGTGATAAAAAGAAATCCCACATAACTGATTAGTATAGAAAGTTTAGTCAGTATTCCAATTTTAAGTTATTCTAGCTAGAAACCTATTAAAAACTTTAAAAAATGGTATTCATATGGTCCATAGCATCTCATATATTAAAATATACTTTTTTCTGTCTAAGTGCTTTCATTCTGGTGCTATTGAGCACTACTACTCCAAACAAAAAATATTTTAAAACTATTTTTCATGCCAATCTGCTTGGTACGTTCACAGAGGTGAAGGTGTGAACTGTCATTAACCTTGTTGGCTACCCTTGACTAACACATTGAAAAATTAGGCAGATGGAGGAAATACTGCAGCAGCCCTAGGTATTAAACCCTGCATTTTAGCATGATCAAAAATATGAGGCTATATACCAATGATGTGGTTTTTGTTTTCAGTTGTACCTCTGTTTAATCACAAATGTCTAATATGTTAGACATATGCAAAAGAATACCACCCAAAATATTTAGTTTCAATCTGTTTAAAAAGCAAAACATATGTAATTTCCCTTATTCTCATATAAACCATATATGATATCATAATATCTGCTGAATGTAATGCTTATTTGGATATACTGAATATTAGAATAGCATCATCAGAAGATTATATTTCTTTCCATTTGTAAAAAATTAGTGTAGTTAAACAGTATTTGGCAGAGTATTTACATTAATAGGAAAAACCTACATAAATCCTCATAACAATTCTTTTTAAAACCTACTTGCAAGATTTAAAGATTAGTTATGGTACACATTTTATTCTGATCCTTTAAATAGACTATATCTAATATAAATTGCAGTTTATTGTGTTATTTTTAGTGTTATTTACTAAGGATGTTTATGGTTTTGTTATTTGGCAAACATTACATTTAGGTAGGACTCATTATGTGGGCTGCTGCTAGTGCAAAGGGCCTGATTTACTTCAAGGAAATGCACAAAAGCAGGGAGAAACTGCCAGGGAGATAATACACTAATGTTGTGGGTTGATGCGTGTGCAGATAGCTATGCACCCAATGAATAAAGCCCCTTAACTTACCTGGTAAAAATTTGCACTCATGTACCTTGGCACTTCAATACCTTGCAGTCCCCATTTGTAGTGTGCATTGAATGCTAAATGATCCCGTGTTTATGCCTTATATGTAGATAAGACTTAAATTCTGGAGAGTACGCTGTTTATCACAGAACATTTGGTAGTGAATTCAACTTCTCTTCAGTATAAATGATGTGCATGTTATGTACCTCACAGGGGCATAATAACTACTGTGAGAATATGACTTGGTTATTTGGGCTGCTTTCTGGATGTTTTGCTAAAACAGTGTAAATATATAATTTCATAGTTCCCAATGTGAACGGAAATTTACTCTTTTGAAATTGCTGCTCAGTTATAATGCATTAATGGTTCCCAGATTCTCCAGGTACAGGGATTGGCAATGGAGATTACTTTTGCCCCATCATTTGCCAACCTATATCTGGAATGGTGGAAGCAGGACCTTTTCTTTTTTGGAAGACATTTTGATGTATGTGTTATGGCATGGTTACATTGATGATATTCTCTTTTTCTGAACAGTCTCCCAACATCTAAAATTTAGTGCAATGCGTGTCTGTGCAACAAAAAAATATATATTAAATGTGTACAAAGTGAAGCCAGCTTGCACCTACTTGTGTATCACTAACAGCTAAATTAACAAAAATCTTGAAAATTGTGCAGCACTACCCCTAAATAATCCAACCAAAAAATAAAAAAGAAAGCACTCAGATATACTCACATAATTAATTTAAAAAAAACAGTATATATTAACACCAATTCATCACTCCCTCAGGGACCATGATCACTGTAGTATATATCCAGTGTACTCGGCTGGAACACCAAGTGACTAAACATGATGACGACACTAGTCTCCCAACATCTATTAAAGAATGTTTTACTCTTTGAATGCAATCTCCGAAATGTTTGTCTCATCTGTTTGTTTGATACTGCCTCCATTGCATTCTTTGATATTTACATCAATATTTATAGTGAAGTTTCAATTTACTCAACACTATGTAGAAGTTTCACTGTTATTAAAATTATTTGGCATGCTTTAAGCTTTCTTTAATCTTTTCTCATCAATTTTCAGCATTCTAAATAAGCAATAGCTATAAACACACAAGATTCGTACATGTGTTTATATTTCTGAGATTGAAGCCCACAATCTGATACACAGGAGCTGATGTACTAAAACAAATGAACAACATCTGGGATAAAAATACAACAGTACACTTGTATCATGGGCTGAGCTAACTCGCCATATGTATTGGATATCTAAACAATTCTGCTTTTGTGAATTCTGTCCCTATAAGGTGCTCTGTGCAATGCATATTTAAATGTTTTACATAAAAATGTATAACGATGTCTTATAGTTACATAGTTACATAGTTAGTCAGGTTGAAAAAAGACACAAGTCCATCCAGTTCAACCTTAAAAACAATAAATTAATTAATTAAAAAATATCGTACAATCCAATATACCCAATTTTATACCCACAGTTGACCCAGAGGAAGGCAAAAAAAACCCAGCAGAGCACGCTCCAATTTGCTACAGCAGGGGAAAAAATACCTTCCTGATCCCCCAAGAGGCAATCGGATTTTCCCTGGATCAACTTTACCTATAAATGTTGGTACCCAGTTATATTATGTACATTTAGGAAAGTATCCAGGCCTTTCTTAAAGCAATCTATTGAGCTGGCCAGAACCACCTCTGGCGGGAGTCTATTCCACATTTTCACAGCTCTTACTGTGAAGAAACCTTTCCATATTTGGAGATGAAATCTCTTTTCCTCTAGACGTAAAGAGTGCCTCCGTGTCCTCTGTGTTGACCGTAAAGAGAATAACTAAACACCAAGTTCACTATATGGACCCCTTATATATTTGAACATGTTGATCATATCCCCCCTTATTCGCCTCTTCTCAAGAGTGAATAAATTCAGTTCCTCTAATCTTTCCTGATAGCTGAGCTCCTCCATGCCTCTTATCAATTTGGTTGACCTTCTCTGCACTTTCTCCAGTTCCCCAATATCCTTTTTGAGAACGGGTGCCCAAAACTGAACTGCATATTCCAGATGAGGTCTTACTAATGATTTGACAGGGGCAAAATGATAACTCTCTCTCTGGAGTCCATACCTCTCTTAATACAAGAAAGGACTTTGCTCACTTTGGAAACCACAGCTTGGCATTGCATGCTATTATTGAGCTTATGATCTACCAAAACCCCCAGATCTTTCTCCACTACACATTCCCCCAGTTGTACTCCCCCTAGAATGTATGATGCATGCATATTCTTAGCCCCCAAGTGCATAACTTTACATTTCTCAACATTAAACCTCATCTGCCACATAGTCGCCCAATTAGACAGTGCATTGAGGTTGGCTTGTAAATTGGAGACATACAGGATGTCCAGGACGTTATTCCACTGCATAGCTTGGTGTCATCTGCAAAGACAGAAATGTTACTTTTGATCCCAGACCCAATATCATTTATAAAGATATTAAAAAGTAAGCGTCCCAGCACTGAACCTTGGGGTACACCACTGATAACCTTAGACCATCCAGAGTAAGAATCATTAACCACTACTCTCTGAATTCTATCTTTTAGCCAGTTTTCTATCCATTTACAAACTGATATTTCCAAGCCTGTAGACTTTACCTTATACATGAACCGCGTGTGGGGAACTGTGTGGAACGCTTTTGCAAAATCCAAGTATACCACTTGGATTTTAACTTATCTGTTAAAAAAAATTGTATAATGAAGAAAAAAAAAGGAATGTTACCAGCATTCTAAACAATAAATTGCCAAACTAAACAGCATGTCAAAAAAACACCATATGTTAGCACCAGTGTATTAAACTTCATGCACAAGCTAGCAGTTGAGTCTGCACATGTGTAAAGCATGTGCGCATGTGTAGTACTATACTCCTATTCAATTATGTCTTAAGTGGAAAAAGTTGCCTATACATATTTATTATTGATTGTCAATTATACATTGTTATTTTTTTACAGCTGACCCTATTTGATGTTGGTCCGCGTTTATCTAAATACATAATAAATTTATATGGAAGGCATAAATATTTCCACTCTTGTATTATTTGTAAATATTAGTTTGTCATTTTTTTCTTTGAAATATGTGATCTGATTGTTCTGTTGGACTGTCTTGTTCCTGGTGCGGGAGCTGCGATGCCCCCCTTTCCTTCCTGTCTTTCATTGGGAAAATTTGTGGGCGATCCGTTGTGCATCGGCTTCACGCCCCGTGCCGAGCGCATGACGTCACCTCTTGGTGACATTGCGCCGGTGGCGTCTATCCCATCCTTGGTGTGCGTTGGGCATCTCCCCAGGCGCTGGCCGTTTCCTGTGTCAGCTGTCCTGGTGAGAGTGCCCTATTTTAACACGCCTAGCGTGACATTGGGGGCATTGTGCGTAGCAGTCAGGGCGGGTATGCATTGCAGTCCTATGGAAGTAATGGTTTTTCATTCCATGCTGTACACACTCCGGGACACACATGTCAGCCATAGCACCCACACTAGGATCACCTTAATCACCTTAATTCTTAATACCGTGTATTGCCCCTTTTAACGTCAATGACAGCTTTGAAGTCTTTTGTGGCATTTGTGGATGAGGCTCTTTATCTTCTCAGATGGTAAAGCTGCCCATTCTTCTTGGCAAGAGCCTCCAGTTCCTGTAAATTCTTGGGCTGTCTTGCATGAACTGCACATTTGAGATCTCCCCAGAGTGGCTCAATGATATTCAGGTCAGGAGACTGAGATGGCCACTCCAGAACCTTCACTTTATTCTGCTGTAGCCAATAACAGGTCTACTTGGCCTTGTGTTTTAGATCATTGTCATGTTGGAATGTCCAAGTACGTCCCATGCGCAGCTTCCTGGCTGATGGTTGCAAATGTTCCTCCAGTATTTTTTGATAACATACTGCGTTCATCTTGCCATCAAGTTTGACCAAATTTCCTGTGCCTTTGTAGCTCACACATCCCCCAAACATCAGCGATCCACCTCCGTGTCTCACAGTAGGAATGCTGTACCTTTCATCATAGGCTTTGTTGACTCCTCTCCAAATGAAGCGTTTATGGTTGTGGTTAAAAAGTAAAATTTTGGTCTCATCACTCCAAAATTCTTTGTGCCAGAAGGTTTGAGGCTTGTTCCTGTGCTGTTTGGCATATTGTAAGCGGGATACTTTGTGGCATTTGCGTAGTAATGGCTTTCTTCTGGCGACTTGACCATGCAGCCCATCTTTCTTCAAGTGCCTCCTTATTGTGCATCTTGAAACAGCCACACTATGTGTTTTCAGAGAGTCCTGTATTTCACCTGAAGTTATTTGTGGGTTTTTCTTTGCATCCCGAACAATGTTCCTGTCAGTTGTGGCTGAAATCTTAGTTGGTCTACCTGACCGTGGTTTGGTTTCAACAGAACCCCTCATTTTCCACTTCTTGATTAGAGTTTGAACACTGTTGATTGGCATGCTCAATTCCTTGGATATCTTTTTATATCCCTTTCCCGTTTTATACATTTCATTAGCTTTCCCCATGACTCAGAACCCAGAAACGTTAGTGCAACACTGGATGAAAGATGCAAGGGTCTGTAAGGAGTCCAGAAACTCATTGACCTTTTATACATACACACCAATTACAAGCAAACAGATCACAGGTGAGGATGGTTACCTTTAATAGCCATTCAAACCCCTTTGTGTCAACTTGTGTGCATGTTATCAGGGTCATTTGGGTAGTTTCTGTTGTGATTATGATTTAAAAAGAGTAAACACAGTTGATTCATAATAAATGGCTTCAGCCAAACACTAACCATGAGTGAAAGAAACGTTTTTGTGTTATTATTCATATTCTCTGAAAAATGGCCAAGAAATCATAAATTCTGCCAGTGTATGTAAACTTTTGAGCACAACTGTCTATTGCATAGCATGAGCCGCTTGTTAGTAAATTCCACATAAGTAGACTGCAGTCAGTGAGCATGCTTCCTCAGACATCCCAAGCACATAGTAAATTATGTGAGGACCTAATCTGTCTGCAAACAATTGATGCATGGCTGTGTGTTTATATCCTTTAGTAAATGAGGTCTACTGTTATATTTAGGTACAAAGATAAAATCCTATGAAAAATTATATACAATAAATACATCTTATAACCAACTTTTATATTAAAAGCAAAAAATAAGAAACTAAGAACATGGGTAAACTGGGACAATCTTTGTGAGCATTGACACTGTTTATAGGATGACTGATTGGCTAACACATTTACCTTCAAGACCAAGTATGACGTATTATAATGCATCATCATTTTGTAATAATTAGAAAGTTAATGCAAAGCTGTCATGTGGAAGGCCTTTCTGTCTGTTTTAGAGTTTGGAGTATCAATGGGCATAGCACAATTTTTGCAAATAAATTATATGTCAGGACCAAATGGTAATATCATGTACAGTATATGATTACATTTGCCTGTTGCAAGACCATAGGCATGTTTACTAACCTGTTAACCACTTGAGCCCAGGACCATTATGCTGCCTAAGGACCAGAGGTCTTTTTCCAATTTGGCACTGCGTCGCTTTAACTGCTAATTGCGCGGTCATGCAATGCTGTACCCAAACGAAATTTGCGTTCTTTTCTTCCCACAAATAGAGCTTTCTTTTGATGGTATTTGATCACCTCTGCGGTTTTTATTTTTTGCGCTATAAACGGAAAAAGACCGAAATTTTGAAAAAAAATCATATTTTCTACTTTTTGTTATAAAAAAAATCCAATGAACTCAATTTTAGTCATACATTTAGGCCAAAATGTATTCGGCCACATGTCTTTGGTAAAAAAAATGTCAATAAGCGTATATTTATTGGTTTGCGCAAAAGTTATAGCGTCTACAAACTAGGGTACATTTTCTGTAATTTACACAGCTTTTAGTTTATGACTGCCTATGTCAATTCTTGAGGTGCTAAAATGGCAGGGCAGTACAAAACACCCCCAAATGACCCCATTTTGGAAAGTAGACACCCCAAGGAAATTGCTGAGAGGCATGTTGAACCCATTGAATATTTATTTTTTTTGTCCCAAGTGATTGAATAATGACAAAAAAAAAAAAAAATATTTACAAAAAGTTGTCACTAAATGATATATTGCTCACACAGGCCATGGGCCTATGTGGAATTGCACCCCAAAATACATTCCGCTGCTTCTCCTGAGTATGGGGATACCACATGTATGGGACTTTTTGGGAGCCTAGCCGCGTACGGGGCCCCGAAAACCAATCACCGCTTTTAGGATTTCTAAGGGTGTAAATTTATGATTTTACTCTTCACTGCCTATCACAGTTTCGGAGGCCATGGAATGCCCAGGTGGCACAAAACCCCCCCAAATGACCCCATTTTGGAAAGTAGACACCCCAAGCTATTTGCTGAGAGGCATATTGAGTCCATGGAATATTTTATATTTTGACACAAGTTGCGGGAAAGTGACACATTTTTTTTTTTGCACAAAGTTGTCACTAAATGATATATTGCTCACACAGGCCATGGGCATATGTGGAATTGCACCCCAAAATACATTTAGCTACTTCTCCTGAGTACGGGGATACCACATGTGTGGGACTTTTTGGGAGCCTAGCCGTGCACGGGGCCCCGAAAACCAATCACCGCCTTCAGGATTTCTAAGGGTGAAAATTTTTGATTTCACTCTTCACTGCCTATCACAGTTTTGGAGGCCATGGAATGCCCAGGTGGCACAAAACCACCCCAAATGACCCCATTTTGGAAAGTAGACACCCCAAGCTATTTGCTGAGAGGCATGGTGAGTATTTTGCAGCTCTCATTTGTTTTTGAAAATGAAGAAAGACAAGAAAAAACTTTTTTTTTTTTCTTTTTTCAATTTTCAAAACTTTGTGACAAAAAGTGAGGTCTGCAAAATACTCACTATACCTCTCAGCAAATAGCTTTGGGTGTCTACTTTCCAAAATGGGGTCATTTGGGGGGGGTTTTGTGCCACCTGGGCATTCCATGGCCTCCGAAACTGTGATAGGCAGTCAAGAGAGAAATCAAAAATTCACGCCCTTAGAAAGCCTGAAGGCGGTGCTTGGTTTTCGGGGTTCCGTACGCGGCTAGGCTCCCAAAAAGTCTCACACATGTGGTATCCCCGTACTCAGGAGAAGCAGCAAAATGTATTTTGGGGTGTAATTTCACATATTCCCATGGCATGTTTGAGCAATATATAATTTAGTGACAATTTTGTGCAAAAAAAAAAAAAATTGTCTCTTTCCCGCAACTTGTGTCGCAATATAAAATATTCCATGGACTCGACATGCCTCTCAGCAAATAGCTTGGGGTATCTACTTTCCAAAATGGGGTCATTTGGGGGGTTTTTGAACTGTCCTGGCATTTTATGCACAACATTTAGAAGCTTATGTCACACATCACCCACTCTTCTAACCACTTGAAGACAAAGCCCTTTCTGACACTTATTGTTTACATGAAAAAGTTTTTTTTTTTTTGCAAGAAAATTACTTTGAACCCCCAAACATTATATATTTTTTTAAAGCAAATGCCCTACAGATTAAAATGGTGGGTGTTTCATTTTTTTTTCACACAGTATTTGCGCAGCGATTTTTCAAACGCATTTTTTGGGGAAAAAACACACTTTTTTAAATTTTAATGCACTAAAACACACTATATTGCCCAAATGTTTGATGAAATAAAAAAGATGATCTCAGGCCAAGTACATGGATACCAAACATGACATGCTTTACAATTGCGCACAAACGTGCAGTGGCAACAAAATAAATACATTTTTAAAAGCCTTTAAAAGCCTTTACAGGTTACCACTTTAGATTTAAAGAGTAGGTCTACTGCAAAAATTACTGCCCTCGATCTGACCTTCGCGGTGATACCTCACATGCATGGTGCAATTGCTGTTTACGTTTGACGACAGACCGCCGCTTGCGTTCGCCTTAGCGCGAGAGCAGGGGGCGATAGGGGTGCTTTTTTTTTTTTTTTTTTTCTTTATTATTTTTTTGCTTTTTTATCTTATTTTTAAACTGTTCCTTTCATTTTTATTTTTTTTAATCATTTTTATTGTTATCTCGGGGAATGTAAATATCCTCTATGATAGCAATAGGTAGTGACAGGTACTCTTTTTTGAAAAAATTGGAGTCTATTAGACCCTAGATCTCTCCTCTGCCCTCAAAGCATCTGACCACACCAAGATCGGTGTGATAAAATGCTTCCCCAATTTCCCAATGGCGCTATTTACATCCGGCGAAATCTAAGTCATAAAATGCTCGTAGCTTCCGGTTTCTTAGGCCATAGAGATGTTTGGAGCCACTCTGGTCTCTGATCAGCTCTATAGTCAGCTGGCTGAATCACCGGCTGCATTTTCAGGTTCCCTGTTGAGACAGGAGAGCCAGAGAAAAACACGGAAGATGGTGGGGGGGGCATTCCCTCCCACGGCTTGTAAAAGCAGTCTAGAGGCTAATTAGCTGCTAGGATTGCTTTTACATGAAAGCCGACCGCTGGCTGAAAAGAATGATACCAAGATGATACCTAAACCTGCAGGCATCATTCTGGTATAACCACTCAAAGTTGTGAATGGCGTATCTGAAGACAAAAAAATGGTTAACAATAAAGCACAGTAAACGGTAAAGTATAAAAAATTGCATACCTGAAAAGCAAACATGATAAAACATAATAACAATAAAACATTGCAGAATAGAATACAGTAAAAAAGAGCAGAACAATAGAGAGAATAGAGAGAGAGAGAACAATAAAATGACAACTATTTTTTTTTATTTTATATATTTTTTTTTTTTTTACACTTTTTTTGTAACTAACTTTTATAACTGTAACCGGTTCCAGGTTCGGGTCTCTCAAAATGCGATGGCATCTTGGGAGACCCTGTGAAAGTGTGCCTAGTCTGTGCAATGCTGTACCCTACACTAATACTCAACTAGTGCATAGTAGCGTTCAAAACATTCACCAATGCAAAGACCAGGATTGTCAGGACAGGAGGGACAATAATAGCGGGTGTCACGCCTATATCCGCGCTTGCTGCAGACACAACATCTTTTTTGGGGGGTTCGCTGGGTAGGGGTACTCGGGAGAACATAAAGAAAATGCCTCTCATGCAGCCGACTGCATTTGGTTGGGGATGTGAATGGGGGAAGTACGGGCGCTGCAGAAGCGGTGGGTTCCCAATTAGGATTGGCGAATGCAGCAGGAAGGGCATTATGGGCACGACGGGCCTGTGTTTATCTTTTTGGTGGCAGCGGGACACTACTTGTGCTTGCCACCTCACCAGCTTGAACTGCACTTATGGGACTCGCCACGTCACCAAGTGTTACTGTAGTGCTGGTTTGACTACGACCGGGGTGTACTAGGCCGCTGGCGCTTGCCAGTTCACCAAAACGCTACCAAAAAAACTGTTAGCGATCGCAGGGATCAGGCCTGACTCTGCGAACGCTGCAGTTATGCGTTTAGTCTTTTGTAAGTGACAGTGATCGATCAATACTGCACTTGGGTGGGCTGGGCTGGGCCGGGCGGAGGGGCAAAACGCAGGTGCTAGCAGGTATCTGTGCTGATCCCGCTAACACTGCGTTTTTGGGAACCCTAAACTGCTGGGGACGCTAGTATAGATCTGATCGGATCAGATATTGATCCGTTCAGATACTATACCACTAAGGGTGGTGTACGGTGCGTGCGTGGGTGTTAGCGGTACTGGCACTAACCTGACGCTGCCTGGGGCTGGTGCTTGCCAGTTCACCAAAATACTACCAAAAAAACTGTTAGCGATCGCAGGGATCAGGCCTGACTCTGCGAACGCTGCAGTTATGCATTTAGTGTTTTGTAAGTGTCAGTGATCGATCGATACTGCACTTGGGTGGGCTGGGCTGGGCCGGGCGGAGGAGCAAAACGCAGGTGCTAGCAGGTATCTGGGCTGATTCCGCTAACACTACGTTTTTGGGAACCCTAAACTGCTGGGGACGCTAGTATAGATCTGATCGGATCAGATATTGATCCGTACAGATACTATACCACTAAGGGAGGCGTATGCTGCGTGCGTGGGTGTTAGCGCTACTGGCGCTAACCTGACGCTGCCTGGGGCTGGTGCTTGCCAGTTCACCAAAATACTACCAAAAAAACTGTTAGCGATCGCAGGGATCAGGCCTGACTCTGTGAACGCTGCAGTTATGCGTTTAGTGTTTTGTAAGTGACAGTGATCGATCGATACTGCACTTGGGTGGGCTGGGCGGAGGGGCAAAACGCAGGTGCTAGCAGGTATCTGGGCTGATCCCGCTAACACTGCGTTTTTGGGAACCCTAAACTGCTGTGGACGCTAGCATAGATCTGATCGGATCAGATATTGTTGCGTTCAGATACTATACCACTAAGGGAGGTGTATGCTGCGTGCATGGGTGTTAGCGGGACTGGCGCTAATCTGACGCTGCCTGGGGCGACGCATATCGCCGCCGGGCGATCAGGGGGCTAAACCTTTATTCGGTAATAAACGGCGGGTGCCCTAACACTATAAAAAATAAACGAACTAACCAGCGTCACCCGTAACACTTATACGGTGATCAGTGGTGAAAGGGTTAACTAGGGGGCCATCAAGGGGTATTTATTCGGTAGTATATGGGGGTCCCTGACGCTATAAAACGCTGACGGCGAACCTAAATATTTACCTCCCTAACTAGCGTCACCAGCGACACTAATACAGCGATCAGAAAAATTATCGCTTAGCGACACTGGTGACAGGGGGTGATCAAGGGGTTAAAACTTTATTAGGGGGGGTTAGGGGGGTACCCTAGACCTAAAGGGGGGTAACAGTAACTGTCCCAACACTGTAACTGTCACAAACTGACACTATGCAGTAATCAGAAAAAAAAAAACTGCTTGGTGTCAGTTTGTGACGGGGGGGGGTGATCGGGGGGGATTGGGGGGGGGATCGGGGTGTTTTGTGTGCCTGGCATGTTCTACTGTGTGTGTGTAGTGTTGTGCACTCACTCACATGTCTTCTCTCCTCGGGCCGGAAAGGAAATTACTGAGCCGAGGAGAGATGACATCATTTCCTTTGCTGCTGTTTAGCATACAGCAGCAAAGGAATGATTTGATTGGCCGGCGGCGATCGCGAGGGGGGGGCCACGAACGGATGGTCTCCCCCTCACCTCTGATCTCCGCTGGACAAAAGACGACCGCCTCGGGCACCGGGGGGGTCCGATCGGACCCCCCACCCGCGGAAGGCAAATCACGTACATGTACGTGATTTTGCCTGTCCGTGCCACCTTGCCAACGTACATCAGCGTGAGGCGGTCGTCAAGTGGTTAATGTATAATGTTACAGTGGGGAGAGCAAGTATTGGATACACTGTCGATTTTGCAGGTTTTCCTATTTACCTGCATTAGAAATCTTTCTTTTCCTTGACGTATATACCCATATAAAGACTATTTGCTTAGCAATTGAAAATGAATCTGTCAACTTTATGAACTTTATTAGTTCGATGTCATTTTTATTGCATTATTTTGTACAGCTAGTTTTTTGGAGTTACATCAGCCATTTTGGCGAATTATTCTATTTGATGTTATTGCACCAGTTTGCACAATAATTAATTTATATTGTCATTGGCACTTTATTATTAGCACTTTATGTTTGTTCAAAATTGTTTCTGGGGTACTCAGGAATAGTACCAGCACTTTATGAATATATTTTTAAAGAGACGTTTAGCGCTGCTTCATCACTTATCACAATCAAATACTTATGTCATGCAATAAGATGCAAATTAATTATTAAAAAATCATACAATGTGATTTTCTGGATTTTTGTTTTAGATTCTCTCTCTCACAGTTGAAGAGTACCTATGATAAAAAATTACAGACCTCTACATGCTTTGTAAATAGGAAAACCTGCAAAATCGGCAGCGTATCAAATATTTGTTCTCCCCACTGTATATGCAGATAAAATTAAACATAAACATTTGTGTAGGTTGATAAGATACCGCCCAGTTCCCATAGACATGATTAGGGCTGCATCCTATTACACATCACATACCTGTGTATGGGTTCCTCTTGAAGAGAGATTATCAGTTATATTTGTTTATGTGAATTAAATCCATTTTAATGGATCTGCAATCCCTCAGTGTGTTTTAAAAACATGTAGTTAAATAGATATTTAAATATAGTAATCACCATATACTGTGCACATCAGTCCTGTAGAGAGTGTATTTGGATTCCTGTGAAAGAGGTAAATTGTAGGATCCAAATATTTTTAATACAGTTAGTCTACAAATTCCCTGTGCATTAAATAAGTGCTGGTGCTCAGGCTCTAAGACAGGGAAATTAATTCCTCTGTTGATAAAGTGTTTGTAAATCTTCAGGTTTTTTTCTAACGTAATAAACATGTTCTAGTTACCTGCTCCGTCCAATGGTATTGCATAGAACAGTCCCTTTCCTCCTCTTTTCCGCTCCTCCGCCCTTCCAAGTGCCTCAATAGCAATCTGTTTGCTATGGGGGAACTTGTTTGGGCCCAATCCCGATTCAGGCTGTGTGCATCTATAGACACACGCAGCCAGCTTGTCCCCACCCCAGCTAACTGCTCATAAGGCTATTTTGACATCAGCAGAAGCCAATGGCTTCTAGTGCTGCCTCTGTGTCCTATGAGAAGAGAGAGAAAGAGAGCAGTGCTGGATTGAGATAGGACTCAGGTAAATGTTTAGGAGGGGAACTGGGGGAGCTGGTGTATGGAAGTTATTTTTACCTTCACTTCTTTCTGCCCTACACTACAGCACAAGCTTACAGTTCTGGGAGGACATCCAGGGACATCCTCCCAAAACCCCGCCTCCCGCAAACCCTCTGGGACGCACATCTGGCATGCTCTGTGACTGACCTTCGGACACAGCTGATCACAGATTGTCATAAAGGGCTAATCACACCATGTGATCTGCAGTGTCCAATCACAGATGATCACATGTATACAGACTTGCCAGTTATTGGCAGTCCTTTCCTCCCACACGGTGTCTGAAAGGAAAATCTCCAGAAACGGCAGTTAGATATTCTAGTACTCTAACCTTGGTTATGACAGAAAGAAGCCGAATCTGTGAAGGCATCTCTGTGGATCTTCCATAACTTGGAATCAATCTCCTGGTCACCGTTAATATATGTGCACCAAGTTTTTTGGAGCTTTTAGATGTGCCCATAAAAGGCAAACCCAGGAGGTAATGTAATGGGTCAAGAGGTAGACATCAAGGACCTGTTCCAAGATCTGTTGAACTGATATAAAAAATAACCGTATAGATAATTTCTTTTGTTAAAATAATTACAGTACCATCATCCTTATAAGAAAGAGAAGAGATCATTTAAATTAAACAGTGTGTGTTTTTTTGTTAAATTTCTTTTTATTAATATCAGTGTAAAAACAGAGTTACATACTTTTCGTGGCAAATTGTATTTAAAGTGTATTTAGCAAAGACATTAAAACAATATTACAAATGCAGGATAACAACACTAATACCTCGCTTATCTTCTGTGCACTGTGATAACTACTATCATTCAATAAATATGTACGTAACAGCTACTTATAATGTGCTCATTTTTTTTTTTTTTTTTTTTACTTACCCCTCTTTTATTATTCCCCCCCCCCCCTTACCCTCCCTAAATTTCCCAACCACCCTCTGTCTATTCCCCGCCTTACCCTCCCCCCCCCCTTGTTATCAGCGTAAAGGTTAAGTACGTTCTCGTTAGGATTCATGCTATAACTATCTAAGCCCCGATGGGACCTGTTCCTACACCCGAGTTTATCCAGTTTGAGCCTTTATTTACCCCCCCCTCGTGAGGGGGTCCAGGGTACATTGATTCAGATTAGATGTTGGATATTCTGCTCCTGGAGCCAAGGCTTCCATATACCGATAAATTTACTGTAGTTCCCTTTTTTGGTGTATACTGTCCTTTCTGTCCAGACCAGGGAGTCCATTGTTTTAAGCCAATCCCCTATAGTTGGAGGGTTTGTTGAGAGCCAATGTTGCGCTAGCAACTTTCTCGCTTGGTATAGACATCTCACTATGGCAGTGGTTGTACTGGTGCTGCCCAAATTGGCTCCCACCAAACCCAACACACACACCTTGGCGTCTAACTCAATATTTACCCTAAGTCTACGGTTTATTGTCCCTATCACTTCCGTCCAATATCTTGCCAATTTTGGACATCTCCAGACCATATGTATAAGATCTCCTGACCTATAGCACCTGGGGCAGCTGTCATCTGGCCTACCCCCAAACCTGTACAGTCTTCTGGGCGTATAGTATGCTCTATGTATAAGGAAGAGGTGTGAGGCCTTCTGTGATGGAGAGACAGACACCATCTGCCCAAGTTCCAATATTTTCTTCCACTGGTCGTCCGACAGCTCCCCCACGTCCGCCTCCCATCCCTCTCTGGACCCAAGAGGCACACCTTGAACCAGAGTCTTATCCAATAATTGCGTATACACATCCCCAATCAGCCCCTTAGTGCTTGTTGCTTTAACTATTTTATTAAGAAGCGGTGTATTACAGCGTATCATAGGAGAGGACCCAAATTGGGTGTTCAATGCGTGCCTGATCTGTAAATAGTTATAAAAAATATTATATGGAACTCCGAATTCCATTCTCAGTTCCGTAAAAGATTTCAAGTTGGTGTCGCTGTACAGCTGAACCAATCTATGAATTCCGTGACTTTCCCAAACGGGGTTCTTTTCTACAGCCCTTAATTCCCCCAGGGATTCGTTAGACCATATGGGAGAAAACTCAGTAATACCTCTATACCCCATGATCTTTTTAACTGTCTGCCAGGTCTTGTTTACTAATTTATGTGTTGGCAGCTTTCTCTGGAGTGAGCCCGCCTCTAGTGCCTCTACTAAGCGGCTGTGTGGGCTACCTTCTAACATAATTTTATTACTGGCACTTGCTTCACCCAAGGATTCACAACCCCCTAAGTGCTGCATTTGGGCAGCTAGGTAGTAACCATACGGGTGTGGAATTGCCAGGCCTCCTTCCCGGGTAGGTCGCTGCAATGTCTGCAGTTTGATCCTAGCCTGGCCCTTCTTCCAGATAAGTTCCCTGAATAGGGAATCAATTTTCATAAACCATTTTCTCCCGATCCATACCGGGGAGTTATGGAGAATGTAAAGTAGTTGTGGCAGCCAGATCATTCTGATCAGATTTGCGCGTCCTGCCAACGACAGGGGGAGTCGGCACCAGATGTCACATTTTCTTCTAAACTTCTCAAGCAAGGGGGCCAGGTTGTCTTGGATATAATTATTGGGATCTCTAGTCATTACTATTCCCAAGTACTTTATCTTGTCAGTTATGTTTATCCCAGGGAGACCGTCAGGGAGGGGGTTATTGATTGAGTCAACCTGTAACAATGAGGATTTATCCCAATTAACCACTAGGCCCGATACCGTCCCAAAGCTTTCTACCAATTGCATCGTTTTTACCAGCGATGGCCCTGTGTCCCCCAGAAATACCAGGACGTCGTCTGCGTAAAGTGCAACTCTTTCTTCACTGCTCTTCCTCCTAAAGCCCCGCAAGTCCGGTGCCCTTCTTATAGCCTCTGCCAGCGGCTCCATTGCCAGAGCAAATAGAAGAGGCGACAAGGGGCACCCCTGTCTTGTACCCCTCTCTAATGTAAAACTGTCTGTATACTCGTTGTTAATCTTTAACTTAGCTAGTGGACAGCTGTACAATATTTTTATCCATTTAATAAAAGTCGGGCCAAATCCGAATTTATCCATTATTCCCCAGAGGTAGCCCCACTCCAGGCTATCGAATGCCTTGGCGATGTCCAGGGCCATGACAGCTCTGGGGTCCCTGTCCACGACTGGGGTCTGCAGGTTCAGGTATGCTCTCCTAATATTGACGCTGGTAGACCTATGGGGGATAAATCCTGCTTGGTCTGGGTGTACCAAGTTATCAATACATTTACTTAGCCTGGTTGCTAGTACCTTTGCTAGTATTTTAACGTCCGAGCAGAGCAGGGAAATTGGTCTGTATGACGCTACATCCAGATGATCCTTCCCCTCCTTTTGAATAAGAATGATATTTGACTCTGTCATTGAAGCCGGGAGACCACCGTCGACAAACGCCTCCTCTAATGTCCTCAAGAGGGTGGGGAGCAAAATCCCCCCATAATACTTATATATTTCCAGGGGGAGTCCATCTGGGCCTGGGGTCTTATGATTAGGCATAGCAGCCACAGCACACCTTAATTCCTCTAGTGTTATAGGGGATTCTAAGCTTATTTTATCTGCTGCGGATAAGGTTGGTAATACAAGTCCCTCCAGTAGTTTATCCAACTCTCCTCTTACTATGGGGTGTTTTGACTGATACAGGGACCTGTAAAAATCAAGGAATATCTCCTTGACTTTCCCTGGGTCCGTCGCAATTTCCCCGCTTGGGGATCTAATCGCAGAGATTGTTGAGGACGGGGAGTTGGTGCTTGCCACTACGGCAAGCATTCGGCCCACTCTTTCCCCCTCCTCAAAAAACCTCTGCCTCTGAAAGAGTCTTTTATTTTCGGCTTTTCTCATTGTTACTGCTTTATATTCCTGTTGTTTCCCAATCCAGAGCTCCTCTAGCTCTACAGTAGGGCCCAAAACGTACTGCCTTTCCAGCTCCATAACCTCATTTCTAATGCGATCATCCTGCGTTCTTGTTTTCCGCTTTACCCTTGCTATTTGCTGAATTAGAAGTCCTCTAAGAAAGGCCTTTAGAGCATCCCAGATCACTCCCCCTGCCGCTGTCCCTGAGTTGCATACCATAAATTCCTCTAGACTAGTAGAGATTTCTCCGCTGCTCCCAATTACCTCCAGCCATACTGGACTTACTGACCAGGGCCTATATATTTGTCTATCACCGATGCGCACCACTAGTTTTAGAGGAGAGTGGTCTGATAATCCTCTTGGGCCGTAGTCTATTTTATGCACTAGGGGGTGCGTTTCCTTGTTACCTATGGCTAGATCTATTCGGGATAGTGTGTGATGTGTCCCTGAATAGCAAGAATATTGCCTACCGTTTGGGTTGCGGATTCTCCATAAATCACACCACCCCACTTCCTCCAAAAACTGCCTCAGCCTGCCCTCCATTGCCCTCGCTGCCCGGGTACCGGTTGGGAGCCTATCCTGCCGACTATCAAGAACTGTGTTAAAGTCGCCAACCAGGATTAATGGAATCCCAACCTTGCTCTCCATATATTCCAGCAGGCAATATAGAATTTCCAACTTGCTTGGAGGAGGGATATAGATATTTGCAATAACAAACTCTCTGTCATCCAACAGGCAATGCAAAAAGATATAGCAGCCCAGCGTGTCGATCCGAACACCCCTGCAGGCAAACGACACCCCTTTTTTAACCAATATACTCACTCCCCTTGAGTAGGAGGAGTAAACAGAGTGGAATTGCGTCTGGAATTTCCTACCCCCAAATCTTATCCTAGTTTCATTTGTCAAATGCGTCTCCTGCAGGCAGATCAGATCGACACCCTGGGCCTCCAGCTCTAGTAAAACAGCAGTTCTCTTGTCAGGATCACCTAACCCCCTAACGTTCCATGATCCTATTCCAACTACACTAGGCATCGGAAAGAGAAAAAGAAAAGGAAAGTTTTTTTTTTAACATAGAATAAAAAGAAAACAACCAACATGTGCGGTGTAAGGCGTACTCCTCTTTTTAAACCCCAACCGAGCTCACCCACTTTCTTGACATTTATTATGAGTCCACTGTGATTCCTAGATCCACTACCCGTGCAAAAACTATTTTTTAGGGGTGTGGAGGACGGGGGGGGAGAGCAAGTTCCCTTCCCCTCCCGTCTCTCCCACGCCCCTAGAGCTCCACATCCTTCCACGTGCATATATAAATAACACAAACCCTTTTTTAATTTGTTACCCTCCCCCCACCCCTGCTTCTGCTTGCCGGTGTGTTTAAATCCCGTATGGGGAGTGATTAACTCTCTACCCAGTGACTTCCCCTTACCCCTCCCATGCCTATTTCGGCTAGCCCCAGGAGCCTTTGTTGTGACCCAATCTACCCCATACCTCCGTACCTCAACTGGTACCAGCCACACCCCCCCACCAACCACCACCTGCCCCCCTCCCCCCTCCCCCTCAACCTTTATTACATCTCCCTTAAGGGGAGCACTAAAATACCAAAAAAAGAAAAAAATCAAACCACCCCACGACCTTGATCGTGAACCAGCACACATTTGAGGATTTCACCCACTCTTGGACCCACACTCCTCCCCCCCACCTCCGGAAAGAAAAAAGAAAAAAAAAAAAAAAAAAAAAAAAAAACCCACCCCCAGCCCCATCCCTCATTTAATTTTTATTTTTTTTTTTTCCCTTTAGTGATACAGTGTTTTGTCCTCTTTCATTTTCTTTCTTTTTTTTCCCTTTTCACGTTTCCCCCGGACTCCTAGGTTTGTAAATTCTTTTTATAGTCCTCGAGCCAAGCTGAGGCCTTGTCAGCTGCGTCAAAGAAGTAGACTGTCCCCGAAGCTTCTACACGCAATCGCGCTGGATATAGCAGAGCATACTGGATTTTATGAGACCGTAGGGCGCGCTTCACTTCAACGAAACCCGCCCTTCTTTTCTGCAAGTCCGGGGAATAATCGGGGTACAGTGAGATCCTACTGCCATTGTGGAACATATCTCCTTTTTCTCTAGATTTCTGCATTAGCGACACCTTGTCTTTGTAACAGAACAGTTTAAGGATCATTGGTCTAGGGCGTCCCCCTGATGCGGTGGGCCTAGTGGGTATTCGATGCGCCCTCTCAATAGCAAAGTAAGGTGAGAGAATGTCGGGCCCAAAAAGCCCCTTAACCACTTCCCGCCCACGGGCGTCATATGACGTCCTGGGCTTTGAGTGGGTATATCTGAATGATGCCTGTAGTTACAGACATCATTCTGATATTGCCGGTTTCAGCCGGCGAATCTCTACACCATAGGAACGATCATAGCGGCCGTTCCGCCGCTTGATCGTTCCTATGGGAGGCGAGAGGGGACGTCCCCCCCCTCCCGCCGCCCTCCGGTGCTTGTTCCGACTCACCGTTACGATCGGTGAGGCGGAGAGCAGATCCGCCGGCGCCGGATGTAGATCATAGAGATTTCCGGCGGACCAGATGGTCGCCGGAGTCTCTATGATCATCGGAGGCCGGGCGCGATGTTATGACGTCACGCCCGGCCTCTCCATTCAAAAAAACGGCGCCGCTTCGGCTAGGAAGCGGCGATCGTTTTATTTTTTTTTTTTATTTCAGGCTTCCCAGCCTAGTGGTGAGATATGGGGTCTTATTGACCGCATATCTCACTATTAAGAGGACCTGTCATGTTATATTCTTATTACAAGGGATGTTTACATTCCTTGTAATAGGAATAAAAGTGATCAAAAAAATTTTTTTTTCAAAAAAGTGTAAAAAAAAAAAATATATATATAATTATCAATAAAAAAAAAAAAAAAAAATTTTTAAAGCGCCGCTGTCCCCGTGTGCTCGCACGCAGAAGCGAACGCATACGTAAGTCCCGCCCACATATGAAAACGGTGTGCAAACCATACATGTGAGGTATCGCCGCGAACGTTGGAGCGAGAGCAATAATTTTGTCACTAGACCTCCTCTGTAACTCAAAACATGTAACCAGTAAAAAAATTTCAAGCGTCGCCTATGGGGATTTTTAAGTACCGAACATTGGCGCCATTCTACGAGCGTGTGCAATTTTGAAGCGTGACATGTTAGGTATCTATTTACTCGGCGTAACTTCATCTTTCACAATATGCAAAAACATTGGGCTAACTTTACTGTTTTGTTTTTTTTTAAAACACAAAACTGTTTTTTTCCCCCAAAAAACGCGTTTGAAAAATTCCTGCGCAAATACCGTGTGAGATAAAAAGTTGTAACAACCGCCATTGTATTCTCTAGGGTTTTTGCTAAAAAAACATATATAATGTTTGGGGGTTCTATGTAATTTTCTAGCAAAAAAAATATGATTTTTACAGGAAGAGAGAAATGTCAAAATTGGCCCGGTAAGGAAGTGGTTAAGCAGATTTTCCATATATACCTCAGGGCGAGGGCCCTCGCTTCCCTCAGGGAGGCCCAGCACCCTTACGTTACATCTGCGCATCCTGTTCTCTATTTCGTCCATTTTATTCCTATACGTTTCAAATTGCATTTGTATGCTCTTGAATTCCCGTTGCATTGGAAACACTGTGTCTTCCAGTTGGCTCAATCTTTCCTCAATAATAGTAGTTCTTTCTAGCACTTTCTGGAGTTCCTGACTCATAGAGCGTAGTTCTACCTTGAGGCCCCCTAGTTGATCACACAGGTCATTCAGGGACCCCTTACACGAGTTTACTGCAGCTAGTACTTCCTTTAATGTGGGTTCTAGTTCCGCGGCTATACTGGGATCAGGTGGAACGCCACTAGCTGGTACGGTTGCTTTCTCCAGGGAGGCTAGCTCTGAGCTTTTCTTATTTATTGTAGATTTAGTACTAGCCGGCAGGGCAACTGGGACTGATGACATTCTGCCCACACTTTTCCGCTCCCCGGACGGTCCTATCTGCGACTTCTCGATAAGCAGTTGATTACCCTTAACGGGGGTGTGTGCGGGGGTGTGCGCAAATTTTTCCAGTTTTGCTGCGGCTGTCGCCGCCGCCGAGGCTGATGCTGCTAGGTTCCCCTTTTCCTTAACTGAGCGAGTACCCTGTGCTGTTACGTTTTCGTGTGACTGTTGGGGCTCCTCACCCTTCTTCCTGGTCATCATTGAGGACGCTGGGAGACAGCAGGGTTCCAACGGTTTACCCCTTATCTACTAGTTGATGTACCCAGGTGCTGCCACTGTCGCCCCCCCCCCCCCGCAACACACCCTCTAGAATGCACGTAGCGTCCTTAGGGCCCACAACTGGGGTTTAGTTCAACTACTGTAACATTGCATAGTTGCCTAGCGTTGCCTAGCACTAGCAGGTGTAGCAGACGGGGTACCATACAGTCCACCTCTATAGCCACAAGTTTTTTAATCAGGTTGCTCTCATACCTGTCCTGCAGTCCTTCAAATCTGTGCGCTCTCTCCGCTCATTCCACGTGTACCTGTGATTGTAGCCAATGTCTGCCGGCGTCTGTCTGCCGGCGTCTGCTGCTGTTCTGTAGCTGAAGCCAGGGAGGGGGGATTGGATTGGAGGCGAAGCGGAGCTCCCGAGCCTTTGTCCAGGATACGTCACAGCTTCCGCGAGAGCCCCGGGCGTTGCCAGGCAACCTAGTCCAGCGGCGGCAGAGTGGATCCCGCGACACAAACCGAGCGCGGGATGCTGGGCAAAGAGCGGGTCGGCACCCGGGAACAACACAATGCAGCGTCCGGGCGCCCCGCTCCAGAGGTAGGATGCAGCTGGGCGGAGTAGCCGTGCGGTGGTACAGGAAGCAGTGTGCAAGAAGGCAGTTCACAGGCCGTCAGGGTATCGGGCTAGGTTAAGCTGCTAGGGACGGGGCTGAGCGGCATGGAAGCCGGAGGTGGGAGGGAGCGCACTCGCACACCCACTCACATCAACATCCGGTCACGCCCCTGATCTCACATCAAACAGTGTGTGTTTAGTATCAATTTAAGTTTCTACTCATCAGACACATCCATACAAACAACTTCAAATTTGAGCTTCTGCAAACAATTGTTTGTTCAGTCCAACCAGGCGATTAAATGTTATCTATCGACTTGAATGATAGATGTCTTCCCAGTAGACCCAATTTCAGTGAAAATATAGAAGGACAATAAAAAGTTCTGGGGAAGCACCAATCAGAAATGAGTTATTAAAGGGATTGTAAACCCTTGTGTTTTTTCACCTTAATGCATCCTATGCATTAAGGTGAAAAAACACCTGGCAGTGACTGGCCCCCAGCCCCCTGTTTTACTTACCTGAGCCCTGCAACTTCATCCGGCGGGGACGCGCTGCCCCTCTGCCCAGGGTTCTCGGCTCTTGATTGGATAGATTGATAGCAGTGCAGCCATTTGTTCCCACTGCTGTCAATCAAATCCAATGACGCAGGCGCCGGGGGGCAGGGCCGAGTCATACATTCGGTGGCTATGGCCGCCGAATGATGGACTCGGGAGCGCGCCCGCAAGGTAACCCCCCCGGGAGAGCACTTCTCCTAGGGCGTTATCTGATGTGGGGAGGAGCCGCGAGAGCCACCAAAGGAACCCAGAAGACGGTGTTCGGGCCACTCTGTGCAAAACGAGGTGCACGGTGGAGTAAAGTATGACATGTTTGTTTTTGTTTTTTTTTTTAAATTATCGAAGATTTACAATCACTTTAAAAAAGATAAATAGCCTAAACTATATACATTCTCTAGAGAACCGCTAAATCCATTACTGTAAAAAATGGAAAGAATATTGTACAACTAGGACTCCACCTAGAGAAAAACATCCACCAAAACTTAATGATTGCTGTTACTAAGAAAAGCAATGTCCAGACACCTCCCAAAGCTGGGTGTCAGGTCACCTGGGACCAGGTGACAGATGCACTCTGTAGGAGTCAGAAGTGCACCACTAGGTAGTGGACCCTAGGACTGACTGCTGCGGATTGAACCCTGGGAGGTTCAGGAAGCAGGTCTACTGGATCACTGACACAGATCCCACTGGGAGCTAGAGCATAGATTCCCCAGGGCGCGGAGTCTAAGAGCCAGCAGGTGTTCACCAGAGCCTCTAGTGGTGAGGATGGACAAGGTACAGGTTCACAGGCAAACAGGGATGGTCGGGTATACGCCAAAGGTCAGGGTCATGAGCAGACAGGAATAGTTAAGAACAGGCCAAAGTCGGTAACTGGAATCAGACGTAGGAAACACAGCAAGTACATACGAAAGCTAACACACAATGGTTGATCATCACTGCTGGCTTGCAGTGCACAGGTTAATATAGGGTTCCCTGATAGGGCCTGGGGTGGGGCCATGCTTAGAGGAGAGGTTATAAAACCAGTCAGGTGAGAGGCAGCTGGTCTTTAGAGATGAAAACACGGAGACAGGTAAGCTAACAGAGAAAACTCTATTGCATAACCATGACACTGGGTTTTATGAAAGAGTGATGAGAAATAAACTATTGCTAAAAGAAAATCATATACCATGAAAAAGATGCCCTGATCTGATGAGACTAAATTTGAAGTCTTTGACCATAATGCAAATTTATGTATTTGGTTGAATGTATATCTACTGTCAAGCATAGTGGCAGTAGCATAATGTTGTGAGGATGCTCTTCATTAGAAAGAACTGGAAAACTGGCAGTTCTAGAGGAAAATCTGATACTTGGAAGGCAAGACAATGCCCTGGACCACAGCCAAAGCTACTCTGAATGTCTTACACTTAGTACACACGGGGCAAATGTTAGGAGATATTCAGGAGACGTTCAGCCCATGTGTAGGTCAGCTGGTCCAACAGAAGCTCTGAAAGGCTGAAAGCACTGATCGGATTGTTCTGGCGGGGGGCCTCGCCCTGTCAGAACACAACATCATAGTGAGGGGAGATCGCTTTACTAACATCAGATTGTTAGAACAGTGGCCGGAGCTATCAACCCGCTGGGTTGAACGGAAAAAAAAACTGTCGGTAAAATTCCATTCTCTCACTGATTAGTCAACTCCGGTCATGTTGATTAGAAGACAGATTTATTACAAATGTACCAATACATAGGGGTGAGCTCTGTACACAGCAAGGAGTTTCAGCAGAGTCACACAGGAACCCTTTTACACATGTCATTTTATAACAGTATTTGGCAAGCTACCATTGGCTAAGGCACACTGGTGACTCATGGTGCATCGTCAGCTTTATTGTCAAAAACAGTGCCCTTTCACAATATGCCCTAATATGGTAAACTTTTGCTAGTTCTTTTAAGTATTGTTGTAGGTGTTGGTCGGAACTAAGCAGATTGCATAAACAATAAGTCAGCACCATTTTAGCTAGAAAAAAAGCCTATAAGGAACAAGGCAAATGTTGATATCACTTGTAATTCTTTACATATTTCTTATCATTCCCTCCTCTGATATCTATATTTGCTTACTCAATTTATTACTTCAGTGCAGGTCCGTTCCACAACTGGGTTTTCAGACCTTAGCAAGTCCTTGACCTTGGCAAGTCCAGTCCATTTCCCAAACCAACCTTCAAGCCAATTTGTGAATGGATCATCAGTACCTGAGTTTTCCGCTAATTCATTTGATAAAGCTGTCAATCCTTCGAGGGCTCTAGTCACGGTTCCTCCAGGAGCTGTAATGTTAGAAATAAAGGTGCAACACATACCACCAAACGTTTTACAGACCCCTCCTCTTTCTGCTAGGACCATATCTAATGCCATCCTATTCTGCCATGCCATCAGAGAGGTAGGGGCTAATTGCTCTGTCAATCCCTTAACTGCATCCCTGGTGTAGTTTACAAACCTTTGTTGGTTTTAGTATATATAGTTAATCCAGTCAACATTTTTTTGTTTACTGTCACCCACCAGAGAAGAGACTCAAATCCAGCTGCCACTTGGTTCCTAGCCTTAAACTCGCTCGGCACTCCACGCGGAACCCCAATCTCATCTATATAGATCTGGGGGTCAAATGACCCCGCAGGAGAGGTATCCCTTCCGCTCCTCCGGTGACCCTTCTTCCAAGGGGACTCTGACAGTAAGCACAGAGGCATTGCCAGCTGTACCAGGGCACAATCCCCTCGGGAATTGGCTGGGATGCTCGCTCTGAGCCTCTTGTCTTCGCATAACCACCAGACGTCCGCCCTCTGGGTGTCGTGCTCAACCCAGTTGTCACCCTCTCCCTTTACTAATTTGTTAATCCTCTCCATGCAGTAATCATCTGGTAAACACCCCAAATCTTTGCCACTCTCATTCCCCGGAAGTGCAAAACAAGTAAAGTTGTCAGGGTATGCCGTGACAGCAGGGGGTATCTGAGGTCTCTGAACCTGGGGAAACAACAAACTTAATGTGTGACAGGGAAACAGGGAATGTTGGTGTCAGGTTTGTATGTTTTTTGATATAGCTTTAGCATACACTCTAAACCATCTGGATCTATATTGTTATTTAAGGGAAAAGGCACTGTAGCCAGCTGGGGTCTGGCCCCTGCACAGACCAAGCAGTTCTCTTTTTTTTAGGATTTTAGCAGTATAGATTAACCATTCAAGCCATTCATTCTTATCCTGGTATCCTGTTTCTAATGTTATAGCTTCTTCCACTGTGAGATTGGTGAATCTCACTGTGGATCCTAATACCTCTACTTTAAATTGGTCCTCATTATCTAATTTTTTCTTCTTGTTTGTCTCATTCTTTGGTTTGACTTCAAGAAAGAATTTTCCCAAAGGGTCAGTTCCTGATATCCAAGCTCCTATACGGTATAACCTCTGATCTTCTAGTTTTGGGTCCTTTAGGGAAATCAATAATATATTGCAATTCTTTGATTCTGTACAGGGAGAGTGGGCCGCTTTAGTTATGGTTAATCTATTCTTTAAATCTCCTGCTGCTGGGATCTCATATCCCCAATCCTGGGCTGCAGTTGTCCACATGACTGAATCCCAAGTAGTACACACGGTAGTTCCAGCCAGGTAGCACACGTATTTATCTGTCCAGGTCAGTTTACTTGCTTCTACCTTATCTCCACAATCTGTCATCTGGCAGAAATCCACCTGTATAGTACTGGTGGTTCCTTCAACAAAGGTGAGGTTCAATGCTCTTCCTGTCTCTTCCCAATTTATTGGTTCCACTATCCTCCCGTGTCTCCTACCTCCCCGTATAGAGGCCTCTCCTAGAGTCACCAATACTCCCACGAGGAAAAAAATCCCTACCATCCTATCTGAAGTGAGGGGGACCTAGATAGGGCCTTTTCTTCACCAAGGTTGAGACAAGCAGACCTTTTATCTGCCTCCCTTTGTATTTGGACTTTCCCCCTCCTTCAGTTTTTCTGTCCCTACTCTGCCTATGTTTACCTTTTTACAGTGGGATTGGTGAATCCAGATAGTCCTTTCAGCAATTCTTACTGCAGTGGGAGTAGTAAGGAGTACTTGATATGGCCCGTCCCACTTAGGGGAGTGCCAATGCTTCTTTTTGATCACCTTGATGAGCACCCGATTGGTACTTTGTCTTCTCCTATGGGCTCTCCTTCTGGAATGGAACACTCTTGGTTAATTTGTTTCTGTTTTAATAACCTTGACATGTATTCTGCTAAGGTTCTCTCCCCTTCCTCTGTGTGGGTTTAATTTGGTAATAAAGGTATTTTATAAGGTCTACCATACATCATTTCAAATGGACTCAACCCCTCTTTAGTGGGGGTGATATGCATGCTTAAAATAGCTAGTGGGAGACAGTACATCCAATTTTTCCCTGTCTCTTCCATAGCCTTTTAAGCTTGCTCTTCAATATCCCATTATGTCTTTCTACGAGCCCTGCTGACTGAGGGTGATATGCACAGTGATTCTTTACTTCTATACCCATCACTTCTGTTTTTTATGGTCTGATTTACAAAATGTGGACCATTATCACTATAAATCTTCTCTGGTATCCCAAATCGTGGAATGATATCTTTTAGTAAGGCTTTGGATACTGTTAAAGCGTCAGCACTTCCTGTGGGGAATATCTCTACCCATGTGGTCAATGCATCAATGATTTCCAAACAATATTTCTTCCTTTTCACATTTGTCTAATTCAATAAAATCCATGCAAATGTGTTGGAATGGATATTGCGGTGTGGGGAACTTCCCTTTCCGTGGTCTTATGCCTCCCTGAGCATTGTGTCTTGCACATATAATGCATTGAGAACAAAAGTTTTTTTTTTTAGTAGTTTGTGAAGCCATAAGCTGTACATACCTTATTTAACATCTCAGTCACCCCCCTGTTTGACACATGAGTTACTCCAGGTGTCAATACTGCTGCATACCTAAATAAGGATTTTGGCAATACCAGCTTTCCTTCAGGTGATGTGTAGATGTTATCTATTATTGTGCAACCTTTTTTTTTCCGATATTGTTTCTCCCCAGGGGATATATTCTGCTGTATATCAGTAAGGATTGTATGATCTATCTCTATGATTTCCTGTTCTGTCATGTGTCACTTCTGCATATCCAGTTACACTTGTGTCATCTGGATTTTTCGTACTGGAGCCATCAACAAAAAGTGTCATGTCAGGGTTAGATAACGGTACATCTTTCCAATCACTCCGTGGCAGTACCTTTTCAGCGATGGCAGCAGTACAGTCTTGTTTATGACCATCAGTAGGAAGTGGTATTAGTGTGGATGGGTTTAATGTAGTACATCTCTGTATTGTTAAGTGAGGTTGTGTCAAAAGTATTGTCATACAGTAAAGGTGTCGTGCTGGGCTCAAATGTATGGACCAAGGGGCGCGGTCAGTATTGAATACCCAGAAATCCACGTTCTACAAAAATTTGTCATGCCCAAAAAAAGACATCATTTGTTTCTTTGTTTCTGGCTTCGGCACCTGGTGGAGGGCTCAAATTCTCTCCTCATCCAGGTGTCGACCTTCTTTTGAAATATTATACCCTAAGTATTTGACCTGCTGTTGCCACAACTGGAGTTTAGTTTTGTTTTCCTCATGCCCTTGGTACAACTGCCTGGTTAACAGCTTGTAAATCCTGTACTATTCTCCAGCCTGTGGAAGGCGGAGCCTTCTTAACAGGAAAAAGAGGGGTATTGCAGGGGCTATACCCTCCTCTGCTTCCTTCTTAACCACTTCAGCCCCGGAAGAATTTACCCCCTTCCTGACCAGAGCACTTTTTGCGATTCGCCACTGCGTTGCTTTAACTGACAATTGCACAGTCGTGCGACGTTGCACCCAAACAAAATTGACGTCCTTTTTTTCCCACAAATAGAGCTTTCTTTTGGTGGTATTTGATCACCTCTGTGGTTTTTATTTTTTGCGCTATAAACAAAAATAGAGCGACAATTTTGAAAAAAAACGCATTATTTTTTACTTTTTGCTATAATAAATATCCCCCAAAAAGATATAAAAAAACTATTTTTTACCTCAGTTTAGGCCGATACGTATTCTTCTACATATGTTTGGTAAAAAAAATCGCAATAAGCGATTATTGATCGCTTTGCGCAAAAGTTATAGCGTTTACAAAATAGGGGATTGTTTTTTGCCATTTTTATTTTAAAAAAAATTTTTTTTTAAATGGCGGCGATCAGCAATTTTTATCGTGACTGCAACATTATGGCGGACACATCGGACATTTTTGACACATTTTTGGGACCATTGTCATTTATACAGCAATCAGTGCTATAAAAATGCATTGATTCCTGTATAAATGACACTGGCAGTGAAGGGGTTAACCACTAGGGGGCGGGGAGGGGTTAAATCAGTACTAGGGAGTGATTACTAACTGTCAGGGGGATGGGCTGTAAGTGTGACGTCACTGATCTCTGCTCCGATGACAGGGAGCAGAGATCGAGTGACACTGTCACTAGGCAGAACGGGGAGATGCTGTTTACAACAGCATTTCCCTGTTCGTCCTCTCCGTGAGGCGATCGCGGGTATGCCCGCAGCGATCGAGTCCGCGGGACCCGTGACCCGACTCACGGAGCTTGCCGCGGGCGCGCGCCGCCGGCCGCGCGCGCGCACCCACTGGCCGCCTCTTAAAGGGGAACGTACAGGAACGTGATTTTGCCTGTACAAACCCTTTTGCTGACGTAAATGTATGTGAGGCGGTCGGCAAGCGGTTAAGGGGGTATCTCCTTCATCACCTTGCACAAAAACCTTTACTTTCACTTTTTTTTTTCCATCACTTTCAAATACTTCTCAGAATGCTTAACATATTGCAAAACATCTAAAACTGATGCAGTTCAGTAAGTAACCAAGTTTTTAACAATGTAATCCTTATGATCCTGTTTTAATCCATTAACAAAAGCTATCTTTAGCTGTTGTTGATATGCACTATTCACATCCTCAGCTTTGGGGAGCCCAGAGAACACTTTAAAAACTTCTTGTAGTTTATTTAGATAATCACTGACACTTTCCTTGTCTTCCTTTACAGTCATATTAATCTTTTGCCAGTCAGTTCGTTATACCCATCGGAGATTGCATCTCTGATAGAAGGCAGTCAATCTGTCTGTCAAATCTTTGCTATCAAGGGCCAGTGGTTCCCCTCTTTGTTGAGGGGGCACTGTGGCTACACAGGGGTCCCAATTTCCCTTTACTAATGCCCAATCTGATCCTAGAACCCTCCTTAAGGCCCTTTCCACTTCGACCCCGTTTAGCCTATAACTGTTCCTCAGACCTTCCATATTTTCAATGATTTCTGGGGCCCCAAACTTAGGATGTTTAATATGCTCGGTAGCCTTCTGCACGTCACTCTCAGTCCATGGTTTAAAAACAGTCATAGTTAGGGGCTGACCATTTTGTCTGCCTCTTTGTCCACTAGGGGCAGTTGGGCTTGGCATTTCTCTTTTGTTCTCCTTCCTTCTACTCTAATTCTAGCATGCTCAAACCAGTATTCCGCCATTTCTAATCCATACTTCTTTTTTTTTTTTTTTATCTTTGGGTCCTAACAATTTAAGCTTATCCACCAACTCCTGACACCCTTTCACAGTTAGTTTACCATTGAATCCCAACTTCCTTTCCCACTTAGCACAATATTTAACAGATTTTGGTTATTTGCTATGCTACATTTCTTATCTCCTTCTAATGGGGAAACTATTCCCCATGTCTGTTTTTTTTTTCCTTGAGTTTAGAATACAAGACTGGTAATTCTACTCTCGAACTTTGCCAAAATCGATATAAAACAGCAAACAAAGTCTAAACTCTCCAGACAGGAAATAAACACACACATATATATATATATATATATATATATATATACACATACATACACATACACATACATATATATATATATATATATATATATATATATATATATAAAACAACTTATACCTTTATCTTATTTACTACAAAGTACAGTTGGTCAAAACAAACAGTATTCTTAACGTTCTGATCAGAATTTTTTGTTTTTTACACACACAAGTTTGCAGCCAGACAGATCATAAAGCAGGCCTTTTATCAACCTGTAAACCACCAGACTAGCAACCCTTGGATCACAGTAAAGCAAAAATATAAGACTCCCCACACAAAGTTAGCAGTAATGTTAAACATGAGGAGGAAAGAGCGAGAGCTAGTCTCATGATTTAACAAATGCAGCAAAAGGAACAGTGCAGGAAATATTGCTCTCGAGAGAAAAAGAGAAAAACAATCGATCTATGGGGGAAGTGTTTCTGATCAAGTTAGATTGATTCCTGCTCATACATTCACTTCCTGTTTGTCCCAACCACCACTCAGTTAGAAAAAAACCTGAAATGGCCACTGTGGCTCTCTGTAATCTATCCAGATTACGTGTAGTCACTATTCACAACAATTATCAATCATCTATCATCTTTCGGTACCTTAAATTTTTTTAATCTGTCTCGGACAGCGGGCTACGTCTATTTACCATAGGCAACGTCCCCAAGTGCCTCTGTCTTTGGCCCCTGTGTCACCCAGATCTTTTATAATCAACTTACAGTGCCGGCATACTTAATAAAATCCCAAATCACCTCGAGTAGAAGAGAAAAGAAGAGAAAAGAAAAAATCTGTCTTACCTTTCACAGACTCGGAGGACTGGATCAGAAGTCCAGGAGTAGAAGTCAGGTGTGGATCCCGGAACCGACCAGCCTCTTTTTACCACTTAATTTGAGTGGGAGGACCTAGGTCTCGGCGAGAGGTAGTCTGATACTCACCGATATTTTGGACGGAACCGTTCGATCCAACACCTAATCCTTACTTCCGGCTCGAAAGGACCATGATGTTGGTAAAATTATATTCTCTCACTGATCAGTCAACTCCGGTCATGTTGATTAGAAGACAGATTTATTACAAATGTACCGATACATAGAGGTGAGCTCTGTACACAGCAAGGAGTTTTAGCAGAGTCACACAGGAACCCTTTTACACATGTCATTTTATAACAGTATTTGGCAAGCTACCATTGGCTAAGGCACACTGGTGACTCATGGTGCATCGTCAGCTTTATTGTCAAAAACAGTGCCCTTTCACAATATGCCCTAATATGGTAAACTTTTGCTAGTTCTTTTAAGTATTGTTGTAGGTGTTGGTCGGAACTAAGCAGATTGCATAAACAATAAGTCAGCGCCATTTTAGCTAGAAAAAAGCATATAAGGAACAAGGCAAATGTTGATATCACTTGTAATTCTTTACATATTTCTTATCAAAAACTATTATGCCCCGTACACACGATCGGACATTGATCGGACATTCCGACAACAAAATCCATGGATTTTTTCCGACGGATGTTGGCTCAAACTTGTTTTGCGTACACACGGTCACACAAAGTTGTCGGAATTTCCGATCGCCAAGAACGCGGTGACATACACCACGTATGACGAGACTAGAAAAGGCCAGTTCAGAACCAAGCAAGGCACCCTTTGGGCTCGTTTTGCTAATCTCGTGTTAGTAATAGTTTGGTGAGAGACGATTTGCGCTTTTTCAGACTCGTGGTTTTCAGATCGTTTTCTGCTGTTCAGTTTGTGCTTGTGGGTTTGTATCTGCTCTTCAGTACGTGCAAGCAAGCTACGCGTGACTTTGTCATTGTGTTCTTGTTCGTCCGTTACTGTTTTTCAGGTCGCTCTTCACAGGCCTTGCTGTTCTTTAGTGCATTCTATTACTTCGTTCTGAGCAGCCGACCGTTTTCTAGCCATGTTGCATATACATACTCCTCGTAGAGTTCGTGCTGTGCGGGGGCTTGGTGTTGGGGTCCTGACCTTGACACAAGTCCAGTCCATGAACAGGGTGGGGAGGAGTTCATGGACCAAGAATTGGTTGCTTCAGCGTGACCAGTTCTGTCATATGTCTTTGCTCCGTGAGATCCGTGAGAATAATTCTGTTGATTTCAGGAACCTTCTCCGGATGACGGACCCCGTATTTCACCGTTTGTTGGCTTTGCCGACCCCCTATATCAGCAGGCAGGATACCTGCATGAGGCAAGCCATCATTCTGGAGCTAGCTAGCTGCGGTACTTGGCGACGGGGAGAAGCCTGCAGGACTTGAACTTCTCGACAGGCATCTCCCCTCAGGCTCTGGGGATTATTATCCTAGAGACCTGTTCTGCCATCATACAGGTCCTGCAGAAGGAGTATATTAAGGTAAGATTTTTATCCTTTAGTATCACATTTTATTGTATTTAATGTTTGATAATATGTTGTATCTCTTTCCTCATTCCCTAATTACTAGGGTTGTCCCGATACCGATACTAGTATCGGTATCGGCACCGATACCGAGCATTTGCCCAAGTACTTGTACTCGGGCAAATGCTCCCGATGCTTCCGCCGATACTATGACAGTCAGCAGTGATCGGCGTGTGGGGGAGTTACTAGCTTCCCCCCCGCGGCTTTCAGTGACATACAGCGGTGATCGGTGCTTGTAACTTCCCCACGCGATCACCGCTGACTGTCACTGCATCCTCCTCCATGCCCCCTCTGTTCCTCTGTCCCCCTCTCCTCTGTCTCCCTCCGTTCCGTTCCTCTGTCCCCCTCTCCTTATCTGTCCCCCTCCGTTCCGTTCCTCTGCCTCTCCGCTGTCCCCTCCGTTCCGTTCCTCCATTCCTCTGCCTCTCCGCTGTCCCCCTCCGTTCCGTTCCTCTGTCCCCCTCTCCTTATCTGTCCCCCTCCGTTCCGTTCCTCCGTTCCTCTGCCTCTCCGCTGTCCCCTCCGGTCCGCCATCCTCCTCCTCCTTCCTGTGTGAATGGAGAGAGTCAGCTGACTCTGTCCATTCACATAACTGAAACATTGTAATCTCCTGTGATTACAATGTGTCAGTTTATGAATGGAGAGGAGCCGCTGTCTTCTCCATTCATTCTCAGTGCAGCTGAGGCTGCAGAGAAAGAGACTGGGGAATCTCTATCCTCTGTCTCTTTCTCTGTCTCAAGGGGGAGATATCAGGGGTATGTTAAGACCCCTGATATCTCACCAAAGCCCCCCAACAGGGCTGATTTAAAAAAAAAAAAAAAAAACATATTGCAAAAATGAATAAAAAAATTATTATTGTAAAAAATAAAAATTGTAAATAAAAAAAAAACACACACAGACACCGTTCACCCCTTCCCCCCCCCCCGAAAAAAAGAAAGCATTGTTAAAAAAAAAAAAACTGTCACGTGACATTAAAAAAAAGTATCGGTAATCGGTATCGGCGAGTACTTGAAAAAAAGTATCGGTACTTGTACTCGGTCCTAAAAAAGTGGTATCGGGACAACCCTACTAATTACCATGATTGGAATATGCTGTGAATGTCCCCTTTGTCCTCATGCATGCTTGATATTTTTGTAATTATTTTTGTTGTCCTTCATACATATTTGCCTTCACTCACCTCCCCAGCATGGTCTCCTGGCCCTATATTCACCTCATGTAGTCACTTAACAATGTATTTTATCAGCTCCATAGTAGTGCTTTACCCTAAACACCCCTAAAATGTTTTGAAATGTGATTTGTGCTTTAAATTCAGGCAGAGTGCCAGAGGCTTTTTTTGGGGGTCCCCAAATCATTTGGAACCCTCCCTTCCCCCAACTGCTAAGTCAGCTGATACCAATTCTCTATCTATCCTTAATCATCTATCTGCTGACTTTGCCAAACCCATACACACTATACCCATCTCTTTTGTGGTCATATGTATGGATGAATTCCCCAAAGCATGTAGTGCAAGGACCTGCCTGTATACGTTAAAATGGTAATGTTTAAAGTTTTTGTATCCTATTATTATCTTGATAGGTAATAGCAGAATGTCCAAATGTGCTCAAATGTGTACAGTGTGTATTTATATCTTTCTATTATGACACTTCTTACCTGTCCAGTGGGCTGCCAATAGTGTAACTAAGGAGGGGCTGTTCAAAGTAATACCCATTATTTATTATTTAGGCATTCATCTCTCAATGAAGTGGAGAGGGTTACCTGTCCAAGAGTTTCCCCCCCTATAATGTTACAAATGGCCCATGAGAGGGGGGAGGGGTATGATCGGTGTACCTTATACTTTGGTCTTTAAAAATTCCCATAAATAAATGTTATCTTGATGTTTGTGTCTAATCTGCTTTCCATGTTTATGTGCAAAAAGACTAATTTTTTTTGTTTTACTCCACAGTTTCCTTCCACGCCACAGGAATGGCAGACTGTGGCCCCCACTTTGCCCAGCGGTGGGACTTTCCTAACTGCGGAGGGGCAATTGATGGGAAACACGTCCACATCATCCCACCACCCAACTCGGGGTCGTACTATTATAATTATAAGGGGTTCAATAGTATTGTGATGTTGGCGGTGGTGTCGGCCACTTATGAATTTCTGTATGTGGACGTGGGGAAGAATGGCCGGATGTCCGATGGTGGAGTCATCGTCCAGACGGAGTTCTACAGGCGTCTCCAGAATGGCAGCTTGGACTTGCCACCTCCAGAAGACAATGTGGAAGGACTCCCATTCGTCTTCATTGCGGATGAAGCTTTTGCGCTGGGAGAGCATCAGATGCGGCCATTCCCGATGAGGACCCTCACCCCCAGACCAGAGGGTTTTTAATTACCGGCTGGCCAGAGCCAGAAGAGTGGTGGAGAACACGTTTAAAATCATGGCCAGCCGGTTCCGTCTATTTCTTACACCCATACATATGGCGGAGTGCAAACTGAATCACATTATCCTGGCGTGCTGTGTTCTACACAATTTTTTACGGCAACATTCTGCCAACTATGCTGGCTCAGTTGGGCCTGAGGCCGGAATTCAAAATGAACCAACCCTGACGGCGCTTGAAAGTGGCCGTCCTGGCTTGCCCCCCCTGAGTGCCCGTGATGTCCGGCTAAGATACCTTGAATTCTTTGCAGGTAGGGGGGGCTATCAATATGCCAGACAATGTGTAAAACCTTTTTCAAATTAAAAAAAAAAATAATAAGCAAATCTTTGGTGATATTTACTGCTTGTGTTTGTTTTAGCTGACCCTGACAGAAATGTGGTGAGTCCTGAAAATGGCGTGATTGTGTAACCTTACAAAGCACTGTTGGGTGTTATTTACTAAAGGCAAAGACACTTTGCACTACAAGTGCACTTGAAACTGCACTTGTAGTGCAAGGTGGATTTGCCCTTAGGAAATAATTGTCACAGAAAGCAGCAATTAGAGCACCCCAAAAGTGTTGTAGCGTTGAGACAATAATCCACACATTCTTGCTTAACAATCTTTTTAATACCTGCACAATCACATGTGCATTTAGAAAAGGTTTTTAAAACAAACCAACATGTTTGTTGTATAACAATTTTTGGGGTCACTTTAGAAAAGGAAGAAATGTCCATTTAAGATAAAACAGGCATGTTTAAAACCAATAAGAAAGACACAAATCTTGAACTTACAAAGTTCACATTTGGTAGAATTTAAGGCAATATCAGACATGAATATTTAGAAACTGTGTTTGATATTGCGTTCAGATGGGGTGAAGTCACCCCCGGAAAAGCCAAATTTTTAAGATGCACACAAATAGCCGAATGTCAACATGTGCTAGCTGCCATCATGGGGGATCAAGGGACGTGTTTTGGGGGAGCAACCCCTTCCTCTCAGCTACTTTATTATTGAGGAAGGGGTTGCACCCCCAAAACGCGTCCATTGATCTCCCGTGATGGCAGATAGCACATGTTGACACACTGTGTGCCTCTTTAAAATTTGGCTTTTCTACAATTTGACAAAAAGTGTTAAAATTGTAGCACACCATAAAACAAAGGGATTTGGAGGGGTTTTAAACTCTCCCCAAAACATCAATGATGTTCTTATTCTTTTGAAGAACATCATTGATGTTTTTCTTGATGTTTTCCAAGTCCCTATTACACCCCATGATCTCCCCAATCAGGATCTGTGCACTTTCGAGGTGAAAGGATCTGGATCCACAACATCACGATCACCTAAAAAGATAGAAACCAAAAAAAAACATGTATTATAAATATGCCGGCATCCATCTCTTACCTGAGCCTGTGGTTGCAGACACTCACCTGTTGTGGTGACAACTTCCACCACGTCTTCCTCCTCCTGCTCTGTTTGTCTTGGGTGGATTTCCCCTTCTTCCAGAGGTGGGGGGTCTCTGGTCTCCTCGGATGAGGAGTGTCCTCCGAGTCTTTTCTACCCTATGTAAAAAAAAAATGGTATACTTAGCACACAGTTATTGATGGCAGAACTATAAATATGAAACATCTACACAACCAAATTATTTTCAGACAAGTAGGCCCTAAAAAATGTGGGCAAATGCATACGGCCAAAACAATAGTGTTTTGTAGGCCGAAAGAAAAATGTTTGATACGAACGAATAATGTGCCCATGAACATGAAAGTTGACATTTTAAACTGGATAACAGTTAAGAAAAGCACATGGAGCAGCACGAACGTAATAAACACAAAAAGACTAGGAACACAGCACAACTACTTACTTTTTTACAGCACTCTCCGGATCTTTCTGTACTGCTCGTGCTCTCTTAATTTTAGGTCTGACCACCGTTTCCTGAGCTGATCTTTCGATCGTCGTACCCCGAAATTCCGGTGCAGACTTTTGACCACTTTTGCCATGATCTTGGCCTTTCGGACATTGGGGTTGGGTTAAGGCCCATACTCCCCGTCATAGTCGGCCTTCTTCAGGATGTCGACCATCCCCAACATCTCCCTAAAGGACATATTTGATGCCTTAAATCGTCTCCTTCTGGATCCAGACGTTTCAGGCTCCGGGCTTTCCTCCTCCTCCTCCTCGTTGGTGTAATTATCAGACACCTGCTCTGACTCCGCCATGTGCTCTTCCCCACTGCGCCGAACGAGAAGGGGCGGGGAATAGACTAGAAAGAACGTCAGGGGCGGGCGGAGTTTCACGCATGCACAGTGTCTATAAAGTGTAACACGCGTGCGTAGTACGTACGATCTGTGAGCGGAGGAAGTAGTAACGGAGGCGCCGATCGTGATAACAATGGTAAGCTTTAACATTGGGCTTATACTGCTTCTAGATTGAGGCCTGTATTTGCACAAGTTTAGAAGACTTTAGGCTGACATTAGGGTTTGTCTTGTGTTGTGTCTTGCAGTGAAAATGGATATCTTGAAAGATAAGGACTTTATGGCAATCTTCGTTGATATGTTTAGGGAGCTGCCCTGTCTATGGGAGATAAACCACCCTGAATATAAGAACCAAACAAAGAGGAAGGCAGCGCTGGATAATTTGTTGGAATTTGTGAAGACGGTGATCCCCACGGCAGACATCACCTATTTGAAGATCCTAATTGGTGGCCTGAGGAGCACTTATCTAAGGGAGCACAAGAAGGTCCAGGATTCCCAGAGATCAGGAGCTGCAGATGACATTTATCTCCCCAGGCTGTGGTACTATGACAGGCTGCATTTTCTGGCAGGTCAGACTGAACCCAGGCCAGCACTCTCCAGTCTTCCTTCCGCGCTTCCTCCCCCCCAGCTGAGGCTTCTGACGCCCAACCTGGGCCTTCCAGGCAGCAACATGTGGAGGAGCCCAGCTTGAGCCAGGTATAGCATTCCTCTAAATATTTCTGGTTGTCCCATCAATGAAGTTAACTAGATGTTAGTTTGGAGTACTAATTTATGATTGTGATTGATGATGCAAAAACTACAACCATGTCCCTTTTTCATATACAGGGAAGTCTCAGCCAGGAGGTGGCCGGGCCAAGCAGGCTGCCTGATATCCAGGTCCCTCCCCTACACCTTCAAAGACAAAGTGGCAGGAAGAGGAGAAACCTGGAGGAGGCTGCCATAGGCCTCTTTTGGAAGGCTACAGAGGCCCTGAGAAGCCCCCACACTGTGGAGGAGGACTTTGCTGGCATAACTGCCTGCAAAATGCTGCAGATGGAGGAGGTCCAACGACTCCTGTGTGAGTCCTTAATTTTGGAAGCTCTCAATAAGGGGTTGAGGAGCCAAATAACATGTGCTACCCACATTTGTAACCTCACACATCGTCCTCCTCCTCCTCCAGGTCCTACTACTCCTCCTCCTCCTCCAGGTCCTACTACTCCTCCTCCTTCTCTTGCCACATCTCCAACACCAGAACCACAGCCGGGAAGGAAGTGTGGAAAGAAGACCAGAGAGTGATGACCCTGGGTCCAGTCTGGTCTGGCAAAAGATGCAGCCTCTTGTAGTACCACAGCCTGACACAGATGTCATCTGCTGCTTTCCAGATCTCTGGGACTTCTGGACCAGACTGCACTCCCTTAGATATGAACTCCTCAGGCCACCAATTTTGCAGGAAAAGATTTGATGTTTGGGGGTTCAAGGCTTCACCAATTTCTGATGTTTCTCCAGCGTTGCCTCCCTCTTTGTTTGGTTCTGAGCCCTTAACCACTTCGCGCCCGCGCTATAGCCGAAAGACGGCTGCAGCACGAACGCTATCTGCTGGGTGGACATCCCTGGACGTCCAGCTGTTTACTTCCGCAATGCGCGCTCTCGCGGGCGCGCATCGGGGAAGTTCTGTGCTGGCCGTGTCCCTCGGACACAGCCAGTCACAGATCGCCGTAAACGGCCAATGACAGCGGCCATTTACAGTGCGATCGGCGGTGCCAATGAGAGAGGATCTCATATGTAAACATATGAGATCATCTCTCATCGCTGGCTCTCCCTCCTCACACAGAGACAGCATGTAAAGAGGGAGAGCGAACCGCTGCCGCGGTGTGTGTAAAAAAAAAAAACTGAAAAAAAAGTCATCAGTGTCTCCTGTCATCCCTCCCCACTGTCATCTGTCGCCAGTGCCATCCCTCCCCGCTGTCATCCCTCCCCAGTGCCATCCCTCCCCAGAGCTATCCCTCCCCAGTGCCATCCGTCCCCAGTGCCACCCCTCCCCACTGCCATCCCTCCCCAGTGCCATCTGTCCCCAGTGCCATCCCTCCCCACTGCCATCCCTCCCCACTGCCATCCGTCCCCAGTGCCACGTATCAGTGTCACGTGTCATCAGTGTCAAGTGTCATTAGTGCCACGTATTAGTGCCATCTGTCATGAGTGCCACGTATTAGTGCCATCTGTCATCAGTGCCACGTATTAGTGCCATCTGTCATCAGTGCCACGTGTCATCAGTGCCACGTATTAGTGCCATCTGTCATAAGTGCCATCTGTCATCACTGCCATGTGTCATTAGTGCCACATATTAGTGCCATCTGTCATCAGTGTCAAGTGTCATCAGTGCCACGTATTAGTGCCATCTGTCAGTGCCAAATGTAATCAGTGCCACGTATTAGTGCCATCTGTCATCAGTGTCATCAGTGCCACATATTAGTGCCATCTGTCATCAATGCCACGTCAGTGTCATCAGTGCCACGTATCAGTGCCATCTGTCATCAGTGCCACGTCAGTGTCATCAGTGCCACGTATCAGTGCCATCTGTCATCAGTGTCACGTGTCATTGTCCTGGTGCTCCAGGGCCTTCAAAAGTGTAATAGGTAGTTAACAAGTTAGATGTGTTATTTATGTCCCTAGAACACGTGATGGTGTTCCCTGCATGTTGGGTCTCTGTATGTGGCCAGGCTGTGAAAAAGTCCCACACATGTGGTATCCCCATACTCAGGAGGAGTAGCAGAATGTATTTTGGGGCATTATTTGTAGTATACACATGCCATGTGAGAGAAATAACCTATTACAATGACAATTTTGTGGGGGGGGGAAAAATCTTAATTTTGCAAAGAATTGTGGGAAAAAATTACAACATCAAAAAGCTCACCATGCCTCTTACTAAATACCTTGGAATGTTTACTTTCAAAAAAGGGGTCATTTGGGGGGTATTTGTACTTTCCTGGATTGTTTGGGTCGCAAGAAATGAGATAGGCCGTCAGTACATCAGGTGTGATCAATTTTTTATGATTTGCACCATAACTTGTAGACTCTCTAACTTTCACAAAGACCAAATAATATCCACTAATTTGGGTTATTTTTACCAAAGATATGTAGCAGTATAAATTGTGGCCAAAATGTATAAAGAAAAATTAATAATTTGCAAAATTTTATCACAGAAGCTAAGAAAAATGCGTTTTTTTTCAAAATTTTTGGTCTTTTTTTATTTATAGCGCAAAAAATAAAAAACCCAGAGGTGATCAAATACCACCAAAAGAAAGCTCTATTTGTATGAAAAAAAGGACAAAAAATTCATTTGGGTACAGTATTACATGACTGAGTAATTGTTGTTCAAAGTGTGAGAGCACCGAAAGCTGAAAATTGGTCTGGGCAGGAGGGGGGTTTAAGTGCCCAGTAGGCAAGTGGTTAATAAAGGATTTTTTGTTTCAATTATACTCGCCTATGTGTGTTTTCCTTAAAAAAGGACAGTTTGTTTGTGAGGAGGCAGGTACATTTCAAAAATACAATGTGAAATTAACAAGGGACACCAACACCAAGCAACCTTCTTGAGATTAAATAATACAAGATAATAATGGTGTTGTGGTAACTTGACACACAAAACACACACAACAATATTATGGAGTAAAACTATAAATAAAATCAAACAAAGATCAGCCTTGAAAAAAATACAAACCCAAAAAAAAAACAGCCTTGAAAAAAAAAAAAATAAAACAACAAAAAAGAAATTTTGTCAGATGTGACAAATCAAAATATATTGAGGGAATCACGATAAATAATAAAGAAAGAAGTTTGTGAGAAGTCTGTGTGAATATGAGCAGAAAAACTACTTCATTCTTCTCACATTATAAAGAAGAAGAGAGTGCGCTGTATTAAACCATTTTTTACATTGCAGCGTGACAAAAGTGCTGTATCCATTGGGAACGCTAATTTTACCAGACCGAGCTGTTCCGTTTCGGAATTTCTTCTGAGCATGCGTGGCACTTTGTGCGTCAGAACTGGCCACACACGGTCGGAATTGACGCGATCGGATTTTGTTGTCGGAAAATTTTATAGCCTGCTCTCAAACTTTGTGTGTCGGAAAATCCGATGGAAAATGTCCGATGGAGCCCACACACGGTCGGAATGTCCGACAACACGCTCCGATCGCACATTTTCTGTCGGAAAATCCGGCCGTGTGTACGGGGCATTAGTGTGTACCAGGAAGAATTGTTAACAATTAAATTCAAGAACTTATTCTAATTGGGAATCTGTGAGAAAATCAGAAAATATCTGTTCAACAGTCTCCATCAATCCTAGTAGATGACCTAGTAGATGATAGACTCAGAAATTGCATACAATGCCAAGCTTCAGCAAGCAAATCAAGCCGAATATTAGCATGCATAAAAGGTTTTTACTCAAGAGATAAAACCATAATCCTGCCACTTTATAAAACTAAAACATTAAACAAACATTAAACTTATTTTCCCTGTAGAAGAGACACTCGAGAGGAGATATAATAGCGATATACAAATATCTTAAAGGTGATTCTAACATAGAGAGTATAAGACACGTGGACACACAGTGAAATTAAAGGAGAAACAGTTTAACCTTAAACGTATGGTATTTGACACACACCCACACAGATTGAACTGGATGGACTAGTGTCTTTATTCAACCTTACCAACTATGTAACTATGTAAAATCCAGTTGTGCAAAGCTGAAAGCAGCATACACCCCAAAGGGTTTGCATCTGTAACAGCAGCAAAACATGGTTCTATGAAGTATTGATTTCGCAGAGTAATATCTTTTTTAAGAACATTAACAGTTGCGTCACAAAATAGGAATAAAAAATGTTTGCAACTGCAATTAGGTATGCTGTTTACAAAAACTCCAAGGGGAACATATGTTTTTAATGTGTTGTATGAGTCAGTAGAGTCACTTAACCCAACATATTTGTTCCATCTAACTGAAGTAATCTACAGTATGCTGCTGCATGTAAGCATTTAAGATTTGACTTTAGCCAAAAGTTGTCACTGGATTTTCGAAACAGGAAATAGGAATATATAATAAATAAACAAATAATAATTATTAATAATAATAAATAAGATAGAGAATTTCAGAACATGATACATTTCACTAAGGTTGTGAAAATAGAAGAATTTTCAGGAATTTTTTTTTTCTCATTCAAGTTTTTTATTAGCATCATTGAAAAAATAGTACAGTATAATCAGCATAACAAAAAATTAGTACAATATATTTCACAGCGAATTCAAAATATGTGATCCCAGTCTATTGGTTGTCTTATTACTGTGGTGAACAGCACCAACAATATAAAGAAATAAAGTATAAGTAATATAATGTAAACTCTTAACTTTGACTATATCCATTCAATTCCAAATTGTACACCTGCTTATTGTAAGATATGTTGAAGCCTCACTCCCCCTTCGACACCCCAAAGGGGATCACACTGTGTCCAAGGAGGGGTGAGGATTCTCCCTCTCATTATCCATTTTTTTTCTCTTATAAACTTTTATTTAATAGAAGAGAGGAGATATTATTAACAATCCGTTATATCCAGCTCAAAAAATTTTATGGAATTTATCAGGGGTACAAAATAATGTTCCCATTATAATAGATCAAAAATAGACATTCTGACCCTAGTATGAAAAATTAGTATATAAACCTGAGAATTTCTATGTAGCTTTAAGGAAAAATTATACTGTTCCTAAAACATAAAAAGAAGATATTTAAAGGAAAAAGACTAGGGGAGAAGAAAGAAGATAAAGAAATAGTACAGAAAAAGAGTATAGAATGCCTGTCTTTCCGATGTGAAACTCAAAAATCAGCGATTGGTGTTGCTACCTATGTCCGGTATCAAAGAAATTCCCATAAACCGAGCCCAGGGTTCCCAAGTGGCTTCAAATTGTGTGGTCTTGTCCAATAAGGAACTAACTATTTTTTCTTGTTCCATTATCCATGAAATCTTCCTTTTCATGGACAATAGAGATACCGAAGACTTCTTCCATGCTTTGGCAATAGTCAATTTGGCTCCTGTCAATATAAACAGAATTAATTTACGGGTGATTTTAGAGACATGCGGCAAGAATCCATTCAGCAAGGCAATCGCTGGTGTTTGAGAGATAGCACAACCTGTAACCTTTCGTATGATGTGGAAGACCCTATTCCAAAATCCTCGGATTCTGGGACATTCCCACCATATGTGAGTCATAGAACCTATTCCCTGACAGCCTCTAAAGCATAAGGGTGAAGTGGAAGGGAACATTGCTGCCAATCTTGTGGGAACCAAGTACCATCTCGTGAAAATTTTAACATTAGCTTCGATGAGTGAAGTATTATATAAACCTTTGATCGAATGAGAATAGTTCTCATACCAGTCTTCCAGATCCCAATCGGTCTGAAGGTCTTTCTCCCAGGCCAACATGTATGGTAATTTTACAGAATTGGAAGCAAGTGAAGCATAGATCACAGAAATCCCTCCCTTTCGCTCCGTGGCTTGTGCACACCAACCTTCATATGCCGTAAATCTTGGGGGATTAGGTTTAGTTTTCCATAAAGAGTGAACAAAGTTTGAGATCTGGTAAAATGTAGACTTTTCTGTAGAGGGAAGATCTAGTTCATCTATAAAATGTTTAAGGGGTAGTGGGCCTGTGCAAGAAAAAAATTGACCAATGACACCCCCTTGTCCCTCCACCACTTGAAGGCCTCACTATCCATGCCATGTTGGAATAGAGGATTTTGGAACAGATGAGCTAAAGGTTGTATTTCCGAAACCAGGGAAGGAAGTTTCCTAAGGGAATCCCACAAAGAAAGGGATTGTGAAAGGGTTGGTGACAGTATTGGAGGCCTGTTCCTGGGAGGGCACAATAGTAAATATTCCATGGAAAATGTAGGAGCTGCTTGGCTTTCTATTAATATCCAATCTGGTCGCTCAGTTTCAAGATATATAACGGACAATTGTGCTAATCGGGCTGCTTGATAGTACCATAGGAGGTTTGGAAAACCCAATCCACCTTGCTTAGGGAGATTAAATAAGTTACGGTTTGATAGACGTGAACCATTCTTGTTCCAAATAAATTTATTAAGTTTACCTTGAAATGTTTTTAGATGATCCCTTCTAATCGGGATAGGAAGGGATGGAAACAAATACAAAAGTCTAGGCAATAAGGTCATCTTGACCGAATTAATTCTACCAATCCAGGCAATATTGTGTGACTCCCAAGTCTTGAGATCAGCCTCAAGTTTTCGATACATTGGGGGGTAATTTGCTTGATACAGATTCTCAATCTTGGGAGTTATATTAATTCCCAAATATTTAATTGATGAATTACTCCAGCTAAATTCATATGTTTCCTGTAATTGGGAGACCATAGAGCTTGGGAGGGATACATTGAGAGCCTGAGATTTAGACATATTCACTCTTAGTCCTGAAATTGACGCAAATTCATTGAGCAATGAACATATCTCGTGTAAAGAGGAAATTGGGGAGGATAAAAATAGCAGAAGATCATCAGCGAACAGGGCGCATTTATGATTGTTTTGGCCACACTGAATCCCCCTGATATTTGGATTATTACGAATGGCTATTGCCAAGGTTTCAATCATTATAGCAAATATCAGGGGTGAGAGGGGGCAGCCCTGTCGTGTGCCCCTGCCAATCATAATTGGGTCAGAGAAAATTCCCTGAAGTCTGACTCTGGCTACTGGTGTTAAATATAAGGCTTCCAAGATTCCTAAAATATTTGGTCCAAATCCCCATCTTCTAAGGACTGCAAAAAGATATGACCATGAAACTGAATCAAATGCCTTCTGGAGGTCCAGCGATAATAGCATTCCTTCTTGTTTTTGACCTCCATCCCATTCTGATTGCATCATTGATATAAGGTCAACCGTCCTTCGCACTTAATCAGGACCCTGTCTACCAGGGATGAACCCCACCTGATCTTTATCAATATATAGTCCTATAAATGATGCCAATCGGTTAGCTAATATTTTGGTCAATATTTTAAGATCATTATTAATTAGAGAGATAGGTCTATAATTCTCTATTTGGCTGGTGTCTTTATCTGGTTTTGGGATTACAGAAATATATGCCATATTGAGTTGATTACCTATCCCAGTGCCCTTAGTCATGGAGTTGAAGAATCTAGTGAGGTAGGGGGTTAGAAGATCAGAAAAAGTTTTATAATAAGGAGTAGAGAAGCCATCAGGCCCTGGCGCTGTAGCACCCTTTAAGGCTTTTATAACTTCTGACACCTCCTCAATGGATATGGGAGCATCCATTTCTGCTTTATGAGTAGTTGTTAGTTTTGGAAGATGTAAGTTGTCTAGGAACTCGTCTATTTTAGTGGGGTTAGAATTTATCTCTGCCTTATATAACTCAGCATAAAAGTCCTGGAATCCCTTCATTATGCGCTGTGAATTTAGGGTAAAGGTACCATCCGCCTGTCTGATTTTAGGAAGAGCGTGTGAACGAAGCCTAGGAGACAATTTATGTGCTAGCATGGTTCCTATTTTGTCTTTGGACTGGTAAAACTTGGCCCCAGACCATCTGATAGATTTATCCTCCTTTGTTGTGAGAGCCAAATTCAGGGCCGCCCGAGCCGCGTCTAGCTTGAAAATAGGAACATTGGAGGGATCTCTTTTATGATGTTTACTTAAATTAATAAAATCACTCTCCAATCTCTCTATTTCTGACATTCTCTCTCTCTCTTTCGTCTCACTGAAATTTGTATTAGTTTAATTTTCAGGAATTTTATTCATGTTTATTTCCTAATATGTTGTACAGTCTTCTGAATTCACATATCTTTGTGCCTTTAAACTCAGGCTATTGAAACACTCAGGTGTCTTTAAAAATCTGAAAGAAGTTTATCATCCCTCAAACCACTATTGAATGATCCTTTGTTTCTGTTATTGTACATGAAAGCTATAAATTGGAACACCACATGCACATGGTAAAGCTTCAGTGTCCTGGGCTGTAAAATAAATATAACACTGAACAACAGTTTTCACGAGTCATATATTGTTCGCATGCACTGAAAATGGAAGGCTTATATTGTCTTTTTGATGTAGGATTTATCGGTTACAAATCTTTTTTTTTTTTCTTAATTCAACAATATAATGAGAACATGAAACATTATTAAAGTACAACTTATTTTGTTACTGTTTATGTGTTTAATCCTTAGCTGTTTCTGTTATTCTTCAGAGGTTTTTCAGTATCTACTTTATTGGCTGTTGAGTGCTTATAGTTTTGGACTGGATGGTTTCATGTGCTTGCTCTAATATATAGTAACTTGGAAGATCCTATATTGCTTAAATTGAAATAATTTTTATGAATAAGTTTGAGTACACAGCTGAATGCTCTCTAACCACAATTTGATTGTTTTCAAATGGATATAAAAACATTCAGAAGATATTTTTACACTTTTCATGTTTCTGAAGAATTTAATATAGATACTCCCTGACTTAAGAAAACTTTACCATCCAAAGAATTTGAGTAACCAGAATTTTGTATGTCAGAATTACAATGATAAAACCCAAAAATACGTTTCTCTCTCTCTCTTTATTTATTTTACTGATTTAATTATTTCAGTAAAACTTTACACTATCTCCACAATAGTACTCCATACATCAATTGCTCTTTTTTATTTTAATTTAGTTAAGCAGTTAGTAATAACAAGTCCATATATATATATATATAAAGCTTGAAAAAACCTGTACAAAATTTTTTATTGAGTTACATGTTAAACAGACATATACATTTCATTATATATACCATACAGTATAGAGTTCAGAAACGCTGGTATGTAGTTTGAATCCAGTTGATCAATGATTTCATAGTACACTGGTCTACATGTTTCATGGGAGGCCCCACTTCTTCAGGACCAAAGAATATGTATAGCTCTAATTATATGTATATAACAGAAAAGAAGAAAAAAATTCACAAAAACAACACATATGAATGAATACGAGATAACATAAATGAATAAGATATTATAGAGATGGTTCGCTCAGACAAAGACACCCACAAAAAAAAGGGAAAGTTGAGAGAGGATTATCCAGACACCCCCCCCCCCCCCCGGTTGATTCAGTAGCTGTTAAGTAAATTCTACATCATACCTGTAATAGTAGATGATGGGAACCACAAGTGGTGTCAACCATACAGAAGAAGGTAAACAGATGAAAGATCTCCAAGTGGGAATATGCCTACTGGCCTATAGGCAACGCCAAAGATCTACACAAGCCAAAGACATAGGTTATAGATAGTGAAAAGCTAAGCGCTGAACATAAAAGAGGGATTGTAATGTATGTATATACATCTGCATAAAAGTAAATAAATAAAGATTTTATCCCATTAAACAATACAGCTAAGATTCTCTTTTTTATTTTAATTTAGTTATGCAGTTAGTAATAACAAGTTCATATTTAATTTTTGTATTGGAAAGGGATTATTTTTGTTTGTGAGAGGGAGATGTGTGTTAGTTACACTTGACCTCTGCACTGTGTTCTGTACTACCGACCTCTGCACTGTTACAATCTTATGACCTCTGCACTCTGTGTTACTCACTCCTGACCTCTGCACTCTGTTTTATATATTACTAAACTCTAAACTCTGTGTTAATCCTGCTTCATAAACTCTGCATTAGGTACTACTGACCACTGAGCTCTTTAAACCTTACTGACTTTTTATGGGGTCTTGCTAGGTTATCTCCTTAAAAAAAAGTGTGCTTCATCCTGGTGATCCTTGATCTCTTCCGTGTTGTTCAGGTTACAGGTATATTTCCACCTCTTCAGGGTTGCACACCTCCATTTAACCCTGCATTGCATAAACACTCTTTCAAAACTGGACCCAAGTACATACTTATATTCAGAAACAGCACTCAATACTGTTCCCCACTGCAGCCTTGGGGTCCTTATATTGCAGTGATAGCACTTTGGCTTGACAGACCTGAATACTGTAGATCATGCAAGATTCAGCCAGCTGGATGCTGCTTTTTAAAAGCAGTAATATGGCTCAGCCTAACTGAATTTATGTAACCAATTGTGGATTGGGGCAGAGTTATAATTAATCTACCAGCATGTCTTTGGAATGTGGGAGGAAACCCACACAAGCACAGGGAGAACATGCAAACTCCAGGCGGGTAGTGCTGATAGTGAGGAAAGTACAGATTGTAATACTCTTTGTGGGACAATGGCTGATCAGAATGCATCCAGGCACTCTTCAAAGTTTTCTTCAAAGCTGGCACTATTGAAATACTAGTAGAAATAAATAAACTGTTGTCATTAAAGCTCAACTCTCTTTTTTCTTTTGGTTTAGATTGTGTAGGGTAAGATTACAACCACTGCAGGTGCTTTTTTTTTATTAATATCCGTATTCCTTATAGAGGGACATCACCCATGTTACTAGCAATGAGGGGAAATCTCCACAGTAAGGACACAGTGAAAACAATTTAACAACTCTACCCCACAGTCTTTACATTTAAATCAATGTTACGTGCATAAAAAAAGTTTATTAACCACTTCAGCTCCTAAAGGATTTACCCCCTTAATGACCAGGCCATTTTTTGCGATACAGCACTGCGTTGTATCCAAACAAAATTGACGTCCTTTTTTTTCCCACAAATAGCGCTTTCTTTTGGTGGTATTTGATCACCTCTGTGGCTTTTTATTTTTTGCGCTATAAACAAAGAAGGACCACCACTTTTGAAAAAAAAACAATATTTTTTACTTTCTGCTATAATACATAGCCAACAAAAATATATATAAAAAAAATGTATTCATCGGTTTAGGCCAATATGTATTCTTCTACATAGTTTTGGTAGAACGTTATAGCGTCTACAAAATAGGGGATCGATTTATGGCTTTTTTTTTACTAGTAATGCTGGCGATCAGTGATTTTTAGCGGGACTGCAGACAGATCGGACACCTAACTGACATTTTTGACACTTTTTTTGGGAACCAGTGATATTATTATAGTGATCAGTGCTAAAAATATGCACTGACATTGTACTAATGACACTGGCAGGGAAGGGGTTAACATCAGGGGTGATCAAGGGGTTAAATGTGTTCCCTGTTTGTGTTTTCTAACTATATGGGGGACTGTGTGACTGGGGAAACACACAGATCCATCTTCTTGCTTAGCAAGAAGACAGATCTCAGTGTCATCCCCTGACAGAACGAAGATCTGCCTTGTTTACTTTGGCAGATCCCCGTTCTGTCTCGGCAGGGAACGAACGCTGGACAGGCTGATTGGTTCCCCCGCTGACCAATCAGAGCATGTGTGCATCGCCACCGGTGTGCCCATGAAAGCTAGTGCACGAAACACCATACCTGTACGGCGATTTGCGCAGCCACCTTGTCGCAGTACATCTGCGACGGGTAGTCGGCAAGTGGTTAAAAACAAAATTATTTTATATTGGCTTAACTAAAGCATATTACATTGTTAACTTTAGTACATTGTTGCACTATTTTAATATATTTATTATTTGTTATGTTTATGATCTACGTTCTCAATTTGTGCTATATATTCATATATACCACATATGTCATATAGACATAATTTTTCATCAATATTACTATTTTTTGGAGGGGTGGGGTGGGAGTGGTATTGCCCTTAAAATGTGTTGACTATTTTATGACCTTTTTATCAGCATTTAAATGATCTTGGATTCTTTTATCTGATTGTGATCTGGCACTCACTTATGTATTTTTATGGTTTTATGTATTTTTTATGTATGAGCACATTAAAGTGGTGTAAACCTCTAATCATGGAATCTGAGCAAAGCACATATACTGTACCTGTAGTGCGGTGTTTCTCAACTCCAGTCTACAAGGCGCCTCAACAGGTCTTTACTTATCTCTCTTCAAAGCTCTAAGTGTTATTTCTCTCTGGTGCTTTGTTCCTCTGTTATCAGCATGAGTCACTTTTGACAATCCTGACACATGAAAACAATTTGTGTTGGGAGGGATTTCAGCAGGGAGCTTGTCTCTTCAGAACACAGTTCTTCTGCTGTGTGGAAGGGGGAGGTGTTTATTTTTTCCAAACAGCTCTCACACACTGTTACCGCAGCCTCTCTGCCCCTCCTCTGTGCTCCTGACAGATAAATAGATATTTTTAACACCATGTGCCCTTTTGAATGGGTGTAGAGAGCAGAAGACTGCAGATAAACAAGTAAACCCTACGTAGGAGGATTTGTTTAACCTCTGTGTATCATCTGAGGCTTTCACTTCACTGGGTATATGTGAGGGCTTACAACCACTTTAATCTACTCCCAGATGGTGAGGTTTCTGTGCAAAGCATATGGCATTCAATTTTTTTTCACCAAGGCCCCACATGCATATCACAAACAAAACCTGGGTATTACCATTTTATTGGTGTACAAAGCTATTCTAAGAGCCTTACATTTACCTACTATTGTGTACTTTGTATTTTAACAAAATGACAATCTGGATAATTTTTATTCATCACTCAGTTTTAGTCATTCATATAGTTATATTCATTCATAAGATGAGCACTCCTTTCCAAAGGAATGCAAAATCTAACAGCCTAACAATCAGTCAGGCACACATAAAAGGAAAACAATGCATTTGAGTTTTTCGTTGCTTATACTCATTGTATAACTTAAAAAATGTGAGTGTATGTAACATACCCTGTATGTATGTATTTATTGCATGTGTTTATATAGTGTGTGTGTGTGTACATATATATATAGATATATATAACTATATAGATATACAGGCATACCCCACTTTTAAGTACACATTGGGGTTTATTTACTAAAGCTGGAAAGTGCAAAACCAGGCTCACTTCTGCATAGAAACCAATGAGCTTCTAACCTCAGCTTGTTCAATTAAGCTTTGGTAATAATACCTGGAAGCTCATTAGTTTATATGCAGAAGTGAGCCTGACTTTGCACTTTCCAGCTTTAGTAAATATACCCCATTGTGTACTTAAAAGTGGGGTATGCCTGTATATATCTATATAGATATAGATATATTCCTCAAGCTTCACTAATCTGATTGGCCGGCTGAATAATTGAGGTCCACAGTAGGCCAAGGAAGAGTTGCCCTCAGTATCATCATTCTACTGATTTAATTTTGCTTAATTTATGTAATCTCTTTTATAAAAATGGGATTGATTTACCAAGGGAATAGACTGTTCACATTGTACTTTGCAAAGTGAATTTTGAGCTACTTTACTGTATAAAGTGGTTATGTTCTATCCATGTACAAGTAAAAGTTCAGTTTCCTTCATTTCTCTTGCACATGATAGGGTATTCAAAGTGAACACAGGTTCATCTTATTTACTAGGCTAAATAAACCATTACTTTGCTAAGTGAACAGCCTATTTTACTTTAGTGAATACATCCAAATGAATAGAATGTAAATGGCAAAACTGAGCAGAACATTTTGGATAACATAATAGCATCTCATAGGAAACTAATCATAAATGTATATATGTTAATATAAGGTACCTTGTAAATAACACTAATGTTTGCACAGTATAAAATAACTTCCAATAAGTTAAAATAAACAGTTATAGTTCATTTAACAATGTGTGTTCATTTTACACTAAGCTAGTTTATGTCAAGCACCCACACAGGATTAAGGTCCATTTCAAATATTCACAGAAATCTTAACATTTTCTCTAGATCAAGTTTTGCAGTTTTGAAAGATTGAAATAAAAATGACTGACTATATTTCTTACTCAAGTGTTTCATTCTCTCTCTCTCTCTAGAGAGAGAGAGAGAGAGAGAGAGAGAGAGAGATAGTTATTTATATATACGTATATACATATACAGTTAAAAACCTAACACGGTGATTAGGAGTATTTTATGCTGAGAGTGTCTTTTTATGCATATAGTAACTGGCGTGGGTGTAAGTGAGGTTTCATATTAAATTTTAAAGTCTACACCACTTTCTGTAGTTCAGTTTTAATGGAAATGAACACGATGCCAGTGTGGCTCCATCGGCATCTTTCTCAAACAAGCTTGTAATATTTTATTGTTGTGGAATCACCCTTGTACCAATATTATATTTATACAGAGTGAAGTGCCCGACAGACTAAATAACCCCAAAGAAATCTCTTGTTTCCATGTTTTCAGGTCCAGATAACTGAAGACACCAAAAGAAACATACCTAGGACATGATCTGATGAATTTCTGAACTTGTTCCTTGATTCGATTTAAAAAAAAAGGTATGTACACTTTTGATGAAGTCAAAATTATACAGGGTTTATAAGTTAGCCCCAAACTTTCCTTTATATATAGCTATGATTGCATCGCATATCTTTGTTCAGTGAGGAATCGCTATATAGAAGGAAACAGTAGGACGTTGGGATTTGTCGCATGTAGTTGCAGCGTTTTCTGCATAGAGAGCAATCCAGCATTACTACTGATTGCTCGTGAATGCAAAGTTGAGCTCTGTGCTGGTTAATCTGCTTTTTCCCCCTAGTTTAACACAGCCACAAAAAAAATAAAGGCTTTGGACTAAAAGAGGGTTCGGCAGAAGAATGTGACCCAGTAGGCTCAATATAAATCTTGATTTCAGCCATGCGACAGTATTTTCAAATATCATTGGACACGGTTAAAAATAGCTGTCACTTTTTAAATCAAGTATATTTATCTTGGCGTGTAAGCTTAGTGAATTGAGCCTACTATTGTTACATTCGAATTCTATTATGTACCTGGCCTTAGTATGTGATGATACATCGGATATTACAGCAATCTGACTATTACTTGTTCATGTATCTTGTATTTCGTGGATTCCAGTACACCTTGCAGTTAATGCATTAATAAAGGGCATTATTTTTGCAAACACATGTTGTGAATGCCCTTCCGGGACGGTTTATATGATCTTTAATTCAGAATACCATCCCCTGAACAGGTAAACTTATTCCTGTGATCTATTCCATGTCTGTTAAATAAAGCCCATTGTCAGTCGGTGATGTGCCAGATTAACCCTTCTTACTCCTCATGGGCTTTGAAACAACTTGTCATCCACACAGTACATACACAACACTAAAGTCCCCTGTGACCGGCAGCAATGTAAAATACTAGCCAAGTGCGCATACCAGCTCTTGTCCAATTCCGCTGTTTAATCCAATGAAGGCAATTTTCCAAGATAATTACCGACATGTTTTAATGCATATGCATGAAAAAGAATTTTTTTTCCAGGAGACCGACTTTACATGTTTGTGTAATTGATTGAGGCGCTGACCCGCTATTCAAAATGTTATTTGAGAGCCATCAGAATGCGTAAACTTGCAAATTGCCCGGCTTGTATCTGAATTAATACCTCATTCATCATCATTATGGGTTGATAAGTTAATTTAACCATTTCATTCTGCTTTAATGAGCTATAGTTAAATTAATGCTACATAATATATGAAAGTAACATTTAAATAGAGGCACTGGGCTGAGACAAACAGAAGCTGCTGCTATTTGGACTGGAATAGTCTGACATAAATCTTTTCTTCATTACAGGAGCCAGTCTGTTCTAGCGGCAGTTATGAAGTATTTTATTCATTTACTTTTGGTGTTTCGTTGCCAAATAGTATAGGTAAATTATGGGAGCTTGTAAATAATGTCTCTTGGATGTCTTTATTTAAATCAGTGTTATACTGAAAGGAGAAAAAGAGATGCACACTATCAAATGCAAGTATTTCATAAGACACTACTGGTGATTTGGCCAGATTGTTTGCCTCTATTTGTGCCTTGGATATAGAGAAGGTCATCTACCAAAAGTTTCCTATGGGTTGATTTACTAAAACTGGAGAGTGCAAAATCTGGTGCTAGGTGAGCAGCCTCTACTTCTTACCACAATATATACACATAAAGGTACACTAAGAACCTATGGGGGAGAGTTACTAAAACTGGTGCACTCAGAACCTGGTGCAGCTGTGCATGGTAGCCAATCCGCTTCTAACTTCAACTTGTTCAATTAAAGCGAAGTTCCAACCACAATCAATATATATTTTTTAAACCTTTCATAAGCTTATAACATAGCATTGTAACACTAACATATTTTGTAAAATCCGCCCCCCATGTCCGGATTCATATCAGAAATAAACTTCGATAATTATTTGCTGGCTGTTTTCATATTGTTTGTGGGCATGTGAAGCCCACAAGCATCCAGTTCCGGGATACGGTGCTGCTGCTGGACCAGCATGCACCACCTGTTCTCTCCCCGATCTCGCGCATGCGCATTCTGTCATTATCGCAGCACCGTCAACTACTCAGGTTGCCATCACAACGGGCAATGGTGTCGGAAGTCCCTCACCCGTTGTGATGGCAACGAAGCCCTCGGCGCTGCCCAATGACTCCTGGGAAATGATGACAAACATCTCCCAGGAGCAGTAGCGAACGGAGGCGCCGAGGGAAGTGACGTGAAGATCCGCGGTCATGAAGGAGGAAGATTGCAAGAGACCACATAGCAACAGGCATGAAAAGGTAAGTTAAAAAAAATTCTCCAAATGTTTTTTACTGTATTATTTCATGCACAGTAATGACATTTTTTTTATGGGTGGAACTCCACTTTAACCTATGACAAAAAAACTGGAAGCTGATTGGTTTCAATGCAGAGCTGCAACAGATTTTTCACTCTCCAGTAAATAATCCCCTATGTGTTTAGGGCTATGGTGCATGTTGGTGAATTAGTATATTGAAGGTGAGCTAAAAATTTTAACTTCATTTCCAAACAGTCACTAACTACCCATCCCAAAATATGACTGTGGGAACTGGAATACCACCCTCCAGTCCACACAGGTGTATTCAATTTGTATTCTAAAAACAGTTTTTTTCATTGAAATGTATTCCTCAATAACCACAAAGCATTTATCCACTTTGGATGCACCAATTGTATTTTCAAACCGAGATATTACCTTGTAAAAGTAACAATGGCATCTTCATTGTGCTGTATATAGCCTGTGCAGAGAGCAGAGCTGTGGGAGGGACCAAGCAGACTCTCTACACTATAGGTTGCCTGCAGAAAATTACAGAAGGGGCGGAGACAAGACCGGTCACTCTACAGAAGGAGAGAGCAGCAGTGACTGGTCTTTATTACATAAAGCTCCCACAAATTTTCACACTGGATTACTGCACAGATCTGAAAGAAATACACAAAGCACAGAAAAAAATGAAGTAAGAATACACATGCCTCTTAAATTTAGAGGTAGTAAGTGATCCAATAGTGTAATACACACTGTGATGTATGTGAGATAAGCTATATTTCTGATTTGGCATCTTGAAGTGCTTTTTTTAAACTACTGAGGTTTTGGCAAAAGTTGGTGGAAAACCATAACAATTATAGTTACCCTCCTGAAATATAGAGAAACATGGTTTATCGGTTTTACAATGAAGACTTGTCATTGGAGGACTGTGCTATGAATGAATGATAGACTTTGTGTCCCCTATTGTGAAGTCTAGTGCATTACAGATATGGATCTCTTGGAGTACCAGTGTGATGTGCATACAACATTCTGACACTGTGCACAGAAACTGAGTCCATTTGGTTGATTTACTAAAAGCAGAGTGTTCACTTAGCAAGGGAAATATGTCCAAAGCTTAGTAGGTGTGGTGAAATTTAACTTTGCAAAGAACACCCAATCATGTGCAAGGAAAATTTAAAAAAAAAACATTTTACTTTTACATGATTGGATGATAAAAGCCAGCAGAGCTTCATGTCATTCACAGAGCTCTGAGGGAAATTCCCTTGTAAATTGCAACTTCACTTGAAAAGTGAACAGTCTATTTGCCTTAAATCAACCACTGTGAATGATCTTTATAGGCTCAAATCACAAAGTTAACACACCAGGATAAGAATCTTCATTATAGCCTGGTGACTGGTATTTTCAAGTCTAATTATTGTACTTAGCTGAAAATTCCCTACCAAATTGCAACTTCACTTGCAAAGTGAACAGTCCATGTTTGCCTTAAATAATTAACCTCCATGTATGAGCCTGACTTCTCAAAGTTAACACACCAGGATAAGGATCTTCATTTTAGCCTGATGACTCTCAATTTCAAGTATCATTTTTGTACTTAGTTCAAAATTCCCCTGCAAGTTGCAACTTCACTTGCAAAGTGAACAGTCCAATTTGTGCCATTAATAAATCGACCTCCATAAATTATCTTTATAGGCTAAATTCTCAAAACTAACACACCAGGTTGAGGATCTAAATTTCAGCCAGGTGACTGTCATTTTCAAGTCTCATTAGTGTACTTAGTTGAAAATTCCCTTGCAAAAGTGAACAGTCTATTTGCCTTAAGTAAATCAATCCCCATGAATGATCTCTATAGGTTTAATTCACAAAGTTAACACCAGGATAAGGACCTTCATTATAACCTGGTGACTAAAAAAAATCCCTTGCAATTGCAACTTCATTGTAAAGTGCGCAATCCCTTTTTGCCTTAAAGCGGTTGTAAAGGTTCATATTTTTTTCTTTTTAAAATATCAAACATAGTATACTTACCTCCTCTGTGCAAGGGTTTTGCACAGAGTGGCCCCGATCCTCCTCTTCTGGGGTCCCCCCAGTGGTGCTCCTGGCTCCTTCCCACATCTAGTGCCCCCTCCGAGACCCGCATTCCAAGGGGGCACCCATGCGAGTCCGCTCCTGGGTCCTTCTGCTGCGTCCATTGACACAGACAGCTGAACTCGGCCCCGCCCCCTGGATCATGTGTTACTGGATTTGATTGACAGCAGCGGGAGCCAATGGCAGCGGCTGGAGCTGCTGGGCTCATTCTCATCACTGGAAAGATCAGGTTCAGGTAAGTAATAGGGGTTTTTCACCTTAATGTATAGAATGCATTAAGGTGAAAAACCTTGAGGGTTTACAACCCCTTTAAATAAATCAACCTCATAAATCAGACTCAAAGTTAACACACCAGGATAAGGATCTGCATTTTAGCCTGGTGACTGTCATTTTCAAGTCTCATTATTGTACTTAGTTGAAAATTCCCTTTGAAAATTGCAACTTCACTTGCAAAGTGAACAGTCCAATTTGTGCCATCAATAAATCAACCTCCATGAATGATCTATATAGGCTAAATTCTCAAAGCTAACACACCAGGATGAGGATCTTCATTTTAGCCTGTGACTGCCACTTTCAAGTCTCATTATTGTACTTAGCTGAAAATTCCCTTGCAAATTGCAACTTCACTTGCAAAGTGAACAGTTTATTTTTGCCTTAATCAACCCCCACGAATGAGCCTCACTTGTTAAAGTTAACACACCGGCATAAGTATCTTCATTTTAGCCTGGTGACTGTCATTTTCAAGTCTTGTTATTGTACTTAGTTGTAAATTCCCTTGCTAATTGCAACTTGTTCAAAGTGAACAGTCCAATTTGTGCCATTAATAAATCAAACTCCATAAATCATCTCTATAGGCTAAATTTTCAAATCTAACACACCAGGATAAGGATCTTCATTTTAACCAGGTGGAAGCCATTTTCAAAGTCTCATTATTGTACTTAGCTGACATTTCCCTTGCAAATTGCTTCTTCACTTGCAAAGTGAACAGTCTATTTGCCTTAGGTAAATCAATCCCCATGAATGATCTCTATGGGTTCAATTCACAAAGTTAACACCAGGATAAGGATCTTCATTATAGCCTGGTGACTGTTATTTTTAAGTCTCATTATTGTACTTAGCTAAAAAAAAAAAAAAAAATCCCTTGCAAATTGCAACTTTACTTGCAAAGTGACAAGTCCAATGTGTGCCATCAATAAATCAACCTCCATGAATGATCTATATAAGCTAACACACCAGGATGAGGATCTTCACTTTAGCCAGGTGATTGCCATTTTCAAGTCTTATTATTGTACTTAGCTAAGAAAGAAAATCCCTTGCAAATTGCAACTTCACTTGCAAAGTGAACAGTCCAATCTGTGCCATCAATAAAACAACTTCCATGAATGATCTATATAAGCTAACACACCAGGATGAGGCTCTTCATTTTAGCCAGGTGAATGCCATTTTCAAGTCTCATTATTGTACTTAGCTGAAAATAACTGTCACTGATTTGTTTAAATTAAATATCCTCATCCTTGTGTGCTATCTTGTGCAGAATACACCTTTGCTATAGGCAGTAGCCTTGTATGCACGCAATATATAGTGCTGAGGTGTTTGTGTTTGCATGGTACAGAATGCTTTAATGGACAACTCTATAGCATATACTGTGGCACTGCTTAGGTACACCGTATACATTTTCATTGCAAACAATTCACTATTGGTTTTTGTGCTTGGCAAAAAAAAAAACCTTCGGAAAGGCTAGCCTGTGCTATTGTTGTGAAGCTGAGCTCGGATCCACCTTAAAACAAGAAGGGTTTTTTTGGTCCCTTACGCGTCCCGTAGATCAGTTTTTTTTTTGTCCTCCCTGCAGCAGCTGTCACCCTGCATTATTCGCAGTCAGCTAAATGAAACATTATTCTAAACATATGCATCGTAATCAGTTCGGTCACACTTACAAGAACACGCGTTAATAAGGCAATCAATCACCCTGGAACAAGCAAGTTGTTCTGTAACAGCTCATAAACAGTGTGTAATGAAGAATTGGAGGTTAGCATGACATGCGTTGATCAGATAATCAATGTCAAAGATGCGATGAATGTCAGTAAATGTAGTTTTCATGTCGTTTCTATAAAATCTTCAATTTACAACGAGCAGTTCAATTACCCAGAAAATACAGTCAATTAAATAGGGGTGATTGGACAGTTGGGGGTGGATCATCGATCTTTGTATTCCTATCTAGCTGGTGGACATTTAATTTGGTTTTTCTATTAGTGTTGGAATAAAGAAAATATATGAAAAATATATTCAGCCAACCAGCAGATTTATTTTCGTGTCAAAAACAATCGGGGAGGTTGATGATGGACAGTCTGCGCCTTTTATGATGCATCAGTCCCCTTGTTTTTTAAGTGGAAAAAATGATCCTGTTATTTTGGATAGGGGCTTTTGGCCACTGTCTTTTTCTGTTTGCCCTGCCATCTATCTCAATGCTTTTTGTTTTTTAAGGGTTACAACCTCTTGTGTTAGTGAAGAGCACTGAAAACACGGTGATACATCACTGATCCAAATGTGCTGGAACAACCCTTATTCCTTTAATAGATACATTTAGGAAGGGGGAGGTGGGGGCTTATCTAAAACAATATCCCCCGGGGAGCACTCCAGTATATATTTAACTAAACTGCAATTAAAGGATGTATCAGCTTGTATCATTTAGAGTTAATGCAATAATAATGGTAAATTACACGACCAGGATGGCTGTGATAGCAGCCGTTGTATTCCCTGCAGTTTAGCATCGTTGTAATTAATGCCAGCCTGAGCAGTTGGTAAAGAATTTTTTATGTGAGGACATCTTGGTTAAATCGAATAGAAACAGGCTCTTTTGCACACACCATTGACTCTGGCACTTTGTGTTGTAACATCGATTTTGCCAGCAGTGGTATCCTTAGGGGATGTGTTGTGGTGGTGTCACCTTTTCTATGACCATTTTAGCTATTGCATTGTTTCATTTTTACATGAGCAATGTTATACGTTTATCTATATTAGGTGGTATAATATATATGAATAAAATGTCATGGGGGCGAGAGGTACAGCATAGGAAGTAGCTACTTTGTTTATAAAATTTTCTTTAGCAGCTAAAAAAAAATATTATTATTATTGTGGATGTGTGTTTACAAACCTATTTTGCTTTACAAACGCTTACAGCGGAAAAAACGTTTCCATTTAAATAATTTTTATTTTTTTCGTCACCAAACACAATAAATAACATAATATACAAAGCTTTAGTCATTAGTGCACATTTTTTTTAAATATATTACAGTGAATTCAGACAACAAATGTAAAACACGAGTTTTGTACAGACGTATTTACAAAGACATGAAGGTCCAGCTGACCCAACATAAAATATTTCTTACTAACAATCGTTCTTTTTTTGTTGGTTTTTTTTTTTTGTTTTTTTAATCACGACCGAACCTGTAAACATTATTGCCCAAAAAATATATTATTTACATCCATGATAAGAAATCGGGTGACAGTCGGAGCAAAATGTGAATGTTGCATAACAGTGCCAGACTTCCTCAATCCATAAATTATACATTTCATAAAATTAAAAATAACTTTGATTGACAGATCATCATTTACATCACCGTATCATAGATACTTTGAAAGAAAGAAAAAAAAGTACTCTTTTTTTCAAGTAAATCATACCCAATTGCCCTTTGAGGGATAATTAATAGCCTCCAAGAAAAAAAAAAAAATAATAATAATAATACAAAGAAAATCAGGATTCAAATAATAACGGATCAACCAAAAATCGCTGTGACTAGTGGCATTGATGGGGGCTTAAGGTTTCCAGTGTATGGTTGTGGCCCTTACTGTCTTTTATTTTAGACGTTGAGGTTTGTGTCATTTTGTCATATGTTGTGTATAAATGGTTATGAGATGTGATGGTATCCTGTCCATAATCTATATATATATATATATATATATATATATATATATATATATATATATATATATATATATATATATATATATATATATATATATAGTGTGTGTGTGTGTGTATATATATCTATCTATAGATAGACATATATGTATGCGTGTGTGTGTGTGTGTATATATATCTATCTATAGATAGACATATATGTATGCGTGTGTGTATGTATATTATTGGCCTTTCTAGACATATATATGTGTATATATATATATATATATATATATATATATATATATATATATATGTGTGTGTGTGTGTGTGTGTGTGTGTGTGTGTATGTATGTATATATATATTTTCTAGGTAGAAAACATATTTACAGAAGCACACATGATACAGATATATATATATAAATAGACTCACTTTGGCCCTGAGCATGCAACTGTGAGTTTCCTCCAACTGCTGCAGCCCTTGAGAAGATCTCATTATATGTGAGGAGTGAAGTGGCTCTGCGGGGAGCATTATGGAAATATGTAGGTTTGATTTAATGAGGCTGTTCACACTAGTGGAATATCAACTTTAAAGAGAAAAGTCTGCCCAGGGTGTCCGAGCAAGCCAAAATGAAAATTGCCAATTTTGATGATCGGGACTGGGGCTTTCTTCAGCGAAATCACTTCAGGTAACAGATCTAAGCATTAAATAACATACATCCTATGCACCAAGAACAATGTTTTATGTACCAAGCCCCTTATCTGTCTCTCCTAATGACTTCCCTTAGCGGGTTGTTAGTACTTGACAGCAGGTCTCTATGCGGGGAACTTTCCTCCAATTCTACATTCAAAGGAGGTCCATCAGAGAACATGATTGGCAATTTTCGTCATAATCTACACATTATTAGCATCAGAAGTGACATGGCAATAACGCTGCTAGTTTGTGATGTGTTTTTCAAAGTTCAGGAAACTCCCTGCAGGAACTGTGGTCTGGGAAAGCAAATTTGTGTTACCCAGTGGCAGGCAGGCAAGCAGGCAAGCAGGCATAGGCTAGGCGGATTTACTTGAGATAGATGTGGTCTATCTAATTAATCATGGTGCCTAGGTCAATGCTGAGACAAAATTACACGCCCCCCATTTCAATGCCATGACATATGTCCTATCTTCAGATTCAAGTATTTTCCAGATACAAAATAATTAAAGTAATAACATTTGATAGATATTTATATATATATATATATATTTATATAACGATCGGCCTACAAAAATAAGGCCAATATTGAGTGAAACACAAGCTTGTAACCCTCCAATAAACCAAGAACAAACAGAAAGCGATGTTGTGTTATTCAGCTGAAAGGTTAGAGAAATCCAGCTATATAACCCAAATAAGGCTGATTTACTAAAGGAGTTGAAGAAGTTAGCTAAAAAAAGAGTGACGTCAATCTTTCAAAAACGTGAAAAGACAACTCTTGTTTATTAGTTCTGCACATGATTGGATCATTGAAATGAACCTTCACTTTTTTCAGTGAGCATTCCCAACTCCTTTAGTAAGTCAACCAAAATGTCTAATGTGGTGTGACAATATTTTGTAAGGATGTGATTAGACCCCTTGTCAATTCATTGGAATCAAATAATCGTGTTCATTCGTGGTTAATTATGAATGCATAAATAAAATATCGCCCTCATTGGTCGGTATGGTACCATCAGTTCTCTCTGCAGCCATCAGTGCAGATTTGGGGGGCTACATGGAGTTGCCTGGGGTGGTGGGGGAGTTATCTAGTTAGAGGGGTATCCTCTCTTTGGTCCGGAGGGGTGACAGAAGTTTTGCTAAGTACTGCTGCAGAATAGGGAAGGAAACTACTCTCCGACCTCTGGGAGGCCGCCGTGCACGTGAAATCGGAGCCCCTGCTGGCTGCGCCCAATGCTGACGCCGCCTGGTTGCTGTGACAACTGAGGCAAGAGCAGGGAGTGGAGCCCGGGGCAGAGGCGGCGGCGGCTGCAGCCGCTGCGGCCGCGGCTGCAGCAGTACTATTGATCCCGGCTGGGGATTGGTACAGACCCGGGTGTCTGAAGCTGCAAAGTAGTTCCGGTCTTGAGTAGGGATGTGATAGGGCGCGGAAAGTGTCCAGGGGGCGGATGGAGGTGGCAAAAGGAGAAGCCGCTGCCCCGGAAGCGGCCGCTGCCGCCGCTGCAGCCGTCACCCCCATGTGCGGGTAGTAGTGCAGAGGCACGTGGGAATGGAAGGGGTAAGGAAGGCTTCCTGTGGCCGCAGCGTGGGTCATCATGTAGGTGTAGAAGCTGGGGTCTGCCGGGTGAGGCCAGGACATGGCCAAACGTTGCCTCTTATCCTTCATCCGCCGGTTCTGGAACCACACCTGCCATTACACACACATAGGAAAACGGGTTTTACTACAGTGCCTGCTCAGCACATGACAACAAGATAGATACACGGTATAATGGTAGACCATGAGGCCGCTTGCCATCTGCTTCTCAATAAGAAAAGGGGCCAGATTCTTTATAGGAGAGCTGTCATAACATCCTCCAGATCTAAGATCGTTCTGAAATGCAGAAAACGCTTCCAATAGATTGGCACCTGTCCTTTATTTTTTTGGGAAGGTGCTGCATTTTAGGAAGGACAATGGTCTCGAATGTTGGCCCAGCATGTCCCATAAAAAAACGAACCCGCTACTACCCAAGTCTCCAAACTGCGAACATTATTGCATTTCACTTTCACTCTCACCTATCGTTTATAGCTTTAAAAAAAACAAAGAAAAAAAACATGGACTACCTTTCCATTTGCTCTATAATGCATTTGGCATTTTGCATACATGGGCTACACCTGTTCAAATAGTGAACTGTGGGTTCCTATGCATAAACTAGCAGGCGTTTTACATTTTTTTCTATTCTTTGGATATTTAGGAAATTTAAGTCGTCCATTTTTATAACAGTACTTACAAAAACTGCTAAACACACACACATATATATATATATATATATATATATATATATATATATATATATATATATATATATATATATATATATATATAAAATAACATCATTTTGGGAAGTAAAGTGTTACAAATATGAGACAAAATTCTGAAATGGGGTTGATTTACTAAAACTAGAGAGTGCAAAATCTGGCGCGGCTGTGCATGGTAGCCAATCAATTTCTAACTTCAGTTTGTTCAATTAAGCTTTGACAAAAAAGCCTGGAAGCTGATTGGTTTCTGTGCACAGATGCATCAGATTGTGCACTCTCCAGTTTTAGTAAATAGTCAGGATTTTAGGAAGTACTAGCATCACATACGGGTGCTTACTTTTAGAATAGAATGTAACTGATTTCACTGAAATCTGGGGAATAAATACTCAGACAGGCTCATGGTGTACATTTACTAATAACATGAGAAGCCTACTGTAGTTTATACATTACATGTGCCTTGCAATGCTTGTTTGCTAGCTAGGATCTTACTGTTTTCCAACAGCACAAATTTCGATGCCCCATACAAATCATACAAAACTCATCTGTTCTATTTGCTCCACATTCAGCTACATCCCGGATAACAACCGCAGGCCATGCAATATTATAATATTTACTTGAATGTAATTGCTCTATTTACAATTCATTTGTTTTAAAATTAAAATCTGTAATAGAACATGAATCCCATACATTCACTGGCTCTTCTTTTTTGCTTACTGCCTCCATGTAAACTGATTTTTTGAAACAGTTTTCTACTTTAAAATTATTTACTGCCCTAGCCCTAAAAGTTAGTATGAAGTGTTACAAGAATGCCCCTGGGACTGGATATTGTTCAGATGTAAAATTGTACTTTGGAATGGTCACATTATAAAACTGGCATCTGCACTGTTCATTCATTTCATAATTATTTGTTTAACTGGTTCCAGTGATGAAGTCAGGAGAATGGTGAGGTCCTCTTACCTTGATGGTTGTCTCGGGGAGGTTGAGGGCAGCTGCCAGCTCACATCTCCGGGGCCGTGACACATAATTCTCCCGGTAGAACTCCTTCTCCAGCCTGCCTATCTGCTCCCGAGTGAATGCTGTCCTGTACCGGCGCACCTGGTCAGCAGCTGAGCTGGAGCTCCCCACGGGATTGTTGAGGCTGCCTAATCCAGAGCTTGCAGAGGAGCTGGTGGTACTGGCCACTGAACCACTCTCTGTCAACCACACAAACAGGACAAGTCAGGAGACATTAGGCTCAATTCACAAAGCTAATATACCAGTATAAGAATCTTTGTTAAAAAAATAAAAAACAAAACAACAATAAACAGCCAAAAAATTATTTTACCTAAGTGCATCGAAAAAAAAAAAAAATAGGTACATAAACTCCTTATCCCTAAATTAAAATGTGTGGATTGGGCAATATATATGTGTGTATATATATATATATATATATATATATATATATATATATATATATATATATATAGATAGATAGATAGATATAGATAGATAGATATAGATCTATATATCTATATTTATAGATCTATATATATCTATAGATATATATATATATATATATATATATATATATATATACACATACAATTTCTATATATTTTTTTATATATAAAACATTCATTCCACAACCAATGCATACCTTTTTACATTTTTTGCACTGTATTTTACTAAGCTTCCATGCCAGGCTTTTATTACTACAATGTTATGTTTTGCACTATAAAAACCGTCGATGCATTTGTGGATATAGGTGCGGTGTACATATATGGAGGAAGAATTAAATAAGTCTGTTATTGTATTCCCATAAACTATACCTTGGTATAGGACAACGGGAATTGCATGTGGCTGCCACTTGTATAAAATTCTCAGGTGCACTGAACAGTATTGACTGGACGGGGAAATGTCACTTTTCCTATGTGAATAGGAGTTATTAAACGATAGGTGTCCAGTTGCATATAGTTAACACGTAGAAATAGAGTTCTGGACTATGGTGTCCGTTTATGAAGCAGTGAAATCTATTCACTGCTTCGTTCTCCGGCATTCACAGTGAAGATTTTTCTCCTCTGTGTGCCAGTTTATGAAGCTTTGTAGATCGCTTCACCTTTGGAGGAGTGAAGCGATCTACAAATGCTTCAAACAGTGGAGAACGGCCCCTGATACTGGAATCTCGTGAGACTTTACGAGATTACAGCACCAGATGTCAGTTTATTAAGCAGTGATAAATTATCACCGCTCAACGGCGTGGATTAATGTTAGTAAAATAAAGAGTCCCCCTACATTATACACATATGTATACACACACACACATTATATATACATGTATATACACACACATGATATATATATACATATACACATTATATGTATATATGTATATATATGTATACACATAAATATGATAGGGGGACATGCTTACAGTGTTGGGGGGTCTGAACGAGGCATAAGGAAGTTAAAAAACTTCCTCCTTCCCCCTCAGATCCCCCGAGATTTCCTCTTCACTCCCCGATTCACCACCTCTGAGCTGGTGAACCTGGGAGTGTGAATTCTGACTCAGATCGCCAGTGAAGCGGTGAGATCACCACTTCATAAACTGGCCGTTACTGTGTCATCTATGAGGATTCTCCGTGTGTAGAGATAATCGGCGGGAGAACAAGTTCAAACATGTTCTCCCCCGATTATCACTGCTTCATAAACTGTTTATGGACTGTGATCAGCGGCGATCCTCGGGATCACCGCTGATCACTGCTTCATAAACGGACACCACTATATATCAGGTTTACTTGTGAAAAGTGTAATGCAATATTGTTGTAAACCGGCCTGGTGATTATGATAATTGATTGCTAATTCAAAACAATCAATAAAAAAATATTAAAGTTCATTTATTCTGCATTCCCATTCTGTTAAAAAAAAGCCTTTTAAAATGAGCCTAGTTTTTTTTTTTTTGTTTGTTTTTTGTTTTGGGGGGGTGCTTTTTGCCCTTTTAGGTTTTATTTTTCAGTAAAACAAGCATTAAACGCTAATATTGAGAGGTTGAATAAAATAATGGTGTAACTTTTTGGAAAATATTTACATTTGTATGATCCTTTAGAGTTCCTAATGTTTGCTGGGGTATTGCACTGTTATTTATTTTGCTTTTTTTTATATAAGCATTTTTGTAGAATATGTGTATATGAAGAAAATAATCTTTAGTAAATAATGGGACATTTTAAAATGCTAAGATGTAAAAGACAAATTGATAAACAGTGCTAGGTCCTCTGTACTCTCTCTCTCTCCCTCTCTCTCTCTCTCTCTCTCTCTCCATATATTATAGTAAGTATATTAAAGTAAATATATTATAGTGAGTATATTATAATAAGTATAGTAAGTTATACAAACAAAGATAAATTCATTTGTAAGAGGGTTACCTTTGCTTAGTGTGTCCTTCAAATTGCTAAACATTGCTAGGTAAAAGTAATGTCCTATGTGCTCTATGTATTATAGTAAGTATATTAAAGTAAATATATTATAGTGAGTATATTATAAGAAGTATAGTAATAGATAAATGGATTTGTAGAAGGGTTACCTTTACTGAGGGTGTCCTTCAGCTGGCTGCTGGGGGAGCGCAGGGCTGAGCACCCCACTTCCACATCACTGTTCATATCTGCTTCTGAAGCTACTTCTGAATACTGGTGGTTGATCTTCTTCCCCCTGTCAGAGCCGGAGATCTCCGAAGCAGCCTCCCCGTTGGGGTGAGAGATGCCGAACAGAGTGTCTATTTCAAATTTGCCTTTGCTGGGTAGGTCCCCTATAGATCCATGCATGGAGGAAGAAGTTAGCCTGGGACTCAGGCGGCCAGTGTGATGTGCATTTTCCAAGGCCTCCAACACTGCATTCCCAGCTGAGTCGGATAAATTAGAAAGCCTTTTGCCTGTGGTTGGGCTGTGCAGACCTCTTTCCATGAGAATCATCTCTTTTCTTATCCTTTCCATCATCTCAGCTTTGTGAAGAGAGAGAGGGAAGAAAAAAAAAAAAAGTCAAAGTGAAAGGGTTGGTGCTGTAGTAATGATGATGTGCCTGCAGCAGGGGCCAATTCACATTCAGCCTGCCAGTGTCTCTTATCTTCTTTTTTTCGCGTTGCGTAAAAATTGTAGAATGCCAAAGCGATGGAATGACTGGTCAAAATGACCCATACATCCTTCCCAGAGCACAAATGTCATTCATCAAAAACTAGGGCTCGTCATTAAGGGATGAATGACGCCGTTTGAATAATCATTTATTGTAACAGTTTTATAAGCAAATAAATATAGGCTCCTGTCAGTTGGCAGTGAAGGCGGGTTCTGAGCAGATAAATATATCCAGGTAGAGAGAGAGACAAGGAATGAACTGTTCTCTCCTGATCAGATCTTGCTTCAATTGCTGTGGGGTTTGGCCTCTGGGGTGAAATTGACAGTCTGATTAATAAAACGAGCCGAGCTACATTTCCCTTTCATTTAGGGGCATCATTATGCTCTGATTTTAGTTTTGTTGGCTTTAGAACCTTAATGATGTTGGCTTCCTTTTTCTATTTTTTCATTATTACTAAAGTTGCAATTTTGGAACTGGGAGACGAAAAATATAGGATGATGTTCGTAGAAATTACATTTATTAGGAATATATATATATATAGTATATATAGTATAGTATATATATAATTTTTTATTTATTTTATTTATTTTTTCATTTTTTTTAATCTTTTTTTTAATCTTTTAGTTTACTGCTAGAAAGACCAGTGACATTTTTACATGTGTACTTATTATTTATCATACAGTGCATCAATTTACAACGATTGTAACATAATTACCTATAGTAGACATTATGTGTACCTGAATATCCACAAATACATGTATATTATAGATTTTTTTTTACACTCTCTTCCTGTCTTCTTGTTTGTTTCATACATCTCTTCTGTACACATGCCACACATTATGAATACACTGACTTTTAGGAGATCATTTTTGTTAGTCACCTTTGTCTGTCCAGCATGGTTATAAACTGGTGATTTGGATGTCAATTTCAAATCCAGGTTCCGACCGGATTTTAACATTTGATTTTGTGAAATTAAATCTGTGTTTTGTTTTTGTTTTTTTGCCTTGTTTTGTTTTTTTTCATTCTAATGGCTTTGTGTGCATAAGACATTACAATGTAGCTTGGTATATCCAGAGGTATTTTGACAGGAATGAAATGGACTGTTCATTACAAGCCTCAGAATATACAGCCCTCAGTCGTTGGAAATTATGGAGAAGTGAGATTATTGTTGTTAAAGTGGCCACTTGAGTCATATTCAATTTCCAGGGGTTGATGACTTAAAAAGGAAGACACAGTTATCTTATCCCTGTCGTTTGGCGCCCCCATCAGTTTGAATCCAGGCATTGCTCTTCCAGCTTGTAAGCAAGCATACTTTTATCTCAGTGTGTTTGTCTACTTTAACATATAGGAAAACAGTTGTCTAAAAACAATGATTAGCGAGTAACCCAAATATGGAGGCAGCTGGCAATTGCGATCAATCCGATTACTCCTGATTTTTTTTAGTGCTGTAGTCAATTTGGTTAGAATTAGCATGGTAAAATACACCACTTGGGACCTCCATGGATGAGGCTCTATTCAGTATATTATATAGAGCAAAATAGTAGTTGTATGAGTGCCAAGTCCTTTATGACAGTGGAGCTTCGGGTTCCATGCACACTGGACTTAAAAAACGTCGATTCTACAGGCGTTTGACATTTTTTTCACCTGCCTCTAGAAGCACTTCTATTGTATTCTTTGTGTCTTTGCACATTATGACTACTTTTCTGTCAGGGACGTTCAGGGCCAGGAAAAAAAATCTCTTCTCTATTGCGTTTTCTGGGGAAGTTTAGGAGCTGTAAAATGTCAGTCTCTCATAAACACCTCTTGTCTCTTCTGAACATCAAGTTTCAACTTTTTTGTAGTAAAACAAAGGTGTGTCCTCACTGTACATCATTTCCTGGCTTTTGCAGAGGGGCGTGTAGTGCAAAAAACGCCTATAAACGAAATGCTCTTAAACTCTCATAGACTCGCCTAAACTTTGCGTCTTTTATGCCATGTAATGTTGATGTTTTTTTCTGCTCCTAGTGTGCATGGCAGAGAGAAGGTTTTTTTTTTCCTGCCTCTGAACGTCTCTGTCAGAACATGCCTGTAGACGTCATAATGTGCAAAGACCCATAGAATACAATAGAAGTGCTTCTACAAGCAGGTGAAAAAAACTTCAAACGCCTGTAAAAACAAAGTTTTGGGGGGTTATTTTGCCAATGTGCATGGAGCCTGATAGGAAGAAGTTTTGTGTTTTGCCTGTAGAAGCAGCTCTGGCACCATGCACAATAGGCTTTGAACGTCAAGTTTCAACGTTTTCTAGTAAAAATGCAATGCAGTGTGAAATGCATTCTGGTTATTTTGGGAGTAAAACTTTTGCAGAGGGGCGTGCAGTGCAAAAAACGCCTATAAACTAAAATCCTTAAACTCTCATAGACTCACCTAAACTTTGTTCAATATGCTTTCTATGTGTGTCTTTTATGCCACGTTTTTTAAGCTAAAAACGTTGACTTTTTTCTGCTCCTATTGTGCATGGAGCATAAAAAACGCCAGTTCCTTTGGCAGAGGCTCCAATCAAAAGGCAAAACCAAGGGTTCTTTTCCTGCCTCTAAACACTGAGCTCAAAATATGCCCAATCGTCCTAATGTACATGGAGACATGGGTTAAGCTTAACATACACTATACAATCTGATTGTGCAATTTTCTTTACATCTAATTTCACTATATAATGAAAAAGCATTCCCCATTTGATACTATTTGAACTGATTGTTTAGGTGTGTCCTTACATTATATAGTTGTGGTAAAACTACAAGGGATTGTACAAGGATTGAATTATAATAAGACCAAACACTATACAGCCTGATTGTACAATTTCTTTTAGATCAACCACCACCTATATAATGTAAGGGCCTACACATTGAATACAAACTGAATTGTTTAGCTTTGTCCTCATACTACATAGCTTTGGTAAGTTTAATGGCAACCTTTAGGTTCAGCTTTGTAAGAAATGCATTTACTCCAGTCTTTTGTAACTAGGTGTATAATCTGATTCTTCACGTTTGTTTTTTTGCCTTGGCTGTACAGCATTCACTAACACATGTGCAATAAGTCCCACAAATATCGAAAGGTGAAGTTTGTACTAAAAGGAAGTTGTGCTGGGGAAATAGGATTTTGGATTTGTAGAGACATTCTGCTGATAATATTCATATCCCCCTGTATGTAACTGGGCTCCATGGCCTCATGTGTGCTGTCTGTCAACCTGATAAATGAACACTATTCTGTACAGAAGAGAGGTTAATAGGGTTGATTTACTAAAACCAGAGAGTGCAAAATCTGGTGCAGCTGTGCATGATAGCCAATCAGCTTCTAACTTCAGCCTGTTCAATTATGACAAAAAATTAACTGGAAGCTGATTGGTTTTTATCCAAAGGTGCACCAGATTTTGCACTCTCCAGTTTTTAGTAAATCGACCCCCAATGTGTATGACTTACACAATACAGACTGGAAACTTTTTTTCCTTTCGCAATTATCTGACACTTTCCAGTAACTGGTCACTCCTTTGTTTAGGTTTATTGCAAAGCCATGGAAACTCCAAGGTTGAAAGTCGTTTTGCTAATGTGGTATGTCTAATGATATTTGGATTTGCCCTCATAGGTATGGACTTAGCCTACATACATGTTTAGTGATTAGATACAGGTGGTAGCTGTTGAAGCAACATATATAAATGAATATAAAGGGTGTGTTAAAAATATGTGTGTAGTTTTCAATTAGAATAATATAAAGGTTACTCACAACAAACACCATGTGATTACCTAATTATTTAAGTGTGTGTGAGTGTATGTGAGTGTGTATATACCTCCTAATATGGATGGCCTTAGGGCTAGGATTACAAATACCATCTATTAATTCACTAAGCAGCTGCTGATTAATGTTTTCACACAGTTCTATATTCGACTACAGCAAGAAATCTCTCATGATTGACATTATATTGCAGTTTAAAAATGAAAATCTACACTGTTCTAAAACTTCAGCAATTAAACTTTTAAACGTTACTTATTGTAAGTGTATGACATTTTATACATCTGAAGTTATTAAAGTTTAACACTGGGACCCTTGGGACACACCCCGTATATATGTGTGAAGTTTTCTTCTTTATTGCAGAAGGTGTATTTAGTGTGTGACAACTTGTGTTTACACTGTTACATTTGTAGGCCAAAAAGTATCATAGTCGCCTTTATAAACAATCTGCAATTAGTACGCAGTTCTGGAAATAAAATCATTGGTTACATATTATGTCTATGTAATAATTCAATATACACCTATTATTGTGCCCATTCTGTTGGTGGCTCAAGTTTTACAAATTCGACTTGAAAACAGATGGAGACATCTAGCGGTAAAATTTCGTATTGCAGCATTTTGAGTACCACTACAAATCAGTATCTAGTTCCACTCTACATTGCTAAATAAAATATGTTTCAGTTGCAGCAGGTAAATATTCCTTATGATTTTTTGTTATTTTGATGTACAGGCAAAGAATATAGTGTACAATTCAAAATCTAGTAATGGTTTTTATTCCTCCGAACGTTTAATTACAATAATAAAGCATTTTTTAAAAAAAGTGCATATAATAGAATTATCAAACAAGTTTCCACAGATATGTGTTTATTTTGTATTTATTTTGTATTTATTTTGATTCATGGTAAACATGTAAATGTATCTTATATTATACAATCTAGTAATGCTTATACTGTATACTGATGTTTTGATCACCAAAAATATACTGTACAAATGTGTTTACCAGGGGGATTCCAGGTCTACAGTGAGTGATATGTAACAATGTCAAACCTCATACCTGAGAGATGCATAGTTAACCGTGGTGAGTGTGTGGAGTGTGTGAGAAATTTTATATTTATTGTCCTATTATTTGCTTACTGCAAAACATACACACCACTGATAAAATGAGCAGATATATTTTTGGTGAACAATTAGGGCTAATATAAAGTAATCTGTAATATAAAAAAACTGTAGATTTATATATTTTTTTTGTGTAGTCATCCTGTCAGTGTAAAACAAATAAAAAAGATGTTTCTCCTAAAAGGCACAATTTCTCCTCACTCCTCTCCCAGAAATCATTTCCAAGATTTAACATTAATAAACATGAATCTAAGATTTAAAAAAGAAAACAATTAGAGAGCTGTGGTTTCATAATAACCAATACATGCCAATAACTGGAGAAATTCCATAAACCTGTGCTGTGTCTGAATGTGTCTGAATTTATACCTAAAAGTTTAGGTAAACTTTCAGAATACTCCAAAATGCCAATGGTTCACATTTATATAGTATTATCCTGTGATCATTCAGAAACCTTTCCTTAATCTTTGATTTAAATGTATCTGTGGTGTGTTTATTAAAATAGAAATACAGTAGATAGAAATAGACCATGTTTGTGTGTACATACGTTATATATATATATATATATATATATATATATATATATATATATATATATATATATATATATATATATATATATATATATATATATATATCATTTGCTTTTCACACAGTGGAATTTTAAAAAAGTTTTTTATTTTCATTTTATTTTTCCTTTTTTTGTTAGGACGTCATTGGATGATATACATTCGGTTTTCAATATACTCAGCTCAATAAATATTCATTTTGCTTAGTAAACAGCCTCAACTACTTTAGTTAATCAACCCCAATATGTGTGTGTCTGATTGTTTGAATGTGTACATACAGTAACATATTTATTTACATTGATATGTTTTATATCTCCTATATGAGGTTGTATGTATTCTGTACCATGTAGACAGCTATAATCGTGTTATAGTTTGAATATATGCGTTGCTTTGCTACTTCTCTATTTACAGCACAACATTCATGTGTGTGATATTTCATATATTATATTGTACATAACCATATATTATATCCTATACTGTTAATTAATACTGTTGTTATAGCTCGTATATGCAGGATGATTTGCTAAGGAAGATGTAATGTTCACTTTAATAATCTAATTATATGCAGATTAATTAAGTAAACAACAATTTACATTCCACATGCTTGGATAATTGAAATAATTATTCACAAAGTTTTTTGGTATTTTTTAATAGTAACTTTTTCATGAATCTGGCTTATTATGCCTGTACTGCATTTATCACTAATTTATATAAAAATGTATATTAATGCACACACGTACTTTTTTTTGTTTGTTTCTATTTTTCTCAACAGAGGATTGTCTCTGCTTTGTTATGACTGGTGTTGGGATGTCAGTGAACTTTCATAACACTCTCCATGATCACCAACACACACTGCTAAAGCACACTGGGTGCTTCATTATTGTGGCTATCGTGACATCTGCTACATTTATCAATACATAAATATTAGTACTATCCAAGAAAAGGATATTGCTTTAGTCTGTAGCAATCGATAGCATTTTCCTAGCACAAGGGAGTATTTTGAAATATGTATCAACTCTGAGAAACATAAGCAAGCAGCGCTGATTGGATGTAACTTCTCACTTAATAAATCTGAAAGTTTCATTAAAGCGCCTAGTCTGGCCCTGGAACACTATACAGCAGGAAGGTAAAAGTTACACAACAGAACCTTCTCACATATATATACACAGACCTGTCTACTTGTAGTAATGTAATGCTTGGTGTTTTTTTTTTTTTTTTTTGGCGTTTAACTAATAAGATGAAACGTATAAAAACGATCTAGCAGTCCTGTGATGTTATTTAACTGCCACCAGCATTGTCCACCACCAAATTTGATTAGGTTGCCATGCAATTGCATTATCAGGTAGAACTATTCTGTTGTGATGCAATTGCTTTAACAGGTAGAAGAGAAAAATAAAAATACAAACAAAAAGATAGAAATATTCTGTTACCATGCAATTGCATTAGAAGATAGAAAGATTCGGCGTGCACTGAATGTATTTTTAATTGTTTTAATCATTTTTTTCCCATCGAGCCAAGACCCTTATATCCATGATCATCTTCTTCATTTGGTATTCTTTGCCTGTACTTCAGGTTTTCTTCTTTCAATGTTAAATCATTTATGTGGAACATCTCGTTAACTGATTGATCATTAGCTCTTGGCTAATAATCTTTTTTTTTCTTGGAGACAAACCCATTCTTTTTCATGACCATCTATTTTTTATATTCCTTGCTTGTACTTTTTTTCTTCTACGTTGGGTCATTATGTGGAGCATCTTGTTAATAAATAGATTCAGAATTATCTCTTCCTTAATATTCTTTTTATTTCTTTGGGTCAACCCCCTCTCTTTTCGTAAGGCTTTTTTTCTTTATCTTCGTTGCCTGTACTTTCTATGTTTTTCTATGTTGGGTTTTTATGTGGAACATCTTGTTAATAAATAGATTGATCATTAGCTATTGCTTAATGTTTTTTTATTACATTGGGACAAACCCCTCTTTTTTCATGACCCTCTTTTTCTTTATATTCTTTGCCAGTACTTTAGTTTTTTTGTGTTAGGTCTAATGTTGAACATCTTGTTAACAGATTCATAATTAGCTCTTGCTTATGACCTGCTATTCAACTTGAACTTAGGTGTCTGCAAGGTGCCTCCACGGAGTCTTTCTTTTCTTGGACATCGCAAAGAAAGCTTGAAATTCGATATTATAGGGAAAATGAAACGAAGAAATGAATATTGGAAAGAAAAAGCCTGAACACCTTAGAAAGCAGTCAACTGAGTTGATTGCTTGCTGGGTTTAATTCTGCTCAGAGGTCACGTGGTTGGAACTCACCAATGCCGAGCCTCATGGCTACTGCAAACAGATCTGTAAAATGACTCCCTCCCACCCCTCCCAATCTGAAGTTAGTTTTTATAAACGTACCACAATGATCTAACCTGCTTGAAGGGATAACAATTTCCACTATGCCCCGAACTGGATGGAAAGCGTGATGTGCAAAGCTCTGAGCAAACGCAACCAGTGGGAAATGGAAGGATTGAGAGGGGGAGAGGGCTCTTCCAGTAACCAGTGCAGGAATTTCCTCTCTTCTCCCGCTGTGTTTGGCTCTCCCTCCAGCAGAACGGTCTCGGGATTAGCCTACCCTGCCCCAGAGAGATCCACTTCCACCCGCTCGGAGGCCACCAAGGAAGGGCCAACCTGCCCAGCGTCCACGGGGCCATCTGCAGCCCCCCTTGGATATGGTTATCACTTTGGAAACGGATATTATAGTTGTCGCATGTCTCATGGGGTAGGTCTGCAGCAGAACCCACTAAAGTCCTCCAGCCATACCCCCATGGGAGGGTTTCCAGTGGAAAAATACATGGACGTATCTAGCCTGGCTAGCACCAGTGTACCCAGCAGTGAGGTGTCTTCAAGGGCCAAGGAAGTATCTTATTTTCAGGGCTACACAAACCCCTACCAACATGTCCCTGGTTACCTAGATATGGTGTCATCATTTAGTTCTGCGGAACCCAGACATGAGGCCTATATATCAATGGAAGGCTACCAGTCTTGGACTTTGGCTAACGGGTGGAACGGTCAAGTTTACTGTCCAAAAGACCAGGCTCAAGCCCCTCACTTCTGGAAGTCCTCGTTTGCAGGTAGGTAAATAAACATGGTTCTAAAAACTCTGAAAAAGCTATTCGGTCTTGGTTTACTAAAACAGTAAAGGCTGTTCAAGTGACCAACTTGGCTGGCCATACACTATACAATTTTCTTGTGCCATTTTCCTTTACATTGACCAAAACCATGTAATATGAGGACATGCCTAAACACTTTCAATTTTGTATGCAATCGGGCAGGCCCTTGCACTACATAGTTGGAGAGGAGATACATCTAAAGGAAATTGTACAAGAAAATTGTATATTGTATGGCCAGCAGGTGTGTTTAGTTGTAACAATTTGGTCATGTGCAGGGGAAATAAAGAAGTAGGGTTTTACAGCACATGATTGGATGTTCAAAGTGAATACCTCACCATAACTTTCACCTTGCAATGTGATCAGTAAAATACTCCTTTAGTAAATCCTCCCCATTGTGTCTAAAGCTTCTGAAAAGTAATGTGCTTTATGGAGAACCCTGCAAGAGCATTGGACAAACACACCTACTTTCACATTACAGTGTTAGACAACAGTGGGCGCTCCAGCAAAGTGTTCAGCCATTGAGCTTTGATTGGCAGGACTGTTTCTTCTTGGTAATGTTGCAATTTGTTGTGAAGCTACAAGCTTGATGTACAGTTTACCCTACAAGCATATACCATTTCACAAATACACATATATTGACAACACTGGCTTGTGTTCATTTCAACTACCTAATCAGACTCAGGTCAGTTTGTAATTTCTCTATCATGACTGATACTTAAATTGTATTTAAACCTCAAAGCTAAAATATTTTGCAGTTCATTTGTATTGAGATGTGGTGGCTGTGTTCGTTTTCCTTTTTTATGCTTTTTTCTTTTTTTTTTTTCAGCTGGTTACCCAGCCAGTGGGTCTGTTATTTTTCAGCCTCCAATAACAGACCAAGCTGCCCAGTAAAAATGGCAGTGAGGGTAGGGACACAGCAATAACCACTGACAGAGGTGCTTACAATGGTCAGCTTTTATTTCTTAAATGTGAAATCTTTATCATAGAAGGAAAGAAAAGTGTTTCTGTAGCTGCATGCTACAGCAACTCATGTGTTAGCTGACGTTTAAATTTGTTAGTCAAGTTCATCTGCTAGTTCATCTGCGCCATGCTCACTGGGCTTAGGAGAAACGCCAGTTCCATTGGCAGAAAAAAAACAATGTGTTTTTGTACACAGTTTCGTGTTTAGGAGAGCTTCGTTTTTTCTGCCAGAAAGCAGAAAACGCAAACCAGAAGGTTTTTTCTGCCTCTCACACTGAGCTTAAGATATGCCTAATCGTCCTAATGTGCATGGACACATAGGATAACATTGAGCTGAAGGCAGAACACAAACCTCCTTTAAGCCAGTGTGCATGGTATTTAGTATTACCCTGTCCCCAGGCTGACAATGCTGCTGTCCAAAGGTATCTCCATTGCTCCATTCAGGGTGGAGACACCACAGGAAGTGTTACTGGTTGTATCACCAGGTGAAAAAAGACTAAAAAAGAAAAGGAATGCAACCACATCTAAGGGCTAATAAATTGCAAAATATACGTTTTATTTTGTGGGATAGACAACTGTAACAGGACTAGTGTAAACTTTGAATTTGTAGCAAATAAGCCCCTTACAGCATGAATACATTTGGAATAGAACTTGCTTGATTTGACTAATTAGTGGTTGATAAACGGTTAAAAGCCCCCATTGCTTGTTTCAGCAGAAGTTTTTGTTTAATACCTGGTCACCTTTTCTCCTTTTCTCTTCTTCACTGTAGGAGATGTAGCACTGAACCAGCCAGATATGTGTGTATATAGACGTGGGAGGAAGAAGAGGGTGCCCTACACGAAGCTGCAGCTCAAAGAGCTAGAAAACGAATATGCCATGAACAAGTTCATTAATAAGGACAAGAGAAGGAGGATATCTGCAACCACCAACCTTTCAGAGAGACAGGTTACCATATGGTTTCAGAACAGGAGAGTAAAGGACAAGAAAATTGTATCTAAACTAAAGGACAACATCTCCTGATCCTTCCTTCAGGCACTTCAAGAACATTCAAACTTCCAATGACACAATCAATAAAATGTCTGCGGTCTTCTCGCGTGAGGTTGATGATGATGATAGCCTAAACATTTCTTTAATACGTTTACTCTTTTTTCAGTCCCACGATCATGAGTTTGGTTCATTATCACGCTAACTTGAAAGGGTAATCTGATCAAGAGTCCCCCTTTTTTTAAATGATTGTACTGTATTGATCAGAAATGTTGAGTAGTCAACTTTATTCTGTCTCAGGAAACCTTGACTTGGCGCTAACGGGCAGTACAATATTTGACATCACAATTTAGGATCTTAACCCTATATTCTCGGGGAATTCTTACTTGCATGCTTTCCTATTACTGTGTATTTTGGTGCCTTCCAAATGTCTTTGTGAATGTAAGAAGCCTTGTACAACCAGTAACGTAATATCACGTCTTTTACAGTGTGTAAATCAAGATCGTGCAACGTGGGCGAGTCGTAGAACTCATGTGCGACCTTGCTATACACGCAGACAGTTGTGCAGCCCAAAAAACAATTCAAACAGGCGAATGGTCCCACGGGCATTTTCTATTCTATGACAGTAAAATTGAGTATCTTGTAAATATACCTTACGTTTTTCTCTTATGATTTTATGGTGGTATATATTGCAATAATGTCTTATTAAATTTGTTAGCGCAAATTTAAATACAAAGTAAATGGAATTATTTTTCTAAGGAGAAACCTTTTCCAGAATATTTATTGTTTTGTCTTTGAAAATCTGGAATGATGTGGATCGTTTTGTGCTCATTTTATATCCTAGCTGTTTTTAGATTTATTGTGGCAGTTACATGTCATTGTTTAAGGACCACTGAATTGAACTTGCCTTGTATGTCGTCCACAACTATATATGTGAAATTCTTACTGCCTTGGGAGGGACGGAGGATGGGGTGATTTATTAAAGTGAATTAATCATTCAGCTGTGTGGAGTTTTAGAGAATGCACATGGTTGGATGTTAAAGGAAAACTTAACTTTAATAAATCCCACTCTTGTGTTTTTATTTTTTTGCTCTTTAGTTATCAAATAACTCAAGATACAAAAAAGTAGCATGCTGGTAATTGCCTTCGTTGTAATTTCCCACCAGGAATATGTTTACTCAAAAATCTTTTGCCCAAGTATTTTTTTTATTTGTTTTTCTTCCCAGCACTTATTATCTATCTATCTAAGATAGATATATATCTATATATATCGATATATATAAATATATCTTTTTAGATATATAGATATCTATTTATATATATATATATATATATATATATATATATATATATATATATATATATATATATATATATATATATATATATATGTATATATATATATACAGCATTTTTCTGTTTGACAATCTTAATAATCTGTATCATAACTGAAAATTCCTTGAACCTTTAAAAAAGGTAATGGATGTTAATGGCCGACAAGCAGATATAGCAGGATTATGTTTTCCAGAGCCATTGTTATTTTTCATATAACTTTGCAGGTCCAGCCGGTACCTTTATGTCTTGAAGGAAAATTTAAAAGGCACTTGTATGATGTTCTATATTTTTGCATTGAACGTTTATAATGAAGTTCTCAAATATTGTTATAAATAAAACCCTTATTGCAGCCCTGTTTTTTTTGTTTTTTTTGTTTTTTTTTAAAGGTCGTTGATAACACGGATCTTGTTATAAATGGCTTGGCAGGTACACATTTTAAAAACAAATCAGGTTTAGGTCTGTTCATTTATTAAATGTAATTATTTCTGCTGAAGTCTGTCAGTGTCTGGATAATTGTTATAATGTAATATAAACTCTGCTAAAAAAAAATAAAATACATAAATAAAAATCCTGAATGATTATCTGCAGCCTCTAAGCACAGAGGTAAATTTACTAAAACTAGATAGTGCAAAATCTGGTGCAGCTTTGTATGGTAGCCAATCAGTTTCTTACTTCAACTTGTTCCATTAAGCTCTGACAAAAATAATCTGGAAGCTGATTCGTTTCTATGCAGAGCTGCACCAGATTTTGCACTCTCAAGTTTTAGTACATCAACCCCACAGTGTCTTCTCTTCAGCTTTTGGATTACTTAATAGAATACACCAAAAGCACAATTTTTTCACTGCTGGCTACTGGGCAACAACATGAAAATATAAACCTGTTGTTCTCTGCCATGACTTGGCCTGCTCTGCAGTGTGGAAATAGAATACTTGCTTTGACTAGCATGATTTGTTAAATTTATTAATACTTGCAACAGCACATGCTGTGACTTTAAAGTTTCACAACAGCAGGAACCACACATATTCTAATAGAATAGTAACAGGAATCTGTCACATATGAAGCTAGATAAAAGTTCTGTAGAGCTCTATGAAACAATGTAACGATGTTACTTTAGTTTTGCTGCCTTTTTTGTTCAGTAACCAGCAGCGAAAAATCTGTAGTTTTTGCTTTCTATTTAAATGGTAGCTATATTTTTGATTATTATTCTTGCATTTTTTTATGTTTACTAAACCGTATTTCTTTACAAGTTTGTGATTGTGTAATATATTTGGCAAATCGACATTAGTTACAGGTTGCCTACCCTAAAAAAAAAAAAAAACGAAAATAAGTGAGGTACGCTGAATACCCATCTGTGCTTGGACACTACAGATAATTATTCAAAATGGCTGCACCTATACCGATTTTAGTATTCACTAAAACATCAGAAAATACATTGCAATCCTAACTTGACTACTTAGTAAAGTTCTACATATTCAAGAAATGGTTGACGTACATTTACGTTTGTTATTACTTATTGGTCAATATTTCAATGTACATTTTAATGTTAATTGCAAAACAATTGTGAACTTCTGACATGGGAGACAAGAAAGTCTAATCTGCACGTGGCAGAGAAGGAAGGCATGGTTACTTGAAACGTCTAGTGTGTCCAGAGCCAGGAGACAAGCTACTAGGAGGTATTTATCCCCAGGCTACACTTGTGCAATAAACTTCACCAGATAATGGAGGAAAAAATACTGCTGCTCTCTGCTAGGAGGTAGGATTTTATTTTCTCTCCTGCACTTTGATAATTCTGAACTTGAAGGAACCTTTTACACAATCTTGAAAATAATCAGACTTCCTTTGTTAGAATTGTTTGTGTATTTATAAGTGAGAAAAGGAGAATTTGAAACACAAGAGTGCTGGTTTTCTACTTGGTATTGTTATGTGCTGTGCAAAACTCAAGTCAATTATCTGTGAATAATAAAAACATTTATTTTTATTTGTACTCCTTTACTAAAGGAGACTCTTCACACAATAAATTGTGTGAATATTCACTTAAAAAATATGCAGTCCTGTATAAAATAAATTTCTGATTTGATTTCCTGATTCAGGATTTTTTTTACAGATTGGATAACTAAGGTACATATTCACATGATTTATTGTGTGAAGAATTTTCTTTTCCAATATTTTTTATTGAAAATAGTACATGGAAAGTATACAATATACATTTCTTAAATATAAAAGGCAATGTAAAAAAAAAGGAGGACAGAACTCGGCCAACATGGCCTGCAAAAATTACATTTGGCGAAATATAGCAACTCTATTGGCAAAGTATAACATCTCTACATCTGTCTATCCTTTTACTTTAGTTGCCCCAAAATCATTACCATATCACTTGTGTGTACCTTGTCGAGAAGGTGCGGCGCCGGGCACCCACCCATCCACCCCATTTGGGATCTACACTGTGGACGGAAGGCCCCCAGCCCCCCCCCCCCCCCCGACTTATAACCAGTAAATATATTATCACTTCTTGATTGTGTGAAGAATTTTAACTCTATAGTAAATGAGCCCAATCTGCTAATTTTATATTATTGTTGGTTATACACAAATTCACCAAAATTAACTGTGAATGTGGTTATATTTACTATAACACAACAATCTAAAGACTTGGAAATCCCTGGAATGTAATATAATTTTAATGATACCCTTTTGAAGCTTACAGTCTTCCTTTTGGAAGTCCCATCCCCCGGTATACAATTCACTAGTCTTACAGATTTAATGGACAAATATTTACATGCACTGAGCTGGCTGGTGCACTTTGTCATAGCTCACATCTTGATCTTCTTCAGGCTTTTAACAGTAATAGCCAGAATAGAACCAATGCTGAATACAGCCCTGAATTACAGCAATTGACTTGCTAGAACAAAAGAAGGCAATTGACATGTAATGGTAGATGGGAATTTTTCCCCTGGTTACTGTTCGCCCATCCAGCCACAATTTCAATTGTTGCACTTTATGACTACAACCCCTTGTAAGATGTGCACAGCTCTTCCCTTTTAGAAATCTCCAGATATGTTGACTTCATAAAATACAGAAATGCTTCAGCTGCATTGATAATCTGTTTCAGGGGAGGCTAGCCATAGACAGGAAGAGATCTCCACCTAAAATAATTGAGAGATATCTGCTCTTGCACAGTGCTCATGCTCCAACAATGTGTGGTGGAATCTTCCTGTTCTCAGCTTCTCAAGCAACTTTTTATCTTTATTAAACTTGAATGGCACAGATAGAGGGAAGTGGGGTATCACCATGTTTGTCCTTGTTACCTAACAAAATGAATACCCCTAAGCGGACTTTGTTGGCACTTATATATTTAAGAGAGATATATAGAAAAGTTGTATATTTAGTAACAAACGGTATTTATTTAGCAAAATTCCTTTAAAAACATTTACACATAAACAGAAACACGGAATGTATACAAATCTGTGTCCAGAAACACCATAATCCAAGCATAACGCCCAGTATTGTCCTTCAGCTGACGCGTTTCAGTTTATTTTCTTTCATCAGGGGTGTTTTGTTATGAAACAAATTGTACACCTATAACATTATAAGATATACATATGTTTAAATATCACCAAACATAATTTGTTTTCAGTAGAGTAATTATAATAGGTACAATATGCAATATCTGGTAGACTTACATGTCACAGATGAACATTCCATTGAACTATCCTTAAAATCAAGGAGAATACAAGGAGGATTGTGTCTCAAAAGTTACGCTTCAGTAACCCCTTATGCCGCGTACACACGGTCGGACTTTTCGTCTACAAAAGTCCGACGGACGCCGACGGACTAAAGCTGGCTGACAATCCGATTGTGTGTGGGCTTCCCCGGACTTTTAGCGGACTTTCAGCGGACTTTTCCAGCCGCAAATCTGACGGACTTTAGATTTGAAACATGCTTCAAATCTTTACGTCGTAACTACGCCGGACCCAGAAATCCGCTCGTCTGTGTGCTAGTCCGACGGACAAAAACCCACGCTAGGGCAGCTATTGGCTACTGGCTATCAACTTCCTTATTTTAGTCTGGTGTACGTCATCACGTATGAATCCGTCGGACTTTTGTGTGATCGTATGTAAGCGAGTCCGTTCGTAAGAAAGTCTGCCAAAAGTCTGCCAAAAGTCAGTCGAAAGTCTGTCGGACAGGCTGTCGGACTTTTGTAGCCGAAAAGTCAGACCGTGTGTACGCGGCATAAGAGGTTATATATTCCTCTATGTTGGGAATGGATCAAAAGAGCAATGACGACAAACTCCCCCGACCATGGAATTATGGACAAATAAGAGCACTAAAGCCAAAGATTGGCAAAGGCGACCTAGAAGTGGAAAATATTAATAATGTATATCCTATTATTTGGGGTAAAAAAAATACCAAGATGTTGAGTATAAAGACATACTACCTGATTCATGTAGTAGTCCAAGGTAGGGACATAAAGGCTCTTATAGGATATACAGAAGTCTTTCTAAACTTGCCAGTAGACCTATGTGAATAGCAAAATGATACTCTCAAAATGCATAGAAATTAGACAATGCTTACATAAAAATAAAAAGAAATAATACATTTATTTCATGTGTCCCCAAGAAGGATCAAAAGTCCTTAGGGAGACACATGAAAGTATAGTCAAGTATAGAGAAAGAATATATGTGCTTTGTCTATCCGGTGGATAGGGTGAGAGAGACAACCCTCACATCCAATCCAACAACCCAGGATTATAGGACCAAAGCCTAAATGTATTTTATTTGAAGAAAATTGCTAACTATACAAAGGGGGAAACCAAAGAGCATGGGGAATGGAATTCCACTGAATATGCATTTACAGTGCTTTAAACAGAAGTATAAGAAAAAAAGAGATTTTAACTGACAGTAATTGAAATTTGGTAAATAACTTAGGGAGTTTGTTCGACCACAGGAGCACAGCCCTCTGACATCCAGCTTCCTCAGAGCGGATGTCAGAAGTGTGCTAACATGTGGGTTATATCTGATTGCCATCCAGTCAATCATCACAGCTGAATATTGTCAGTTGTGTTCGGACGGAGGCAGGTGGGTGTATGCCTTCCATCTAGCCTCCTGAGCTGCGCGTGCACCGCCCTGGCCCAACTGCGCATGTGTGAGGCGTCAGCACAGCGAAACGGCGCGATGCGCGCACAGCCCACCGACATGCATCGCTTCAACTGTGGACTGCGCATGTCCACTGGAGTAGCAGGATGGCGGAAAGGCGTGCAGATGCACGCCTGAACCCCAGAAGTCCGCCACGGGTTACCTAGGAATGCAGATACTTCCTTGTTGTAAGAAATGCTTTAAAATTGAAACATTATTCCCTCTATGGTAACCAGATGGGAGATTTAAAACAAAAAAAGCAACAATGTTGATTCACTAAATAAATTTAGCCTATTCACTTAGCAAAGTCAACGTTCACTGTTAGGTGAGCTTATCAAGTAGTGGTGCAGCACATATCTTTTGTTTTTTCCGTGCATATAATTATTCAGGTGTTCGTTTATGAAGCAGTGAACAGTGGTGATCCAGAGGATTGCCATTGATCACAGTCCATAAACAGCTTATGAAATAGAGATAATTGGGGGATAATATGTTTGAGCATGTTCTCCCACCGATGATCTCCACACACAGAGAATCCTCATTGACTGACACAGAAACGGAAAGTTTATAAGGCTGCGATCTCAGCACTTCACTGGTGATCTGAGTCAGAATTCACCCTCCTAGATGGCCTTTGATTATATATTATATATATATAATGTATGTGTATATATATATATGTATATATAACGTGTGTGTGTGTGTATATATATATATATATATATATATATATATATATATAAAATGTAGGGGGACTCTTTATTTTATTAGCATTAACCACGTGATCTGTCTGTGTATTGAGCAGTGATAATTTATCACTGCTTAATAAACGGACATCTCTGTGTTTCGGTCAATTTCTGGTACTGTAATCTCGTAAAGTCTCACGAGATTCCAGTATCAGGGGCCGTTCTCCACTGTTTGAAGCGTTTGTAGATCGCTTCACTCCTCAGGAGAAGCGATCTACAAAGTTTCATAAACTGGCACACAGAGGAGAACGATCTCCTCTTTGAATGCCGGAGAATAAAGCAATGAATTTTTTTCACTGCTTCATAAACGGACACCCGTGAACACAGCTTCACAGTCTGTTTATGAAACTGAGATAAGCTTCAATCATGATGATAGCAGCTCATTTTAGATCATTAACAGATGTAACTGAGAAGATCAGCGGAGAAGATGTTCTCAGAGGATCATTTCTGCACACAACGCCTCTGGCTTCTGACACAAACAGCCAGTTTATTAAAAGGAGATCTTAGGATCTCACTGGCCCTGGTGTCCCTTTATAAAAAAGAGAAAAGCTGTGATCCTGAGGACCAGGCTAATCTCTGATGTGTACAGGTTTATGGAGCAGAGAACATGTTCTCATCACAGTACAGAGGGCCCATGATCGCCCTCTGTCCCAAACGGCCAGATGTCCCTGGCCCTTACATAAAAATATCTCCCTCCCACAGGTGTCCTTAATGAAACTGTAAGAAGTGTGATCCCTAGGATCGCCGCTGATCAGTCCATTAACATGTTCTCTGCCAATGATCTCCGCACAAGAGAAGCTGTAACTGACACAGAAAGACCAGTTTATGAAGCTGGATCTCAGCACTTCACTAGTGATCTGTGTCAGAATTCACCCTCCCAGATGGCCTTTGAGAATGTCCAGTGACAAAACGCGTAAGGCAGAGCAACGCTCCTACGTCACACCCGGAAGGAGAGAGCCTGGAACGCAGATGGTACGAACACCGCGGACCGGCTGTTTGCTTGCCTAATTTAATGCGTTTATTCGCTCTTGCTTACCAGCGATGGGAAGCGATTGTTTTTACTCTACTTTTTAAATAAATTTAATTTTAAATACTGCACTATGGGAGCCCCTTGTTTTTTCCTGTGAGGACCTTACCACTTGCTACTGTGGAACGATCTGGGAAGCTCTGACTGGAGCACACTCTGGAGTTTGAATGAACAGGTGGACAAGCCCGATGGGGGAACAGATGGCATAGCACAGTTTACCAAGGAGGAGGTCCATTCATAGTCACCCACTCTATGCTTATTACCCCTGTAGGGGTAACTATGTCTGGTGAGTGAGGACCCAGTGGGGGAGCACCACAAGTCACATTACCTGCTGTGCACTGAAGTCACCTGATATATGCAATATTGGACATTTTGGGATCACATTTTTGTTTTTCATTTTATATATATATATTTTTTTTACTTCTCAATAGGGACTTGAACTTTTATATTTCACCTAATATCTTTATGTCATAGTTGTGGACTATATCTGCACTTTATTAAGGGTGCGTTTACATTATTAACGCTTGTATTTATAGGTGTGGATTATTTCTGCACTCTATTGGTAGTGTGTTTATTATCCACTTATCACAATATTTACAATGATTTGAGATATCTTATTGCTATGGGCTGGGTCACAAGGTTGGCTAGTTGAGGGGGGATATGGGTCTCAGTAATTACCTACCTGAGCTGTATCATTAGCCTTATTTAGACACATTCCTACACATACTCACCTTTCAGGTTTTCTTTACCTATTTATTTCTTATACTTTTAGTTATGATCTGATACATTTTTTACACGCCCACTTTTGCATATCACACTCTTATGTGGGGGTACGCACACTTTTACTTTGGTTTAAGGGAGTTTTAGCCCAATATTTTACATTAGCTTTAACTCCTTAACAACCATCTAGTGTTCCATAGGGTAGCGCAAATTACCCCATTTTTTATACCTACTCTTGTAAGTTCCTTTGGGAACCTAATTAGGGGGGGCTGCAACCCATACTATCCTAAGCGCGGAATCTATCATATATCTATTCTTTCTTCCTATATTTCACTACAGGGTAAATATATATATATATATATATATATATATATATATATATATATATATATATATATATATATATATATATATATATATAATAATTGAGAGAAGGAAAGGGATACTCTATGTATCCTATTTCTCTCTCTCCCTCTCTCTCTCTCTCTCAAAAGTGAGTACATCCCTCACATTTTTGTAAATATTTTATTATATCTTTTCATGTGACAACACTGAAGAAATTACACTTTGCTACAATGTAAAGTAGTAAGTGTACAGCTTGTGTAACACTGTAAATGTGGTGTCCCCACAAAATAACTCAACACACAGCCATGAAAACTCTAAACCACTGGCAACAAAACTGAGTACACCCCTAAGTGAAAATGTCCAAAATGCGCCCAAAGTGTCAATATTTTGTGTGGCAACCCTTATTTTCCAGCACTGCCTTAACCCTCTTGGGCATGGAGTTCACCAGAGCTTCACAGGTTGCCACTGGAGTCCTCTTCCACTCCTCCATAACGACATCACGGAGCTGGTGGATGTTAGAGAGCTTGCACTCCTCCACCTGTCGTTTGAGGATGCCCCACAGATGCTTAATAGGCTTTAGGTCTGGAGACATGCTTGGCCAGTCCATCACCTTTACCCTCAGCTTCTTTAGCGAGGCAGTGGTCATATTGGAGGTGTGTTTGGGGTCATTATCATGTTGGAATACTGCCCTGCAGCCCAGTCTCCAGAGGGAGGGGATCATGCTCTGCTTCAGTATTTCACAGTACATGTTGGCATTCATGGTTCCCTTAATGAACTGTAGCTCCCCAGCAGCCCCAAACCATAACACTTCTACCACCATGCTTGACTGTAGGCAAGACACACTTGTCTTTGTACCCCTCACCTGGTTGCTGCCACACATGCTTGACACCATCTGAACCAAATAAGTTTATCCTGATCTTATCAAATCACAGGATATGGTTCCAGTAATCGATGTTATTAGTCTGCTTGTCTATAGAAAACTGTGTGCGGGCTTTCTTGTGCATCATCTTTAGAATAGGCTTCCTTCTGGGATGACAGCCATGCAGGCCAATTTGATGCAGCATGCGGCGTATGGCCTGAGCACTGACAGGCTGACCCCCCACCCCTTCAACCTCTGCAGCAATGTTGGCAGCACTCATATGTCTATTTCCCAAAGACAACCTCTGGATATGATGCTGAGCACGTGCACTCAGCTTCTTTGGTCGACCATGGTGAGGCCTGTTTTGAGTGGAACCTGTCCTGTTAAACCACTGTATGGTCTTGGCCACCGTGCTGCAGCTCAGTTTCAGGGTCTTGGCAATCTTCTTATAGCCTAGGCCATCTTTATGTAGAGCAACAATTCATTTTTTTCAGATTCTGTTCCAGTTCTTTGCTATGAGGTGCCATGTTGAACTTCCAGTGACCAGAGAGAGTGAGAGTGATTACACCAAATTTAACACACCTGCTCCCCATTCACACCTGAGACCTTGTAACACTAACGAGTCGCATGACACCAGGAACGGAAATGGCTAATTGGGGCCCAATTTTCACTTAATGGGTGTACTCACTTTTGTTGCCAGTGGTTTAGACATTAATGGCTGTGTGCTGAGTTATTTGAGGGAACAGCAATGTGAGCATTAGCCCACTCAAGTCGGTTATGACGACGAACTGCAGTCAGGTCGAGACCCCAATGAGGACAACGAGCATGCAGATGAGCTTCCCTGGGATGGTTTCTGACAGTTTGTACAGAAATTCTTTGGCTATACAAACCGATTGTTGCATCAGCTGTCTGGGTGGCTGGTCTCCGATGATCTTGGAGGTGAAGATGCTGGATGTGGAGGTCCTGGGTTGGTGTGTTTGCACGTGGTCTGCGGTTGTGAGGCCGGTTGGATGTACTGCCAAATTCTCTGAAACGCCAATTGCACGCTCCCTCAAAACTTGCGACATCTGTGGCATTGTGCTGTGTGATAAAACTGCACATTTTAGAGTTGCCTTTTATTGTGGCCAGACTAAGGCAGACCTGTGTAAATAATCATGCTGTCTAATCTTGATTTGCCATACCTGTGAGGTGGATGGATTATCTCGGCAAAGGAGAGGTGCTCACTAACACAGATTTAGACAGATTTGTGAACAATATTTGAGAGAAATAGGCCTTTTGTGAACATAGAAAAAGTCTTAGATCTTTAAATTCAGCTCATGATAAATAGGGGCAAACACAAAAGTGTTGCGTTTATATATTTATATTTATATATACATTGTCCTTCATGCTTCAATTTTCAGAGCAATTTTACATAAATTATCAATGTGTTTAATGCTTTAATTTATAGACTGCAATGATCTACACATGGGGATTATTATTTTTGTTATTATTATTATTATTCAGGATTTGTATAGCACCAACGGTTTGCCCAGAACTTTACAAGATGAGGGCAGACAGCACAGTTACAATGCAGTTCAATACAGGGGGAATCAGGTGGCCCTGCTTGTTAAAGCTTACAATCTAAAATAACCATCTTTAGCTTAGCTATCAGTTTTGCAGTACTACACAATGGCTATGGTTGCCTGCTTTCTCTCTCTCTTACAATGCAAGTTAATAAGTAGACCAATTAATTGAAAACAATGCACTCCCTTTGCGGCTTAACTCAACAGCCATTAAGCAGGAAAGTTGAAAGAAGCTGTCATATTAAGAGCTCCCTCTAGTGGTTATTCTACATATCTTAACACAATAAAAACATGAAAAGGATAGCATTTAAAAATGTGAGTGTGACATAAATAAAGGCAGGCAGTGCTATAGTTTGTTTTGTTTTGTTTTTAAATATATAAATCTGTGTTCAGAAGAAATGCATTACGTTTTCCCTTTAAAGTGTTATGTAAGTGTGCAAGCCAAGTTTAGGTAACAGTGCACTCTACAGAAAAAAATATTGCACCCCAGTCCCAGTGAGCACCCTAAGTACACATGTCATTGGAGAAACTTGGTGGCTGCTATCACTGACCTTTCCTTCAAAATATGCTAGTTCCCTTACTATCATACTGACTACCTTGTGCTAGTATTTTGATTCACTGGAACAGAACAACTTTGAAGAAAAATAATTCAGACTTTTTTCAACTTTCATGATTTGAATTGCATCTAATTTGCATTAAAGGCTCAGAAACCACTAAATAGGTGTGGAGATATGCCTGTGCTCAATCCCAAAATGCTTACATATATTTAACACATGAGGTGCCACAGGGGTGTGACTCCACCAAAAAAATCTAAATTATACCTATGCACACTGCTATATGTCCTTATAAATTTCATGATTGTGTATATTGCAATTGTGAATCAAGAAACTCTCTTTTTTTAAAACGTTTGCTTGAAATATGTAAGGTGGCCAAGCAGTATGCACAGGATTAATTCAGGATCTTCAGAAACCCCTGAAGCCAGTGGATCCGCATAAAAAAACAGACATCTACCATTTAGTACACTTTATTGTACATGTGCATATTCCAGCCTGCTGAAAACTCTTTTTGCCAGCAGCTGGGTTCAGAGTGGTAAACTGGGGTGGATTTACTAAAGGAACATTTTCTTTACGTTGTGCTTGGGAAATCTTTGCAAAGTGAAGCTTCCCCTAATTTATTAAGCTCTAGAGCAACTGCACTTGTAAAGTGCATGGTCTATTTGCCTTTAGTACATCAACCTCTGTGTTGCTCACAGCTAGCCTGTCATGCCCCCCCCCCCACACACACACACACACACACACACACACACACATACACTTCCCAAAGTAGATGTAAACCCTAACTGGAGGACATTCAGTTTGCTAATGCACTGTGTATCCTAAACAATTGCCATTAAAAAAATCACTGCTGGTCTCCTGTAGCCTTTTGCAGCCAATTTCTGTTTAGTGTCTACATGCATACACTCCAGCTATGTGCTGAGAATTTAGAAGGCAGGTTTCCTGATGACAACAGTGAAGCATGACTTGTAGTCTCCATCAGAAGTTCATGTGACAACACAAAAGCACACTCGGGAGAAAGAAGACTATCATCCTATAAATTGAAGTGCCCAAACAAGCACTGGAATCCTGGGATCACCAGGTATTATTTTAGTTATTTGCAATTATTGACTTTTGAAATCGCATAAACATGTTAAAGCTTAATAAATGCAATTTAGTTATTGGGTTTCCATGTACTTTAACTTCATAGAAAATGTAAAGTTGTGCTATCAGTGATTAAAAGATTTTCCAATATGCTGAATATTTCTTAAGTTAGTAAAAATTGTTTCTAAATTCAGTAAGATTAATTAGTTACTTAGCTTGGGGGGGCTGATTGTTGCCAGTGATTGGTGAACTGGTTGCTTCATGAGCTTTTATCACATGTATGTTCACACTTATTGGTAGGTTTTGGAGGCTAGTTGTATGTTGGTAAAGGAAGGGTTCATAAAGGTGTTATAATACAATAGTGATCCTAAAGTTACACTAAACAATACCCTTATCCTCTAAAAAAAAAAAAAAAATCCACACAACCACTGCCTAATAGCCCTGTAATGTATTTTGCATGACATTGTTTCTATATTTTTCTTCCTCCTTGCAACATCCTTCATGTGCTGGCAACTTCTCCTTTTCCCCCTGACTTCCCTTGGTTTTGAACAAGCAGTACCCATTAGTTACAGTCCTGTTCACTGCTCTATGCACACTACAAATCCCATCTCCCTAGTCCATAGTCCATCCTGAGAACCAGGAACAGAGGATGTCTATGTTCCTACTTTGAGTGGGACTATAGAAACCCACAAATGTAGCCACCCTCTAACAGGCAGTCAGTTCCCAGCAGGAAAAAAAAAAAAAAGAATTTGGATGAGACTGAGAGCAATAGAAGGTTTTTTTTTTTTTTTTTTGTTAAGATTCAGATATATTTTTTTTTCTCAGACCAGGGTTTAGTGTTACTTAAAAAATACCTGTGAGTTGTAATATAGCAAATGTAGTTGTAGAATAGAAGAATAATAAAGGCTAAAGGTACGCAATAATTCGTTAAATAATCAATAGATAAACAATGAGAAAACTGACAGATGAAAAGCAGGAAACATAATATCCCAATTTATTTACACGAATATTTTGCTATTTTACTGTACCAACAATTAAAATATTTCCTTTACTTTCTCATCAATATAAACATTTTCTTTTAGGAAGTTCAAAAGTCCAACTCTAATCTGTTTAGTTATTGCAGAAGTCCAAAGTGTTTTTTTTTTTTTAATAGCAGATGCTCTACATGCTTTTAATTCGCAGTATTCATTTTTATTTATCAGTTATGTTTGCTATAGTATAGAAGTGTATTATATTTTTGCCACAATCTTTTTTTATTTAATAAACTGCTTGACACATGTAAATGCAACTATTTACTATAAGGGTGATTTTCGTCTCAAAGTGCTAATCTGTATTTACTGGAAGCACCTTCAAGGGTCTAAGGAACTTTTCTTTTCTTTTTCTTTTTTTAACTGACCAAAGCAAATGTGCAGAACTTGAGTAAATGTTACTTATATAGTTATTATTAAGTTATATAAAGAATGCAAGGCAATGAATCCCCTGTTATCCTATGCAATGTGTCATTGTTGTGAGCTATAGTAGCGTCAGTTGTCCTTCCTTTACCTACACAATAAAAGTGACATATTTGTGTATTTCCCAATGCTAATACGTGTCCGAAGATGAAGCAATGGAGGACAATGTGGAAATCCCTAAATCAGAATTAAAAAAGGCGCACTTGACCTTGGAGAATTTTCGCCCTTTATTTATTTTCTACATGCAGGGGAATATTTGTCCTTGACACTGAACGTGAGCACTGAGCATTTCATCCCACAAGGCTAGACACGTCCTAATATTCTCCGCTGACTTACTAATAACTCCTTTTGGGCAACTTGTCTTCCAGCAAATATTATTTATATACATGTATTCTCCTTCTATTGTGGTTAATGTGGTTATAATGTTTTTAAAAACATAAAGGATTCCATAATATGTCTATGACAATATGACGCAGCCAGCAAGAGAAAAAAATGCATGCATTGTATGACCAGCTGGAAAAATCCGATAAGTGGGATTGTTCTGCCACCTACTGGATGTATATTGTATTACGCTGTTAAACAATGAATACTGCTGTACTGTAATTTCTTGGTCTGTCGAGCATGTTGTAAATACTGGAACTATTGCTACAATATAACATCTTTTAACTTAATTTTAAAGTATACAAAAGAACACGGTCCATGCACACTAGCTTAAACACATGTTGCATTTAGTTTAGCGTTTTTCTTCTGCCAGCAAACTCCTATCACAAACTTAAAATAGCTTAAAATATGCTAGATGTCCTAATGTGTATGAACACATAGGATAACATTGAGCTGCTTCTACAGGCAAAACACAAAACTCCTGTAGAAGCAGCAAGTATGGGTCCATGCACATTGGCTTAAAAATCGCTTCTTCTACAGGAGTTTTGTGTTCTGCCTGTAGAAGCAGCCCAAAGTTATCCTATGTGTTCATGCACATTAGGACGATTACAGGCATATTTTAGTCTCAGCGTTTAGAGGCAGGAAAAAACCTTTTGGTTTGCGTTTTTGATTGAAGCTTGGCAGAACTTTTTTTCCTGCGGGAACTGGCGGTTTTTTTAAGCTCAGTGTTCATAGAACCTACTGTGTTGTGTTTAATCTTAGTTGTTGATTATGCTTACAGTTAAAATTGTTATATTATATTATTTTATTATATAATTACATTATATCATATCATACTATATATTGCCTGCTATTTCAGGGAATAAAAATTGACTTATGATATGATTCATGACAGTGTAGCGTTTTTAAATGCTAAGATGATGCTTCAAACAAGCATTTATGTGTACACATTTAAAAAAAAGGAGAAAAAAAAGATATATATAAAAGATATATATATATATATATATATATATATATATATATATATATATATATATATATATATATATATATATATCACCACACTTACACTTACATGGAATATAAATTCCTTATATGTAAAGCAAATAAAAATGAATTAGATACTATACAGTATAATGTACGCTACGGTAACTCTACAAAGAAAAATATCAAATACTCATTGGTTGATAGTGTTGTCTTGTTCTTTTTCAAAGAAGCCCTTACCACATCAGTTCATCTATATAAATTAGAAAGGTCCCATAATATGTGTGTGTGTGTGTGTGTGTGTATATATATATATATATATATATATATATATATATATATATATATATATATATATATATATATATATATATATATATATATATATTTGTATTTATTTATTTTTATTTTATTTTTTATTATCAATATTAATATTTCTTAAACAAACAGTCACACACGGAGATAGTCACAAACATTCACACACGGAGATAGTAGTATACATTGTGGTTTATTTACTAAAGCTGGAGAGTTTAAAATCAGGATCACTTCTGCATAGAAACCAATCAGCATCTAACGTCAGCCTGTTTAATTAAGCTTTGGCAATAAAACCTGGAAGCTGATTAGTTTATATGCAGAAGTGAGACTGATCTTGGACTCTCCAGTTTTAGTAAATACACCCCTCTGTGTACTACTATCAATAGGCAATGTCCTGTCTAGTAGATACTCCTAGTACTAACAGTTAACAGACTTTTGGGGGGGGGGGGGGGAATGTATGAAATGCAGGGACAGACTACTCAAGGTAAGCTTAATATATAAATGTGTAAATGCATTTATATGATAGGGCGTGCGTGCTTACTATTTCCTTTACGTCTCTCAACTAGATGGTGTAACACAGATGTAGGAATGGATTTCTAGGACTTTAGTTTTTAGAAAACGTAAAAGTCGTCACTAAAGGCAGAGCTACCGTTTGGCATTTTATTTTGGGGTACATTTAGTTAAAGTAACGGTGAGATAGAAATCCAGTATGTCCTTGTATGTATAATCTTGACAGATCCCTGGGTTACTTTAGGATTTAACAATGATTATAATTACAATTAATAAAAATATATTTAATGTTCTGTCTTGTGAACCGTCCAGTGCTCGGAGAATTCATATCGGATCCATTCATCTTTTTAGATGTTCGTGCTCTCTATACACCAACCATGCTGTATGTTCTCTCTTGTTGGTCTTGTTGTTCTTGTTGTGCTTGAAGTCTGTCCATAGAATCACAACTGATTTCTGTGGCCTGAAGATTGATTCTTTTAGGTGCTTCTATCATCATACTGGTTAATAATCTTTAAATAACAAAAACTATCGAACAAATAGATTCATATTTGTGTTGATAACAAAATGTATCTATAAACAATTCGTTAAATTGCAGTAAAGCCGTAGTCAATTTAAAAGTAATGGGGGGGGGGGGGGGGGTTCTAAAAAAAATGCATGTGCTCTGATCGTTGGCTTTGTTTGCAGTCCATTGAGTGAGTCTAAAGGAGAACGTCAGGAATGCAGTCCACTTGAACGTGACTGGACAGCAGCCATCTAGAGACCATGCCTTTGGCCTTTGTATAAGGACATGTTTTAATGTTTTAAAATGGGAAACAAATGTTAGTAACAGCAACATACAAGTGAGATGTATTTTATGATCTAGTTATGTGTGTTCATAGGAAACCCATGAGCTGTCTATAGATCTAAGCATACTTCCTACATTACTGTTGTTTTGTTTAATTGAAGTACAATGCTTTGCTCTCTGTCCCAGTTTATGTCCATTCAGTCTGGCTTCCACCCCCACTCCTAAAAAAAAAAATGCATCGACTGAGCACTGTTTGTACAAATACTTTTGAACACTTTGCATAGGACCCTCAAATTTTTATGAAGATCCACATCAGAAGTGTAGATAGGCAAATACTTATGTGGTCAAGAAAAGGTAGTGAGGCCGATTTACTAAAGAATTTGAAGATGTTCACACAATTAATTGTGTGAAATTCACTTCAATGATCCATTTACATGAAAAGAAAATTCCTTCATCTGCACAGCCTGGATCATTTCAGTGAATCCTATTTGTTTAGTAAAGATTCGAAAATTATTTAGTAAATCAGTCCAGCTGTGTTATGTATGGTGTGTATATATTGCTAAGAAATATGTGTATTAGATATGTGTATGTTTATTTCCTCCGGTGTATGTTCCTTTTTGTATTCGTGTGAACATTCTCGAATCCTTTAGTAAATCAGTCCAGTTGTGTTATGTATGGTGCGTATGTATTGTCAATAGATATAGTATATATGTCTGTATATTTCCTTTATGTATTATATATATGTGTGTTCTTCTTGTTTATGTTCCTTTTGTATTTCTGTAAACATTCTCAAATCGTCTCAATATGTCATAGCTAAAATAACAAAATATATACATGCATACGTGTGTATGTATTTGTATGATATGCACATATGTGTGTGTGTGTGTAGGTCCCCTATAAGTATAGCTACCAAAGCAATTATCATTTACGATGTTTACTTACAATGTTCTTATGTTATATTTTAAATTATTAGACAAATATAGCTGTTGTTTCTTAGTAAATAAGTGAAGTAATTGTTGTGAGGCTTTCATTCCTGTACCTAGAAATAAATGAATGATTACCTAGAAATGAATGAATGCCTATAAATAAGCAACCCACTAATAATCTATCAGGTGAATCTTTCTTTTAAGCCTTTTGTTGACATACATATCAATACATTTTTTGAAGCATGTGCTAACGAAGTCCTAGTTAGCGATCCACTTAGCAGTAGTAATTAGTAAATAGGAAAAGCTTTTGGTCTGTCATCAAGATGTGTGATTGAGTAACGGACTGTCTGTGTTCATTAGTAGGTTGAGCTAGTCTACCATGGACTTGCAGTTTACACTTGGCAGCTTCTAAATGATTCTAACAGCTGAAAGTTGAGTGTGAGTTGTGTATTCCCAGGACAGCACAACATCCCAGCTCTGCTCCTACACACAGCACGCTATGTACACAGCTTGTGCAGGGAAAACGCTGCTACTGGGACAAAAGCTGCTTTCTTTTTAGCTTAATTATCTTGTTGTCCAGTTTGTATCAAATATATATAGCAATCAAAGTTATTACACCAGCAGAAATGTGATTATAAGTAAAGTGATTGTCATATTTGATTGTCACACAATCCAAATTCACACACAGCCAAATTATTCCCACTCTGTTGTTGATTACGTCTGTTATTGGGTTCATTTACTCACATTGAAGATTGGTCTACCCAATGGACTTTTCATTAAATAATAAAAAAAAATCCCCTATATCTAATTGGATTCTTAAGACAAGCATGTGAAAGAACAATGCACTGCATACCCATTTTTTAAATCACCACAAGAAGAAATATTGACTATTTCTATTTCCTTTTTTTCGAATACTAGTTCTTAATCTACCACAGTGATGGTATAGTATAGTTATGGTATTATATATCTGTTATCGTTTTGGTATTGTTATGCTATAGTTTTGTTATAGTTATGTTATGCTAATGCTGTGGTATTGTTTTGTTATGTTATATTTTTGTTATGTTATGCTAATGCTATAGTTTTGTTATAGTTATGGTATGCTAATGCTGTGTTATTGTTTTGTTATAGTTATGCTATAGTTTTGTTATAGTTATGTTATGCTAATGCCATGGTATTGTTTTGTTATAGTTGTGTTATAGCTATGTTATAATTATTTTATAATTATGTTATAGTTGTGTTATAGTTATATTATAGCTGTGTTATATAGTTTTGTTATAGTTATGTTATAGCTGTGTTATAGTTATGTCATAGTTTTGTTATAGTTACGTCATGGCTATATTATAGTTTTGGTATAGTTACGTTATGCTAATGCTATACTATTGTTTTGTATTAGTTATGTTATAGCTGCGTATAGTTATGTTATAGTTTTGTTATAGCTATAGTTATGTTATAGTTTTGTTTTAGCTGTGTTCTAGTTACGTAATACTTTAGTTTTGGCATAGTTTTGTTATGCTAATGTTATCTTATAGTTGTGTGATATCTATGTTATGCTAATGCTATGTTATAGCCATAATAGTTATATTAAGAAAACGTTTTAGTTTCAAAGCGCCATTATACAAAAGTATTTCAGTACACAAATCTACATTTGTATCTATAGCTATGATTTTCATAACTCATACACAAATCCATGCTAGTTACATGATCGTCTGGTATGTGGAGTATGTGGATGGCGAAAAACTTTCTGAAATTAGACAACACAGCTTATATATATATATATATAGATATATAGATAGATAGATAGATAGATAGATAGATAGATAGATAGATAGATAGATATATCTATATACCTATAGATAGATAGATATATGTGTATATTATATATATATATATATATATATATATATATATATATATATATATATATATATATATATATATATATAGATAGATAGATAGATAGATAGATAGAGATAGATAGAGATAGATATATATTGCGTATATCCTATTTTTGTATATTAATAAAATAAAATAACTAGCACTGAACAATGATAGAGAACGAGTTACTAATAATCACTACAGAGTAAACCAATATGGAAATATGTATCATTCGAAAGCAATGGCTGTGGCCGAGTAGATGTAGAATATTGTGTTTATGTAGAAGGTTAGCAGACTGTGTACAAGTAGATGTAAATATGAAGGTTTTGTTCTGTGTGGATAAACACTACACCTAGGGTCTGGTATCCATTGTAAAACATTTTTTTTATAAGTGACTGTATTTATAGATGAATGCCTTTAGCAAAAATGATGCATTGCCTGGTATATGGCTAATTTCATGTGATCATTTAGAGCAATACAAGTGTAAGGCTACTCTAGGCTAGACTAGTCTAGACTGTCTACATAGCTCAGCACCTTGAGGCTGCCTGGCAAATGGTGGAAGCAGGATTTTAGTGTACAGCTGCTAGGTTGAAAAGGCACACATATGTTTAAATGGTAAGGCTTTGCAGTGGCAGCTAAACAAGCAAAAAAATACCTACATTGTGAGGAGGAAGGGGGTAGCTTTCTTGCAGGACTGTGGTGGCAATAAATGAAATGACTCAGAATCTCTTCTCCAGTCAGTTTTTACGAGAGCTGCCAGACAGCGTCTGTTCACGTTCTGCAGATACTAGGGGCGCCATAACAAAGTTAAGGTCAAGTTAGTGTCTTATCTTGGGTGGCACAAACTATAGCACGGTATCTCCTCTATTCCCATAGAAATAGAAATAGATATTTCTTTATAAATAAGGCTGTTATACCTTATTTGAACACTTGGAAATGTCACTGAGAATTAAATACCTTTTCAGTGAGAAAATGAATGCAAATGTTTCAAGACATCTCATGGTAAGGTATTTATCTGTATTCTGTCGTGTATACGTCTTCCATATGCAGTGCACACGTCCCACATCGGATTGTCTATCAGATTGTGACTTCTGCCTGTACGCAATTGTTTGTTGTGATTGTGTGTATAGTGTTACAGTATGTGTGTATAGTGTTGTGTGTATATGTCTTGTGTGGTGTTTTATGTGCAGATACAAAAGTCACAAACAGGCGTACATAACGAATACCTAACGTTGCATTATATCTGCTATTCTTATGCATCTGATTGTAAGATTAGATCTTATAGTGTGTGACCATCGACGTTATCTGTCACATTTTGCATTGATGTGTGCAAATGTGTTTTGTGTGATAGAAGAGGAGAGATCATACCAGGCTCAATTGTTTCTTGTTATTATGTAGCTTAGATATGACACAATTGTGGAAAACGTTAAGGTACACATATGTGGTTTTGTGTGTGTGTGTATGTATGTATGTATGTGTATTCAATGGATAGATAGATAGATAGATAGATAGATAGATAGATAGATAGATAGATAGATAGAGAGAGAGAGAAATACTATCTGTGTATTTATATTTCTGTATATACAATATATACAGTATATAGAGAGAGAGAGAGTGAGAGAGATAGAGAGAGAAATAAATCTGTGTATTTCTATTTCTATATATACACATATACAATATATACAGTATATCTATAGAGAGAGGAGAGAGAAATATCTGTGTATTTTCTTCTCTGTGTATATGTATATACAATATATATATATATATATATATATATATATATATATATATATATATATATATATATATATATATATATATATATAGTGATGAAGGGATATATATTTATATACATATATCGTACACATAATATATATATATTTATATATGTATACCTTATCATCACTATAACTTAAGCGTAAAGACTCATATATAAATCTGAAGAATTTAGTAAAATTCTGAACTGAAGACATAATTTATTTGTATCTCACAGAAGACTTCTTGCTCATTGATTATTTGTTAAGCAGCGGGGTATAACCCTCCGAAATTCACACGTGTATGCTGCTGTGCGTATGTGTCGCATGTGTGTTGCTCGTGTAGTATGTGTATATGGACTTACATGGAGTTATTTTAAGTCTTCTTTTGCAGTTAAATGGTTGAGTTGAATAAACTGAAATATATGACACGTATTAGCTAAATCCATATGAAGTGAAAGGCAATACAAATGGCTAAAATATCTACAGACATTAAAAATAGCTATGTTGTAGATAGTGTATAGGACAAATATGGACACGTGTTACATTCTATATCTCTATGTGTCTATTATCTATGAGTATCCGTGTCCATGTCTATGGGTGTTTGTTGTGTGTACTGGTTGGAAAGCAGCGGCCATGTTCCTCTTCTAACGTATTATTGACTAGTGGGGGTGCACTGTTGCCATGGCCTTTCTTGGTAGTCTGATTTTTGTTTTAATCCACACACCTATCTTCAAAATCACGCCTTTGAACCAGTTGTACCTTAGTAAATATGCATTTTGTTGATCTAAAGTACTGTTAACACATTTGTATGATCTGCAATACAGATGTGATCTGTTGCTCAAGATGGCCGATGTGTAGATTTCTCCACTGTGTTAGTAGCACTTCTTCTGCAAAATAGTTTATCTCTAGAGATAGAGGCTGATTTATTAAAGGAATTGAGAATCTCCACACAACAAGTTGTGTGACTATTTTCTCTTCACCTATCCAATCATGTGAAAAGAAAATCCCTGTTTACTTGTTTCATAATTGGGTAATTAAAGCGAATATTATTGAGTGAAGATTGTCACATCCTTTAGTAAATCATCCCAGTTGTGCTGTATAGTATGTGTAGAAATTGCCAAGAAATATAAAGTATATTTATTTTGTGTATTGTATATGTGCATGTTTTTTCTTCCTGTTTACGTTCCTTTTGTACTCATATCAGGTCTTTGTTGTCTGCTAAGCTTAATATTTCATTTAGGTCGTAATGAAGGCTGTGTAGCCTTTATTTTTTCTGATATTTGGGGGATATTTATATAATAGGAAACTGCATTCTAGAAAAGTCATCGCCATGACCTGTGACAGATAGATAGATAGATAGATAGATAGATAGATAGATAGATAGATAGATAGATAGATAGATAGATAGATAGATAGATAGATCATATTTTATTAAATGGATAATAGTTATTTAAGGATCTAGATAGATGGATAGATACTAATATGTAGATAAATAGATACAGACCAATAGATGTATAGATACAGACTAATATGTGGGAGGCTATCGAGCTTCGCACACATGATAGATAGATAGATAGATAGATAGATAGATAGATAGATAGATAGATAGATAGATAGATAGATAGATAGATAGATAGAGTTTGAATAGTATTCTTCGCAGCTGTTTTTGGAGATTATAGAGTATTCTGAATATTATTTTTATAAGCCTTTATAATATCGGTCCCATGTTCAATGCTGTAAATAGTGTCCTCTATGGGGTTGTGTGTGTTTTGTTATTATACGAATATAAGACAAATATATGTCTATTGGGCATTTATTGGTATATTTATACTTGTAAACTGTGTAGCGGGTGTAGACCAAGAGATAAAAGTCTCTGATGGTGTACATTGCTCTAAATACATTATTTACTAACATAAGACAAATGATCGGTGTGATGATTTGTAATAAGATAAAATATAGAAATAGTCCAACGCTATGTGAATATTTGTAATGCTTGGGATAGGAAAGAAAACATTGGGCGCTTAAATTAGCATTTTCTTAAGTCAAATATCGATACTTTTAAAACAAATGTACATTTTTATGTTATATTTCCTAGCAGCATACCCATAGTTCCTTTATGGTGCTGATAATGAAAGCCCTCCTCCATTGACTCCAATGTAATATGATATTGTGATGCTGGCTTTGGAATAACTGCTTATTTGTGTGTAAACCTGTGTATTGTGGTTATAATCATAAGCTTGGTTTCTGAAATTCTCAGTTTTAGCTAAATAGCAATGAGCTGTTCCATCCTTAAATAGGAAGAACAGGGCAGATCTTGGTTGCTACTGTACAGAGCTGTGTACACGACACTGCTATATATATATCAACAGCTGGGGGAGGACAGAAATGTATCTTGTTTTGTAAAAAAAAGAAAGAAAAGAAATCCAAACGTGCAGAGTGTATGAGTGTAGCACCTTTGTGCAGTGTGCGAGGGATGTTTCATTCTGCAGGGCTCTTATAGATATAAGGACATTCTACATGGGATCACGTGACATAATTACCACTAGAATCAATCAAGATGAATTGCACGTCAGCACACGTTCACGGTTTTTTCTTAGTTGATGCTGTCCAAGCCCTCTTGAGCAATAGATGGATCTTGTTCAATGCAGTGAAATCTCCTTGTTGCTTTCCATCGCAAAAAGGGAGAGATGACTGAGTTTGAGAATTGCAACAACAGTGCACCCAATATGTATCTGCCTGGCTGCGCTTACTATGTCTCTCCATCGGATTTCTCCACCAAGTCCTCGTTTTTGTCCCAGTCCTCCTCCTGCCCTATGACTTTCTCCTATTCTTCCAATTTAACTCATGTGCAACCTGTGAGGGAAGTGGCATTCAGGGAGTATGGGTTGGAGCGCAGTAAGTGGCAGTACCGGGGCAGTTACCCGTCGTATTACCCCAGTGAGGATGTCATGCACAGGGACCTCATCCAGCCAGCGAACAGGAGAACGGATGTCTTATTCAAATCGGACTCTGTCTGCAACCACCATGGACCTTCCAGTGCTCCTTCTAACTTCTACAACTCAGTGGGTAGGAATGGAATCCTTCCACAGGGCTTTGACCAGTTTTATGATGGCAGCCAAGCTTCATCATACCAGCTGGAGGGAGAGGAGCAGCCTGCAAAGTCTGAGCTCAAAACTTCCAACCTAAATAGCAAAATCACCTCTACCCAAGATAAGAAAGTGACAAGCGACAATGGCCCCGAATCCCCTTCTGGGGAGGCTGCTGCAGCAGAGAAGAGCAACAGTTCAGGTAGGCACCAACTGGGGGCAAGAGGACAAGGCCAACACTTTGTCAGACTCCTTTTTATGTGCTATTTTATAAGCATTCAAGGGTTTTATATATCCTATAAGGTTCCTTTTACCGTTGTAAAGTGTGTTTACGACAGGGAACTAATTTAAGATGAAGATAGCCTTTTGTGGAACATTCTCCCTTTCGTTATCAAGCTTTGCAGATTATCTTGCATTCTTTTGGATAGTGTCGTACAATGGAGGCTTATGTGCCTTTCAGCATTGGCTGTAAAGCTATACTATGTGTAAACCTACAGCACAAAAACATGAACTTGTAAACATGACATGGGTGTATATGGATGGTGTACATCTGTATGTAGTGCTTGTATAATATACACATCTATCTATCTATCTATCTATCTATCTATCTATCTATCTATCTATCTATCTATCTATCTATCTATCTATCTATCTATCTATCTATCTATCTATCTTTTATATAAATACACAGACACATATAACATACACACATATACACACACACATATATACACACACACACACACAAGTATATATATGTGTGTATATATATATATATATATATATATATATATATATATATATATATATATATATATATATATATATATATATATATATATATATTACATACTATATGCGACCTCTCTAATGTTTTTGGATCTTTTTATTTAGAGGCGTTAAAAAATCCTCAGCTATAGGCTGTATACTCACTAAGGCATACGTTTGGCTAGCCATACATTATACAATTGTCTTATTCAATTTCCTTTAGATTTACCTTCATCTGTGTAGTGCAAGGGCCTTCCTGATTGCATACACACATATATCTATATTTACACACACACACACACACACATATATATATATATATATATATATATATATATATATATATATATATATATATATATAACATATTATGTTTGCGACCTCTCTAATGCTTTTGGATCCTTTTATCTATTGACTTTAAAAAATCCTCAGCTATAGGCAATACACTCACTAAGGTATACTTATGGCTAGCCATACATTATACAATGTTCTTTCTATGTAGTGCAGGGGCCTGTCTGATTACACACACACACACACATATATATATATATATATATATATATATATATATATATATATATATGTGTGTGTGTGTGTGTGTGTGTGTATACGTCTATGCGACCTCTCTAATGTTATTGGATCTTTTTATTTAGATGCTTTTAAAAATTCTCATCTATAGGTTATACTCACACTGAGGCATAGGCTGGCCATACATTATACCATTTTCTTATTCAGTTTCCTGTAGATATACCTTCAACTCTGTAGTGCAAGGGCCTGCCTGATTGCATACAAATTGAAAGTGTTTATGTTTGACCTCATATAATGGCTTTGGTAAATCTATGGGAAAATTGTACAAGAAGATAAGAACACATACCAGTACATAACACAAGGATCTTGAGTATTGCCTATAGCAAAAAGTCAAAGATAAAAGTTACATTCTATTAGCAATGATATTAAACAAATGTTTTTGTTTTTTTTTTTGTTTTTTGTTTTGTTTTTTAAATAACATCTGGCAGCTTCCCAGCGGCTTAGGAAAAAAAGATGTCCTTATAGCAAATATCAAATCCGGGAGCTGGAGCGAGAATTTTTCTTCAATGTGTACATCAACAAGGAGAAGAGGTTACAGCTGTCCAGGATGCTGAACCTCACTGACCGCCAAGTGAAAATTTGGTTCCAGAACCGAAGGATGAAAGAAAAGAAACTCAACAGGGATCGACTTCAGTACTTTACTGGAAATCCACTTTTTTGAAAGGAAAATGCACAATTTATTAACAAAAAAAAAAAACAAAAAAAATTAACAATATTTGGGGATCCCAACTTGCATTTTATGTGGACCATGATATCATGAGAGGATTTCCAAACCTCTGGAGGATGCCTTCTTGGTAAGGAAAGGGTCTTAAAAACGTCACTTACAGAATGCAGCCAATGGTGTGTTTTTTTTCTTCCCTGAATCTATAACACTGATTATACAGTATTAGGACTGACTGCAAGCAGCCAGGGTGGCTTTCAGCTACCATAGCTACAGTGACTACCGTACACATTTAATTAAACGAATGCAGCTTTACTATATATATATATATATATATATATATATATATATATATATATATATATATATATATATATATATATATATATATATATATATATATATATATATATATATATGTGTATATATTTCTTCTCTGTGCACGACTAATATGTTCTCTTGTTGAAATTGTTTTATGGTAAAAATGGTGTTAACTTGAACACATTGCATGAGCTTCCATGTCTCAAAGGTCTTTGAGTATCTCTGTCAGCAATTTATTGCATTATATAACCCCACCATATGTACATATTTATTAAATTTTCAATGTTATTTTTTACCAACCTGAATACGTTTCATATAATGTTCATTTATTTAGTCGAGCAATAGAAAAAGTATGATTCTGAAAAAGAAACTGGCGGATATTTTTGAATGGTTTTATTAAAGTGTTTGTTATCTATTTCCAAATCTTAGATTAGTCCCTGACTATCCCTAATATATTTTTTAAAAAACGTCTTTCTTTTTTTTAAACAGTAATTTTAAGGAGTTTGAAGAAAGTATAATGACATTTGGTGTTTTTAGGATCAAACGTCAGGGTCTGGAAAAAATCTGTTTATTTTGTGAGCTTAAGAATTTGGTTGAGCTTATTCCTTTACACTTTATATGGCGTGACCTACTGGGCTGTTTACAAAACCTTGAACTGTCTAGACAACACAATAAAAGTAGGGGATCCAAGCACCATAATTGGGTTATATTAGACACCTTCTGGTGGGCTAACAGCGATTTCCGCAAAGTGCAATAAAGGAAGAAGTGAGAAAGGGGGCTGGTTCCTTCAATGGCACTCAGTGGGCGTTTTTTTTTATCTTGGCACAGAGCAAAGTTAGACAAGGACTAGGCAACAGACCTACAATAAGGATCTCAGAACAAAGAGAGAGGCAGAGAAATATATTGTTAAGAAAAAAATGCTTCAATTTGGGCAAAAACTTAGCAGTTGCCTTTGAACTTCCAAAATGTCAAGGTCATCACCTTTCACCTTCCCGAATAATTAAATGCCTTAAGGCTCTCTTATTATTTTGCTTAGCTGCCACCCACTACTGTGGCTTGAAATATCTTCACTCTAAAATATTTTATTGTAGAAGTAAATCACTAAAACAGCACTTTTTTTTCACAAACAGGCTCGAAAACCATTACTTAACCATGACGTATTGTGTAGACTTCTATATCCTGTATTTGGTTTAGATACTTTATCGAATAAAACGAAAGAAAGGAAAATAATTTAGGTATAACATACTGGAAAATAGTTATATTTAATATGGTAAAATATTTATGCTATTATGATGCAGCGTCCTGCTCACCAAAATACATCAATAAGGATCTTCAACAATGTTAACAGTAGTGACTAAAAAAATAAATAAAATAAAATAAATGGCGGCAGCTGTAGCCTTTAGGTTTATTGATTTTGTCTTAAAAATAAAAGCTTAAACAATAGATAGACAGATAGCTAGATAGACCGATAGATAAATAGATAGATAGCAAGAAAAATATAATGATAGATTCAATGATAGATAGAATGATAGATAGATTATTAGACAAATGTGTAATTAAATTAGATTTGGATCCTTTTTTTTCCTTCAGCATTTTTTTTTTTTGCATTCTTCACCCAAAACAGCTAGGTGCCGTTTGGTGTGTTATATCTGAATTGGCCACAAGAGGGCGACTGATGTATTGCAAATGGCTAAAATGTTACTGCTTTTATATCCCAAACCTTGTCACATAAGGTTTCTAGATTTTTCTGTAGAGCAACTGTTCTTTTGAAATATTGTTTAATACCTGTTTAGAGTCTTGCCTCACTGCTACCGTGTGCTGAAAACTGCAATACCCAAAACTCACTTTAATAGCTGAATTCCATTTTTAGTTGGGAGACTTGCATCTCCACTAGCTGCTGGATAAGGTTATAATGCTGATTTAAATGGTGGTGTAAGTATGGATTTGGGGGGGGGGGGGGGTGCCATTTATGATAGATAATAAAAGAGGCAACCTCATAATAGGTAAAGAGAAAACGATATGAACATACAGAGTATTTATTGTACTCAATGGTTCTCTGATTAGAAGCTAAAATGTTTCAGTGAACTGTAAGTGGAGAAGACTTTTGGTGTGATGACTAAAGTATTCCATAGGCTGTGAGCAATTATTGTCTGAACACGTACATTTATTATACCTGAACTCTAGCTAATTATAACAAACATCTTATCGTTACCATTCCCAAGATCCAATATGTACATATATATATATATATATATATATATATATATATATATATATATATATATATATATATATATATATATATTCTGTAACTCATATACTTTATTTGTTTAGAAATTTGTTTCGATTATATGCACAGAATAACTAGTTAGCTACAAAGAAAATTTGATTAATTGATCCTACACGCCAACACTTATCTCCTTCCTATAGAAATATAGTCAGGATAGAACAGGATAATTCATTTATTTCATATTATGAAATCTTACCTTACTGAAATTGACAAGCTGCTTGATGAGGAGAAAGAAATGACAGACCATCATTCCAAAGTAATGCAAAAGCAATGTATATATCACATTAATGCTATATTATTACAATACACGATTTTAATTTGAAACATATGTATTTCTTTATGGAGATGTATTCTGTTCACAAGTTGAATTATATGAGAGTCTCTGAATTAAAATACAAAAATACATTTCTAAAAATAATGTTTTACTTATTAGTTTTGATTTGAAGCGTTTTAAACCAGTCCTGTGTCTATATGAAAGCGCAGTAGAGCAGTTCTCTTGCTTTAATAATAGTGCAGTTTTCCAAAACCCACAGAAATGATACATACAAGTTCTTTGCTCGTGTGATTGCAATGGGATATCTATTCTCCAATGTATCCATTGCACGTTCTCTGATTACCTTCCCCGGTTATCTTTTTCTTTAACGAGACAATCACGAAATTATTATAATGTGTGCATCCCAAAAAAATGGTGGAGGTAAAACTATTGCATGCACAAATGGATAAAAACAGGTGTGAGGGAAACATAACACATTTGCTACACGTAATGTCTACTAAGGATATTAATTTGTGATAGGAAAAAAATGACACAAAATTACATATATATATATATGTGTGTATGTGTAATTTTGTGCCATTTATATATATATGTATGTATATATATATATATATATATATATATATATATATATATATATATATATATATATATATATATATATACACTTGTACATATACACTAATAGGGTCACTCCTCTTGTCTCTGTGTAACTTCAAAAAGAAGTGTCACGGTGGGCATACAGTTATGCAGTTATAATAAAACAAATAAAAAATCATGTGTATGTGTAAATTTAGGGTGTATATATATATATATATATATATATATATATATATATATATATATATATATATATATATATATATATCCTACACATATGTATCTAACCATAGATCAAAATACTATAATATGTTCCTTTTACAAAAAAAGGTTCTGTTTGCATAAACGTATGTACATGTACACACATATATCTATATATAGATATAGATATATAAATATATTTATATATCTATAGATCCATAGATATATCTATCTATATATCTATCTATCTATCTATCTATCTACCTATCTATCTATCTATCTATCTATCTATATATATATATATATATATATATATATATATATATATATATACATATATACATAAACTTACAGACACATTTTTTTATATGTTTTTAATTATGGTGTTACGTCTGCAAGTGCGAGCATATATATATTCGTACCATTGTATAGATCATCTATACTTGTTATACTTTAACATGCAGTTAGTTTTATTGAATCCACCAATATCTGTATTATGACTACAGCTTATATTGGTATTATTATTTTTTTGAAAAGGAATAACGTTCCCATCTGATGTGGTAGTATCGTATTGGTAGATGCCAGAGTGAATTCATTAGGTACTGAAGATGGACATTAGCTTAGGATTTCAATTAAGCTAGCAGTTAAATTGCTGTAATGTGTGCTGTGTTCAGGAAGGGGGTATTATCCTTGTGTTTTTGCATTATACCTTTATTAATAATGTTGGAGCAGTCTGTTAATAGGGATAGTACTTGATTGCTTGTGATGCCCCTTTTGCTTTAGATACCTACAGAAACAGTTTGCTTCTCCCTGACAATTCCCAATTGCTAAACCTTCATTAGGTTATTGGTGAATGCATATATTTCTCTAGGCTGTGTACATCAGTGAATTAGCATTATTGCACCATACACCACAAATAAATGCAACTTTCCTTCTAAAAGCATGGCGACTGTGTCAAAAGACAATGACTATGTGGTATTATTGATGCCTTGATAATTTTACAATTGTCAGTGGCCTATTTTTTATTCTACTTTTTAAAAATATACCTCTAAAAGCATTTGAGAATGTTTATCCTTGTAAAAAAGGAGATATCTCACAGCACCTCTGCCAGTAACCAAGCAGATCCAAGCCCTCATTTACTAGGGAGACGACCAAGGTAGACAGCTTATAAGGATTTTTTAATGTTCCTTGGGGTTCTGTGTATAATAGTCACATACAAGCTATTTAACAACACACCACACAGGCTTTGCAACTGCAGTTGTAAAAGGCAGTGGCTCTTAACCTGACAATGATGTTGTATTTGAACAGCTGCGTGAGGGTTCCATTTTATCAAAGGTCTGTCTCATTGCCACAAACCCAGACATTTTATTGTTTTAACTGCATAGGAAATAAAAATGCCTGCGAAAAAGGGGGTCTTAAAAGAAGCAATGGCACTTGGAGTTTTCTAATTTCTGAAATAATGAAACTCAGAGGAGTGTCAACTTTTTGGTGCACCAATGTAAATGTACCGAATGAAATGTTTTGAGATCTTTATAGTGTATGTATATATATATATATATATATATATATATATATGTACAATATCTGCATCCAGCTGCTGAACAGGCTAGCAAGCGATGCATGGGCCATTATTCTCTTATATGAAATAATCTATTTAATCAATATTGAAATCTTAAGGTTAGGAAATTTCATATATAACAGTTATACTGGTGCCTGCAACAATATAGTTTAGATCACCACAAACCCTTGGCTTTTACTATTTGACAGTTTGTGTTAAAACAAACAGATGACTTTTTTTGTTTTTTATTTTTTTGCTTGCGGTCAAAAACCAATGTGATATTTTTCCATAATTCATATTGAGAACTCCATTATGCTAAATTTCGCCCATGAATCTTATCCTTTAGTAAGTTTCGATTGATTTGATAATAAAACATCTGACCGTGTGTGGTAACAGTGGGTATAACTCTTTAAAAAGCAACAGTAGCAAAAAAAAAAAAAAAAAAAAAAAGGCTAACAGTGTTAGGAATGCAGATGAGGGGAATATTGATCGTTCTTGATTCTTTTTAATATGTATTAATAAATTCCACAACCTTTAGGCTGCCAAGGATGGAATCATTTACTCAATGCATGCATTGGCAAAAAACAGCATTTCTTTTTTGGCATAGGTGTAAAAGTGTGTGTATGTAAAAGTAATATTTAAAAAAATACTGTTACTTTATTGCTCATGTTGTTCTGTAAACTTTAGAAATGTGGCCAAGTTATTAGCTCTATGGGCTGTAGGGGGAAGATTTGTTTCCTAAATACTCTGCTGCCATTAATTTCCCAGCTCTGGAGTCCTTTGGGTCAGCAGACTCTTTCATTTGAATATAAAGCATTAAAAGAAAAGGGATTGCTGATTTTTTGATCTACTGTATTTCTAATTTTCATACTGTTGATTCTGTCTGCGTTGGCACCGCCTTATAAGAGTAGCTAAGGTATTTAGCTGTCAAAAAAGGTTTTTTTTTTTTTTTTTTGTGATGGTATATTAAAAAAATAACCTTAAATCAGCGCAGTGCGCCAGGGCTGCCATAGAAGAGCAGTTGGCTAGCACTTTCTCCCTGACTTCGTAGATGTCGCTGTTGACCATATTTGAGCTGCAGCCCAAGCTGGCCACGGACCATGTGACCTGCAGGGAGGTAGCAGCTCAAGGCCATTTTCAAATCTCATTGGCTTACTTGTCATGTGGTTGTGCAGAGGCATCCACAATTACACAGGGAATGTTTTCCTAGAGATGTCAGCCTACAAAGGACACAATCTCTCTTCTTCAATTTCCTCCCCAAAATGTCCTTTCCAAACAGCTCTCCTGCTGCAAATACTTTTTTAGTAGATTCTTTGATCAGTGCCTGTAGAAGTGACAGTTTCTATTCTAACAACGCCAGCATGTACATGCCACCTAGCTCAGACATTGGGACTTATGGGATGCAAACCTGTGGACTGCTACCATCTCTGGCAAAAAGAGAAGTCAATCACCAAAACATGGGTATGAATGTCCATCCCTATATACCTCAAGTAGACAGTTGGACAGATCCGAACAGGTCTTGCCGAATAGAGCAACCTGTTACACAACAGATCCCCACTTGTTCCTTTCCTACCAGTATTAAGGAGGAAACCAATTGCTGCATGTATTCAGATAAGAGATCAAAAGTCATTTCTTCAGAAGTGTCATCATACCAGAGGCTCGTCTCTGAGAACTGTTCTGTTGAGAACTCTGAGGTCCCCGTCCCAGGATATTTTAGGCTGAGCCAGACCTACGCCAGTGGGAAACCCCAAGAGTACAATAATACCCAAGAAACCAGTTCATCCTTAATGTTACAGCTAAACCCCCGCGGCAGCTCCAAACCTCAGCTATCTTCTCCACATCAGATGGATAAGAAAATGAATGAAAACCCGGGCAGCCAAGACTCTTCCAAAGTGTCTGCTGGGGAAAGTCCTGAGTCCAAATCTGCCCTGCAGGAGGACAGAAGTTGCCTGGCTGAGGTGTCTGTGTCCAGCCCAGAAGTACAAGACAAGGAAAGTAAAGGTCGGTATTACAAAGAACTTTCTAACCATGACATGTTGTAGCTTTTACACGCCAGCACCATAAAACATGGTGTAAAATACCAGCATTACCATCCATAACATTTAATGGTACCTACATGTGAGGATGGAACTGCCCCTGGTTCTCTCAAGTATTTCATACAGAACCTTCTGTTCAGGAGAGACTGGAAATAATCAATATGCCTGGTCATTTATAGGTGCTAATAGTAGGCAAGTAGGCAAGCCTGTCTACCTTCATTACACAGATTCCTTCAAAATTCTGTAATATAATTGCATTACCTTTACTAGTATCACAAAACAAAGTTATGCTTTGAATTTTGTTGGCTGTATTCTAAAGGGTTAATATATATATATATATATATATATATATATATATATATATATATATATATATATATATATATATATATATATATATATATATACAGGGATAGATAAGGTGTGTGTGTTTGTATTCATGTTATAATTATATTAGTTATATTCTAAAGGGTTGGGAAATAGATAGATAGATAGATAGATAGATAGATAGATAGATAGATAGATAGATAGATAGATAGATACATAGATAGATAGATAGATAGATAGATGTGTGTGTGTGTATTCATGTTATAATTACAGTTCCTGTATCTGAAACAATATTTTTTTATTTGTAAGCAGTCTTTTTTTTTCAATTTTGTAGAAATTTAAATATTCCATTCATTATAAGCAGCTTATCAGAGTCATTGTTGTCATTGTATACAGCGGCTGTTTTCTTTATTTAAGTTTAGAGATAAAGGACTATTAGTGCATGGTTGGGTTTTTTTTTACCGTATGTTTTAAGTATATATCATTAATGTTTTAAATGAAGAATGAAGAAGGGGTAAATAACGTTTTCAACGTTTTTCTTTTTTTACCTTGTTTATTTCATAACAAACACTTCACTAAGGCTGGTCATACACTATACAATTCTCTTATTCAATTTCCTCTAGATTCACCTTCAGCTATGTAGTGCAAGGGACTGTCTGATTGCATATGAAAGTGTTTAGGTTTGACCTCATATTATATGGTTTTGGTAAATCTAAAGGACAATTGCACAAGAAAATCGTATAATGTGTGGCCAGCCAAAGTACATGATGTATAACTATACACTGATTTTTTGGGGGTACAGCTGGCGAGGTGTCAATGTACAGGGGTTAACTTGGTTAATGAGGTTATTTCATACGAATTTTAGTATAGTACAATCTGTTACAAATGTGTGTATGTGCATGTGTGTGTAGATAGATAGAAAGATAGATAGATAGATAGATAGATAGATAGATAGATAGATAGATAGATAGATAGATAGATAGATAGATAGATATTCACAGATGTATATAGCTAGTGTATATATATATATATATATATATATATATATATATATATATATATATATATATATATATATATATGCACATTTCTCCCTCTATCTATCTGTCTTTGTCTCTATCTCTGTCTCTCTCTCTATATATAATGTAATGAACCATGATATTATCAGCCTGCTGTGGTTTTTGTTGGTGTGTGTGTAAAGATATATGGATATTCATAATATTTACATGCACACATACATAGACACTCATAAAATGTGTACACATTTATATATAACACAAGTATATAGAACACGTTGGAAAGTTATGCTGTATGTATACAAGTGAAAGGGACCAATAGGGGGACAAGAGACCGCATTACAATTATATTGTGTCTTTTATGACACTTATAAACTCGATATAGATTCACTTTTGTCAGACTTTTGTTTCAAGGTTCATTGTCAAGTCTGCACAATGTAGAGTGAGTTTTTTTTTTATTTCATCTTTTCCTTACATATATATATTTTGTTTGTTTTTGTTTTATTGAAATAGAAGAAATCAAGTCTGACACCCCAACAAGCAATTGGTTAACTGCAAAGAGTGGCAGGAAGAAGAGGTGCCCGTACACTAAACACCAGACACTGGAGTTAGAGAAAGAATTCTTGTTTAATATGTATCTGACGCGAGAGCGCCGCCTAGAGATCAGTAAGAGCGTGAATCTCACTGACAGGCAGGTCAAGATTTGGTTTCAAAATCGCAGAATGAAGCTAAAGAAGATGAGCAGAGAAAATCGAATTCGTGAACTGACCGCTAATTTGACTTTTTCCTAAAGCCCACCAAACTAGGTTAAAACGTTTTGTCACAGCATCAGCCATTGCTCAGAAGCAGGAGAGACTATTGGAACCATATCACATCATTTCCTGTGATCTAGAATGTGATTTTCGTCATTTTTTTAGTGCTGCAAGTGTCTATATGTACTTCCATGGGTATATAAATAATAAAGATCTAGCACATGTAATTTATTTTTTTTCACCGTATGGCAGGGTACAATGAAGAAAGTTTATCATGTCGTCTTAAATTATTGGGACTGTTCAAGATATCCAAGCAATGTGACTTTTTCATGTTTTTACTAAAATGCTTTTTTCTGTATGTTACTTTATGGACCTTGACATTTTAACCTTCATGAATATTCTTATTGACTTTCGGGGGAAGAAAAAGCACATTTTCTGTAAATGTCTGCTCCAAATAAGTGCGAAATAGCTGCAAATATGTTTGTAAACGTGTAGTTGATTTGACTCGTAATCCTTGTAGAAGTCTCCTTGTGATATGTGGTAATATCAATGAGACAGCTCTGTGTCCATACCGTGCATGATCTCTGCATGTCTTATGCAATAAACTGTCTGAACGCTTGAGGTTTCCATGTTATTATTAGGGACCTGGCCAGGCCATTGCCTCCAAACTTGTGTATTTCCAGCAATCAGCTACACAATAATTACCTGTCTCCTCTCAGATTTTAGCTTGGCAGGAAAAAAAAATAGTATGCATTCAGAAGCCATTCTATATTGACTGTATGTAAAGATCAGCATCACCTGTATGGCTCCGGTAAGTGGCAATGTTGTGTTTGTAAACTCTGTGTAATAATACAACGGTTTAATGAAGATACAATAGTAGGAAAATGTACCACTTTGCAAAATTGTGTCTATTGTGCACATTTGGATATTTAAACAAGTGTGTGTGTGTGTATTTATGCATGTACAGGTATGTGTGATTTACTAAAGAATTAATACAATACAGCATGCTTGCTTTGACTTAAAAATCCAATCGGATTAAAAGGAAAAAAGAAAAAGAATAATATAAAAAAGCTGAATTGGTGCACTTTGCAGTGCACACGTACAATGGACTGGCAAAAAAATAACTTTTGCCTAATCGAATGTAATATATGTATATATATATAGAGAGAGAGAGAGAAGGAAGAAAGAAAGAAAGAAAGAAAGAAAGAAAGAAAGAAAGAAAAAGAAAGAAAGAAAAAGAAAAGAAAGAGTGAGTATATATATATATATATATATATATATATATATATATATATATATATATATATATATATATATATATATATATATATATACACACACAGAGGGGGAGAGATAGAGAGAGAAAGAAAGAAAGAGAAAGAGAGCGAGAAAGTGAGATTTGTGTAAGTTTTTTTTCACGACTATATCATTTTTTTTTAGTATATATATATATATATATATATATATATATATATATAGCTGCTGTCTTGCAGCTATATATGTTTAGTGTATATATTCTCTCTAGTTCTTTCTGTACCTCTCTTTTTACTCTCTGCTTTCTCTCTCTCTTTACCTCCCACCCTCTCAGTCTCTCCTTTCTCTGTCTCTTTTCTCTTTGTCTTCTTTCTTTTCTATGCATACACAGACAACGTGTCACGATTCCACGATTCAAGTTCATAAGTGCAACATGGGGCCAGCCCTACTGGGTTACAAACGGTACACAAAGACGAATTACATTAGTATTCTTATATTTTCGTTTAGGTACTAGCCATGTTGATAATGTTTGCATTCATTTTCTTGAGACTGTGCATTTCTTTTTCTCCATTATCTAACAGATGAACTAAGTTTACATCTGAACCCTTCTTAAAAACAGACTGATTTATAATATGCATTTTCCTCTCTCTGGTTAAATTTGGGAACCTGAGTGACTAATAAAAAATATGGAACATAGATACTTATTTTAGTGTAGCTAGCATGTGTTTTACTTGATGTATTTCAGTTGCAGCCCAACCCCATTTAAATTATATTTTGGGTTTGTTTGGATGTGCCTGCTATGCCCTTCACATACACACACTTACCTGTATCCGAGTTAACATTGTTTCCATACTTTTCATATGCCTTGCATCAGGCTTCTGCACTGTCCTTAGGGATAGGATCAGGAAACAGTAGCACAAACCGGTACATTGTAATCAACGCTGATGATACTTTTGTGAGATCTTTCCACTATCTAGACTATAGCTATACTGAGCGTGCTGTCCTTTGTTGTATTTTGTTGTAAATTGTATCTCCTTACAGAAGATACAGAAGAGCCTAGAGTTTCCTTGGCTGTAGATAAACTCCGTTTTATTTCAGGAAACAGCCCCAATAAACTCTCTTCCTGCAAATGATCAGAGCCTCACTTAACAAAGCTGAGCTGCAAAAAATTCTTTATTGCTGGCCAACTGGGGTAATAGTCAATAAGTTCTGTTTTACTCAAGGTTTACTAATGCCTATATAAGACATCAACATGTTTGACTTACCACCTTTGTAACATCTATAAAAGCAATATTCAACAGTGTAATAACTTAGATGTATATAGATGAATGTACGTTCAATCTCTGATTATATTTTATTGTAAACATCTGTATTTATAGGCGTACTTAAAATGTACTAACTTTACCCTATCTCTGTAAACTGGGTGCATTCTGATGTCTATAACTTTACTCAAAAGTTTACAAACACAGAGAATGAGTGGTTACTATAGTGAACCTGCACAACATGTGTGTATTATAGGAGTACTTAAAATGTACTAACGTTACTCTATCTCTGTGTAATCTCCTTCCTTTCCATATTGATAAATCTTCCATTTTATTGTAACTTACTAAAAAAAAACTGGGTGCATTCTGATGTCTATAGTAATCAAACAATAGCTTACAAACACAGAGAATGAGTGGTTGTTATAGTGAACATGCACAACGTGTGTGTATGTGTGTGTTGGTGTGTGTTGGTGTGTGTGTGTGTGTATATATATATATATATTGCAGGAGTACTTAAAATGTACTAACTTTACTCTCTCTGTGAAATCGCCTATCCAAAATGTACCGTGATGTTGATAAATCTTATATTTTGTTGTAATTTCCTATAAATTGGGTGCATTCTGATGTCTATGTTAATCAAACAATAGCTTACAAACACAGAGAATAAGTGGATATTATAGTGAACATGCACACACAACGTGTGTGTGTGTGTGTGTGTTGTGTGTGTATATTAAAATGAAACTCATAGCAAACACTCATTGTCTGTGTTTGTAAGCTATTGATTGATTACTATAGACATCAGAATGCACCCAGTTTATAGGAAATTACAATAAAATATAAGATTTAGCAGCATCATGGTACATTTAAGATTGGAGATATTAGAGAGATAGAGTAATACAGAAGTTAGTACATTTATGGAAAAATTATATATATATATATATATATATATATATATATATATATATATATATATATATATATATATATATATATATATATATATATATATATATATATATATATATATATATATATGTATATATATATATATATATATATATATATATATATATATATATATATATATATATTACATATATATATTGATGCACTTATTATTTAAAAGGACAATAGCAAGAGCCCAGTAGCTGATCAATTCACCAGCACAGGTTTTAATGTTCTCTTAGACCATTTTATTACAGGGCACATTAATGTATAATCAAATGCACCTCATAAAATTTTATTGAATCTCATAAAAATCATGATAGTACTCTTCCACCTGTTTTTAAAAAACACTGTAAGCTTTTTTTTTTCCTACAATGCACACAGAATGGCCTCTCCTATGTAAATATGAAGTGTTTCTGAACGTTGTTGAGCACAAGCAACGTGCTGCCCCTGCTGCCTCCCCCCTTCCTTTCCCTATAGCCCCCTTGTTTGTGGCCAGTAAAACAAGTTTTATACCCATAGGTCAATAATCTGAGCATGCTTTTGCCTGGATCTGCAGTGTGGGTCCCCACAGTTTAAAGGGTAATTAAACAAATTCAGCAAAGTGATTAAAAAATGAATGGCAGGGAGAGAGCATGGAGAAAGAAATAGTCCCTGGCTTGGGCAGCTTTAACAAGAAGCAGAATCTTAAAAAAAAGAGGCACAAAGGTGGAATCAGGCGGTGCCCCCTCCCCTCCCCCTCCCGGATGCTTCCTTCCATATATCTCGGCTTAGTTACACTTTTATTTTTAATTGTATGTGTTTTTAATCACATCAGCCCCGTTAAGCGGATTGATTTACTCTGTATTGGTAAATATGATCACGTGGAGCCCACAACCAATGGATGGAGGATGCAGTCTGCAAAATACTATGATTGTTCTCAGGGAGGGTATTACATACAGTTAAGAGTGTAACCTTTTATATGAGTGAGAGGGGAGCCTAAAATGTCGTCAAGTGGCACCATAAGTAACTATTATGTGGATTCTATCATAGGACATGACAACGAGGAGGTGTACGGCGCTAGATTCTCCCAGGGTGGTCACAGCACGACCTCTAGGCCACCAGGTGTTGGGGAGCCTTCAGATTTCTCTTCTTGCAGCTTCGCCTCCAAATCGGGCGTCTTCCCCACCTCCTGGTCCACGGTGCACCCCCAGCCTTCCTCTGGAATGACTGGCCTCTACCACCCCTACATGTCTCAGTCCCACCTAGGCTCAGACAGCAGCAGATACACGGTGAGATCCTGGCTGGAACCCATCTCTAGCTCCACGTCTTCCTTCCCTGGATTCCACCCCAACGGGCGCAACTACGGGATCAAACCTGAGAGCACCCCGAAAAGGACCGAGTGCTCCTCCTTTGAACCCCAAGGGATCGGCCTGGCCGAGTACACGTGCGATTCTTTTCCTGCAGAAACCACAGAGAAGCCTCCACCTAAAGAGCAGGCGGCCAGCGAAGAACCTGAGCCCGACACTGAATGCAAAGAGGAGAAGCAGCAGCAAAAACAGCAACCACAACAGCAGCAGCAGCAACAAATTGACCCAAGTAAGTACAAAAAAAAAAAAAAGAGCAGAGAGGGAGCGAGAAAAGAAATTGCTGTTTGATTTATAGCCCGAACCTGCAAGGCTCTAAATGTGCAAAACTGATAGTTTTACTAACCTATAAAACCGTCTAGACGCCTAGCATATAGCCCAAGCAAGCAACAAGAGGCTATAAAATTATTCTATTACTCACATAACCACCTAAGATCAAGACATCATTGGTACTGTAAACACTCCGGGTGCATTAAGACTTCCTTTTATGATAATTCTTTATAAAAAGCTGGGCGGCTGGGTTATCCTCATTGCAAACGAATTTTGTGATGGAATTTCGTTCTGCTTGGACCTTAAAGAAGGGAGGACACCCTGAAAGCTTGGCCTGCAAAATTGTATGTTAGTGCAAATCAAATAAGTATCATGGGCAGGACTCAGCTTAATAATTGTAAGTTAGTGCAAATCAAATGTAATATGGACAGTATTCAGCTGATACATTGTATGTTAGTGCAAATCATATAAGTATCATGGACGGTACTCAGCTGAAAAATTGTATGTTAGTGTAAATAATATAAGTATCATGGACAGTACTGAGCTGAAAAATGGTATGTTAGTGCAAATAAAATAAGTATCATAAACAGGACTGAGCTGATAAATTGTATGTTAGTGCAAATCATATAAGTATCATGAACAGAACTCAGCTGATAAATTGTATGTTGGTGCAAATCAAATAAGTATAATGAATAACACACAATTGTTCCTGGATTTTCAAAGCATAGCCTATGATCCTCTATCTCTCTTTTGTTTTTTTTTTTCTTTCCTAGGCAATCCTGCAGCAAACTGGATCCATGCTCGTTCCACCAGGAAGAAGCGATGCCCATACACCAAATACCAGACCCTGGAACTGGAGAAGGAATTCCTCTTCAATATGTACCTCACCCGGGATCGTCGCTATGAAGTGGCCCGAATTTTAAACCTCACTGAAAGACAGGTCAAAATCTGGTTTCAGAACAGAAGGATGAAAATGAAGAAAATGAACAAAGAAAAAGGAAATAAAGAGCAATAACAGCCTCGAATACGCACTGAGTAATCTCTGTACTATTTGGAACATTGAAATATATATATATAGGTCCTTTTTTTTTTCTTTTTTTTTGGAGATAGATGTAAATGTGTTGTGTATTTTGCAAAAAAAAAAACTCCTTTGATGTCAGTGCGCTTCATGATGCTACTTTTTTTTTTTTTTTAAAAACTGTTTCCGTTCGGTTCATTTTGTGATTGCACGCTAGAAATTCCAGGTAGGTGTTGCTAGATTAAAAAAAAAGAGACTTTTATTAGGGATTGACCTGCGAGTAGTGTAGCTCAGTTTATTAAGATAGCAGAAGTGACTGTGGATTGTGCTACATTGGTTAAAGTCAGCAGAAGGGAAGTGTTCGTTGCTTACATTCAAACCAGTATAACACCATTTTTATTTTCCACATCCTTTCTAAATGATACAAAATGCAGTCTGCATGTAATGTAACACTAATATCAATTATTAGTGTCAACAGATAAAGGTATACACACTAGATTGTTCTAATAGCAATTCAGAACAATTCTTCCTTTGGCTACCTTTTTAATTTTATTATGGGCACATTGTTTTGCAAGACTGGTCAATTTACATTGTAATAATATAAAAGAAAACTACAAAATGAAAAATCTGGTAGACTAATCCTTACTCAGACAGTGTTGATGCATTTGGCCCCAAAAAGTGATACAATTGTACAATTTCGTTGAGAAAGGAGAACATTTTGGTCAGTTCGCATTTATCTCCATGAGACACATGTTTAGACTTGAAGATAGGAAATATAAAGGAATAATAGTTTGACATTTGGAATTGGAATGGTATAGAAATAATAATTTGAAATTTGGAATGGTATAGGAATAATAATTTGAAATCAAGAATCGGAATGGTATCGGAATAGTAGTTTGACTTTTGGAATTGGAATGGTATAGGAATAATAATGTAAAATTAGGAATTGGAAAGGTATATGAATAAATAGTTTAAAATCTGGAATTGAAATGGCATAGGAATAATAGTTTGAAATTTGGAAATGGATGAATAATGTTTGAGAGCACCGAATGAAGGAATATTCAGGGATACCGCACTGTTTATTAAGTGGCTTGAAACTGCCAACAAAAAATTCTCACGCTTCATCATAGAATGTGTAAAAAGTGAAATTTTACAACTAGTTTTCTACAATCAGAACGTTCAATGCCAGGGACTGTTACATCTCCCATCCACACATCTTTTATTGGTGTATTTAAGGACTGATGGGGGCTCCCACTGTTTTTTTGTTTGTCTGTTTTTGACTTTCCACCTCCACAAATCCAAAGAGGAGGTTATTAGGAGAGAGCTATTATTTTATTTTATTTTTTTCCTTCGGAAATAAGCAGGAAGCACTAAGTTATTTTTTTATGTTTACATTTGTTTGTTACCGTTCATGACTTGTGTTTGGACAATCTGATATTATAAAAGGAAAAAAAAATAAAGCATTTGCCCTTGTAGAAAAAGAGGTGTTGTATTTGAAGCAACTTCACAGACAACAACATACACTTAGCATTCTTTTAAAACAGGAAGGGCTAGGGTGTAATAAAGTCATTTGAACGGCTAGACGTCTGGACTTAATGGTTTTATGGTGGACCATGGTGCTTTTTTCTTTTTTTTAAAAAGACTTATTTTGGGGTTTGTGTCTCTTGAAAACGAAATGCTGAGAAACTCGGATTTTTCTGGACCATAAAAGCACATATGTCCATGTGCATCACATCCAAGCACCACAAATGCCATTCAATGCTAGGTAGGCCTTCTCATTTAAACATCATGTACTAAATCTTGTTACTATAATTTCCTTGGTTTAGAGAAAAAAAAAATTATATATATATATATATATATATATATATATATATATATATATATATATATATATATATATATATATATATATATATATATATAGGAATGTGACGTGGGCTGTTGCGTACTAGTTAACCAATAATAGTCCGCAAATAATTTTGATATTTAAAAATATGTATATATACACATATTCCCAGCCAAAACTGTTTAACCTATGTTCCAAAATCAAGAGCGCAAGAGGAAAAATAATGAACCAATTGCTATATATATATATATATATATATATATATATATATATATATATATATATATATATATATATATATATATATATATAGAAGTAAAAAGCATAAAAATGAAGAAAAAAGTATATAAATGAACGAAAATCAACTTTACATCATGTATATTTTATTAGAGTTGTACCACTGTTTATTAATGATGTTGTGCATTGTAAAATGGGTGTGTGATAGGCAGGCATCTCCCATTCATTCATTAATAAGATGTTGAACAATGATGACCGGGTTCATTGAGCGTTCATTTTTTATTCCCCGATTTTATATTCTGAAGAGAAAAAGGAAGACAAATGGAAACTTGTTACATAAGCCCAAGCATATGGGTTAAAGCCTCGACATTTAAATGTTCTGTAAATGACAAGGTTTGCAGCATTATTCCTACAATCCTGATAACAGCAATAACTTCAATTGCTGTGAAATAAACATTTATGGTAAGATAAACAAATTTATAGCCCGACCGATCTGCTTGTGACCACTAGGTAGCGCTCTTACTCCATTTGTCTTCTAATGTAACTGTCATGTTTCTGAATGTCACTCTCCTTTTATATATTGAGTCCACATTAATCTTTTCTGCTCACATATTTAATATTATAAAATGATATGTATAACAGGAAGAATGCCATAATACTCAAAACATAAGACAAAATTACATTTCTGTAAAGAATATATAAGGAAACCACTGAGAGGAATAGCCTCCTTTCCTGTGTAAATGCATTATGCGCTTTACTGTAAACAAGAGAATGCTTTTAGCAGTAGGGATCAATAGCAGGAATACTCAGTCAGATCAATAAGCTCTCCATGCTTAGTGTACCCATGCAAATACTTCGTGTTAGATATTATTAGATATTCAAAATAATCATAGATTTGTATTTGTAATAATGTATTAGATATTCAAAGCTTGTGCTGGAAGAGTCTATTGGAGCTTCTTGCAGGCCAGACTTATAGTTAAAGTTCCATCAGTTTTGACAGCTACATTCTTTGGTATACTCTATAAAATAGTCAATTAACTGTACCCTTACTTAGTATTTCCAATATATACAAAAGGAAATAACATGTTACTATTCTGTTAGAAATGAAATATGCTATTCTGCATTTGTCCATTTTTCTAACTGCTGACTGCCGGCTCTTCAACCCCTTTAAGGATGCTTTAGTCACACTTAGGGGTTGATTTACTAAAGGCAAATAGACTGTGTATTTTGCAAAGTGCAGTTGCACTCTGTGAGAGCAGTTGCTCCAGAGCTTAGTAAATGAAGTAAAGCTTCACTTTGCAAAAAAATACCCAATCACGTGCAAGGAAAATTAGAAAAAAACAGCATTTTGGCTTGCACATAATGGGATGATGAAAGTCAGCAGAGCTTCCCCTCATTTACTAAGATCTGGAGCAACTGCACTTTACAGAGTGCACAGTGTATTTGCTTATAGTAAATCAACAATTTAGCCCAATTTGGTCGATCATATCAAAAGTCACACATGATACTCTCAACAAATTCTGTTACAATTTCATACATATCGGCTGTGTGGAATTTTTATTGTGTGTAATTTTTATTGTGTGGAAAGGTAGATGGACAGAACTAGACAGAAAGGGGTTGATTTACTAAAGGCAAATAGTGCACTGTGCAAAGTGCAGTTGCACTCTGCAAGAGCAGTTGCTCTAGAGGTTAGGAAATAAGCACAAGCTCTGATGACTAACATCATCCAATCATGTGCAAGCACTCAATCACGTGCAGATAAAAATTGCACGTGATTGGGTATTCTTTGCAAAGTGAAGGTTTACCTCTTTTACTAAGCTCTGGCGTAACTGCACTTGCAGAGTGCATAGTCTATTTGTCTTTAGTAAATCATCCCCACAGGCTCAGATTATTGAAAAAGTTATTTAGGCCTGAACCTATGAAAGCACAGTCTTTATACATGTAAAAAGGGTATTAAAGTTGCCCATAATCAATAGATGACAAACTTTCAATTTGGCCTTTTTTTCTGGTTCAAGAATGACACAATGTCAATATAGCAGAACACAATAGCCAAGAAAGAGCATTTTTGGGGAACAAATGTAATAAGACAGGTTAGAAATCCTTGCCCGATTGCTATTGTTTTCTTTGAAGTCAGAGCTGTCTGCATGCAGATACACCTTTATTGCATGAAACAGGAACACTATGGGGTTGATTTACTAAAACTGGATAGTGCAAGATCTGGAGCAGCTGTGCATGGTAGCCAATCAGCTTCTAACTTAGAGAGCTACTGTTTGGTCCAGAGCTACTGAAGTGCTTTTTGATTACCTGACTGTGCAACTAAATTCACTAGACATCTAACACCTGTTTTAGAGTATAATAGGATTAATATACAATGTACCTTCTAGGTTTTTTTTTTTTAATTATTATTTTTATTTATTTATTTTTTGCATAGTTACATTGGTCCAGATTGGACCAATGAGAGTATTTCTATTCCATACGTGGCCGATCCCTGAGGAAGTGGAGAATGATTGTAGTAGCCACCGCTGCTCCAGTGTTCCTTAATATCTTCATTGTCCTGTGCCAAGTGGCTTCCCTGCTGCATAGTAACCACAGGTTAGTTTGCTTGGAACAGGTGCCATTAAGAGAATGCCTTGCATTACTTGCAATGAATGAAAAGTGTTTTCTAATTGGATGAAACTGAGAGGCAGAGCGATGACAATCTCCTCCTTGTCCAATAAAAAAACACCTTGGTGGAAATGACTAAAACTAGAGCACTCAGAAACTGGTGCAGCTGTGCATGGTAGTCAGTTTCTATCTTCAGCTTGTTCATTTAAGCTTTCGCAGTAAAACCTGGAAGCTGATTGGTTTATATGCAGAACTGTACCAGATTTTGAACACTCCAGTTTTAGCTACATAACCCCCCCCCCCCTTTTCATGAAGAAAAATACAAGACACCTCCTGAATGCCGCCTGAGCCAGGTTACTCCCTGTGGATACTGTGCAGCAGGGCAGCCAGACAGGACAGGACCCAGAAGATAGCGGTGACCTCTGTAGTAGCGGAAGTTACTACAGTGGTTCTCTGCTTCCACAGAGATCGACCAGGTATGGAATATATACAGTATATTGTCAAAAGTATTGGGACACCTGCCTTTACACCCACATGAACTTTAATGGCATCCCAGTTTTAGTCCGTAGGGTTCAATATTGAGTTGGCCCACCCTTTGCAGCTATAACAGCTTCAACTCTTCTGGGAAGACTGTCCGCAAGGTTTATGAGTGTGTCTATGGGAATGTTTGACCATTCTTCCAGAAGTGCATTTGTGAGGTCAGGCACTGATTTTGGATGAGAAGGCCTGGCTTGCAGTCTCCACTCTAATTCATTTTAAAGGTGTTATATAAGGTTGAGGTCAGGACTTTTGTGCAGGCCAGTCATGTTCCTCCACCCCAAACTTGCTCATCCATGTCTTTATGGACCTTGCGAGGGGCACAGTCATGTTGGAACTGGAAGGACCCATCCCCAAACTGTTCCCCCAAAGTTGGGAGCATGAAATTGTCTAAAATGTCTTGGTATGGGGAAGCCTTAAGAGTTCCCTTCTCTGGAACTAAGGAGCCAAGCCCAACCCCTGAAAAACAACTCCACACCATAATTCCCTCTCCACTAAATGATTTGGACCAGTGCACAAAGCAAAGGTCCATAAAGACATGGATGAGCGCGTTTGGGGTGGAGGAACTTGACTGGCCTGCACAGAGTCCTGACCTCAACCTGATAACCATTTGGCATAAATTAGAGCAGAAACTGCAAGCCAGGCCTTTTCATCCAACATCGGTGCCTGACCTCACAAATGCGCTTTTGGAAGAATGGTCAAACATTGCGATAGACACACTCCTAAACCTTGTGGACAACCTTCCCAGAAGGGTTAAAGCTGTTATAGCTGCAAAGGGTGGGCCAACTCAATATTGAACCCTACGGACTAAGACTGGGATGCCCTTAAAGTTCAGGTGCGTATACCAGCAGGTGTCCCAATACTTTTGACAACAAAGTGTATATTTACATTGGTCCAAGCTGAACCAATATGACTACAAAAAAATATATGGAATTCAGCTTTAATTATGGTAAACCTAATTCCCCATCCCCTTTTTTATCATTGCATAGAAGGAAAAGCTAGATATAATTTTTAAACAAGTTAAAAGCAAATAAAAAAGTAAGCAGCAATGTTTGGATATTTGTTTAAATTATGCCATGTGAACAATCATGTGTAACAAATAAAAGAGGTGTTATCCCAATTTAGTTCCAAGAAGTTGATATACATTTGAAGTAAATCAATCTCAATTGTTTGCAATAGCAAAAGCTCCAGCTGTAATTTTCACTGTGTAATTTTAGTAGTAGTTGCAGATAGTAGCTCAGTGTTCCAGGTAATTCCCATCACAGATCGAAAAAGAAAGTTGCTCCTTATCATTTGAGTGCAAACGAATAATCTTGCATAGCCTCTTCTACAGGCAATTACATGAGCTTTAAATTACAGGAAAATCTTTAGAACTCTACATTTCCCATTACCAAAAAGATTGGTCGCTGGAACAAAAATTGTGTATAAATGGGCATGGTTGCATGACTGGTTGCATGGCCAAAAGTCCCTCCTGTAGTTCTAGCCTCACAGGAGAAACCAGACCTGGAGAAATCATAAGATGTTTGGACTGTGCATCAATGTTTGATTGTTCTCTCAATTGCTCTTATGTCTATGGCCAGCTTTAGACCAACATGATATAACTGCCAGAGTATTAAAAAGAATAAAAAGGCTCTGACATAATATGTACGCTAGGATCAACTAAGCATACATTTTGTTTTGTCAGTGGAGAAGGAGCACAAACATGTACCTTCAAGGCTGACTTCCTGGAGAAAGAATCACAATAGCCAAAATGATCTAACATGGCCATTCACTCTTTTACTCAAGACTGGTCACCCAGGAATGTCTACATCTGTCTGCTGATGCCCATAAACATTAAGGGCCCTTTGACATTTGTCTGTTTTCCTGCAGTAAAATGGCTTTTACAACTTTGCATTTCAAGTAGATATCCCATTCTGTCCTATATAGTTAGTTCACATCTCTACACTGAAGCTTAGTATGTTTATAAAAAAATTGAATATGTAGCATTTTTTGAGCATTTACTTGTTTTATGTAGACCCGCTGAAATGAGTGGTGAATGCACAGAATGCTTGGCATATTTTTATTTTTATTCAAATAACTATTGTATTGACATTGTGGGGTTGATTTACTAAAACCGGAGAGTGCAAAATCTGGTGCAGTTCTGCATAGAAACCAATCAGCTTCCAGTTTTTATTTATTTTTTTGTCAAAAATGTCTGACGTTGTAAATCCATCATCAATCACAATGACCACCACCCATCGACTTGCCGGGAAAAAAAACTGATGACCCATGACCAGTTCCAGCAGTATATTTAGCCACATGACAGCCCCCAAAATGTCATCAGCTACAAAAAGAAGAAAGGGGTGGTGATAATGGTGACCATGACCATATTTGGGCAGTGATGTCACTCCTATCCCACCCCTTTGCTTAACCACACTTAACTGAACAAACTGAAGTTAGATTGTCTACCTTGCACACTCCAATTTTATTAAATCAACCCCTGTGTGGAAAACAGGCACACCACATGTAAATTAGGAGTACTGTTCTGTACCATATTAGCCATTGGTACATTTTAGATATCTAGTTCATGTGGAGTGATATACCTGAACATATTCAAACAACTCCATGCAGCAGTTTGGATGGCTTTATTTGCAATGCAGTGGAAGGTGTCCTTGAAAGACACCTTATCACCAGAGGAAAGATGTACTTTGAAAATGGTGTTTCTTTTGGTGCGTCCATAAAGGTCGCAGGAGCGCCAACCTCCCCTCTCCTGTCACCTCTCTCTCACCATAGATAGATTCATGCATTGCATGAATCTATCTATGGTCGCCGCTGCCGCCCCCTATTCAGGTGTCCGGCCCCTTGTCGGGTGCCGGGCACCTGAATTACAGCGGCAGGGTTTTTTGGAAGCGCCTGATTAGAGCCGTGGGCTCTAATAGGCGTCCTGATTAGAGCCGTAGGCCGTAGACTCTAATAGGCTTCCAAAATGGTAAACAGTGGACACAATGCTGTGCGTTCGCTGTTTACTCAGTGTTGTGTTAGGAAAGCGAATAAATCACTTTCCTACCACTGACCCGCCTCTCAACCAATCAGGTGCTCGGGTCTGGTTACCTTTCACCTGATTGGCTGAAACAACAGGCGCTGTGATTGGACGCCTGATAGAGAGGACTGGAGACATTGAGGAGCGTGGACGTGGAAGACGCCACTGTGACCCGCCGCGAGACAGGTAAGTCCCGACTCCCAGGCGATGCACACTTGCAGCATTTGATGGGGCACAGTAGCAGCAATTGATGGGCACACTGGCAGCAATTGATGGGGTACAGTGGTGGCAATTGATGGGCACACTGGCAACAATTGATGGGCACACTGGCAGCAATTGAAGGGTCATGACCAAAAAAGTTCTGCTGACCGGCTCCCGCTAATGGCTGAGAGTGCTGACCGGAGTGTTCTGGCGGGGGGTGGGGTGAGGGGGTTGTCACCTTGTCAGAACACAATAGCACTGTAGGGGAGATTGCTGTACTAACATCGGATTGTTAGTACAGTGGTTCCAACCTGAGCTGTCAGGTTTTTTTTTTTAAAAGAACTAGTAGTGTGTACGAGGCTTTAGGCAATTGACTATTATATAATATCTGTGGACACCTTTGGGATCATCATCCAATCTACCCTTTTATTTATATTATTTGAAGTGTGTGGACAAAGATATCTCTACAGTAAGGGTACCAAATTAAAATCCACAAGCATATATAGCAATGGCTAAAGACATACATATATAATTATAACATAAAAGAGACATTGGAATGCATTTAGCCACAAGGGCCATATTTTAATTCATGTCCCAAGGCTACTTTATGTTCAAGGGTGAGTAGGATGAGGTGCTGGACACAAATATTCAGCCTAATAGCTTGAGTTCGGCAGCTCTCCAATAATGGAGACTCCATTTTTACATACATTGTCCTAAGCCCCGATGAAGGGGGATTTGTGGTCCCCAAAACATGTTGGTTGCATTTTGTTTTCTAGTTGTCACTTGCAGAAATAATAAAAATGTCTTTGAACTTCTATGACATTTGTTTTGTGCTTATTTTGGCTTGACTATACTTTTCTTATCTTATTTGTTATGGCCATTAAAGTGGTTCTAAAGGCTGAAGATCTTTTACCTTAATACATTCTCTGCAGCTGAGTGCATCTCCCCCCCCCCCTAGTTCCCCCCCCCCCTTTTATACTTACCTGAGCTTGATCTCAATCCAGTAATGTGCACAAGAGCAGCAGCTTTCTCAGCTCTCTCCCTCCTCATAGGCTCTGAGACAGTAGTGGTAGCCTTTGGCTCCAACTGCTGTCAATCACAGCCTGTGAAGAGAGAGTGTGGGGGGGAGCAGGGCTGAGCTGCGCCCTATGGACACACAAAGCCAGCTCAGGAGCGAGCTGGTATGAGTGCCCCCATAGCAAGTGGCTTGCTATGGTGGTCACTTGGCAGGGGGGAGGAGCCAGAAGCTCCTGGGGTGGGGGGAGGAGAATCAGGGCTTCTCTGTGCAGAACCATTACATAGAACATGTAAGTATAACATGTTTGTTAGTTTAAAAAAAAAAGGGTTTAACCACAACTTTATACTCTTGAAACCTGATTATATACTGTAAATTAAAATTCCTTCGTCCATGAAAAATTTAAAACAAAAAGCTTGAAAACAAAAAAAGGGTTATGATCACTTTAAGAAAACCTTTTCATACAGGCACCACATAGGACCTTATTGGAATGGTGCTACCACAAACTGCTGGATGTCACCACCCGGTCACATCCAAGAAGATCCGCTATTACCAGGACACCTTTATCCTTCACCAAACATTGCTTACAGAGAAATCACCATAATAATGCAACAATTTGATATCTAAGAAGACCCCTTCATCAAGGTATGTGTGAATACAGAACTTTGTGGCTAGCAGATCTGTATGCCCAAACTAATGTGTGTATTCTTCTTGTATTGCAATGTGATCAAATGTTGATTTCCAATATTATTTCCCTTAAAAAAATTACAAATGATAGACTGTATGCTGTCATGAGTAGGGCCTTCCCAATACTCTTGTCTTGAATTGTATAATAATAATAATAATAATAATAATAATAATAATAATTCTAGACATAAAAAATGAACGATCTTCTCCCCCCATGAATTCACATCACACTGGGCCCTGATCTATTTTGTCTTTTTACTTATCCAGACCTTAATACTTTATACCAGGAATGATATTTCAATATGAACATGTTTATTGTTACCACTTTCTCTCTTAGACCCCTTTCACACTGTGGGGCGGATCCGTTAGCGGTAAAGCGTCTCTAGTTATATCAACGCTTTTCTGACGCTTTAACCCCCGCTAGTGGCCGAAGAAAGGTTTAAAACCGCCCGTGTTGCGGCGCTTCAGAAGCGCTGCCCATTCATTCCAATGGGCAGGGGCGGTGTAGGAGCACGGTATACAGAGCTCCTATACCACCCCAAAGATGCTGCTTGCAGGACCTTTTCCCTTCCCGCAAGCGCACCACCCCAGTGTGAAAGCATTTGGGCTTTCACACTGGGGAGGCATGAGAGGCAGTTTTCAGGCGCTTTACAGGCGCTATTTTTAGCACAAAAACGCCTGAAAGGGGTCTAAAAGTGAATGTAAACCCTTGTCACCCCACCATGCAAGCTCCTTCAGTTGTCGTTTGGGCTGCTTATCTGATAGACCTGATAGGCAGCCCAATGGCTAATTAACAGAATGCAAATGGCAGGCTGACTACACTGCAGCTTATTGCAAGTTACTTAGCATTACCAACTTGCAACAGGAAGTGTTAATACCGGCAGGTTCTTCAGATCAGAAACTTTGCAACAAGTTTAAATACAATCATTTACAGAAAACTGTACCCAGTGAGGCATGATGGCAAACATATAACAAAATAGATTTTGGGCTTACATCACATTAAGACCTCATTCACACAACATCTTAACTCCAGCTTCGTAAAAAGTCCAGTGGATTCCTGTTGCTGGATTCACAGGTTCTTTCAGAAAAGAGCAGCCACTATGAGTATACAAACTAGTGACAGGCTGATAGCAGGTTCCAGCTGTCCACAGATGTTCGGATGTAACCGCACAAGGAGCGATTACCTGTGATTAGCGACAGATGATCACCCCTGGACACAAACAATTGGCATTCAGAGGAAATGATCTGTCCGCTGTCACCCTGTTATTGCTTTGTATGCATTGAGGTTCTGCAACTCTGTGCAAGCACCTGTGATTCCAGTTGCAGGAATCCTTTGGATTTTCGTGTCTGCTGGAGGTAAAATGTCATGTGAATGAGTCCTAAGTCTAGAAGCACACAGGTGATTATTAGTAAACCAATTGCACAGCTAAAATATCTAGTAGTAGAAATCGATTGCGACACAAATGGAGTACAGCCTGTTCTCTTAATTTGCAAAGGAAATGATTGTAGGTAGGGTCATCCTTTCTCACTTTGAACACCCAATTATGTGGTGGAAATTAAAAAATAAATATATTTATGTTTTCTAGCACCTGATTGGTTGGTTGAAATGAACAGCTTCATATCATTAAAGCGGTAGTAAACTGCTATGCTTTTTTTTTTTTACCTAGTATGCATTGTATACTAGCACATTATCTGAAACTTACCTTAAAATGAAGCTCTCCAGGGACAAGCTGGCTTTCATCTTCACTGGCCTTCCTTCCGGGTTCACATCCCCCGGCTGTCTGATTGGCCGCGCCGCGATTACGACACTTCCGCGCATGTGCGCTGGAGCCACTATTCATGGCACAGGACTCTGAAAGAACAGCATGAGCAACAGCCCATTCGCAAGTAAATATCTCCTAAATGGTGCACATTTAGGAAATATGTATTGTACCTATAGGTTAGCCTTATTATAGGCTTACCTATAGATAGATATCAACTATGGGAGTTTGCTCAAGCTTACCTACACCCATTCCATCGACCTAATCTTTTCTTGTTCCTCCCTCCTCCGAATCACAGAACTGGAAAAATGCTTTAATTTTTTTCTGTACAGCACAGTACCTTTCTGAGTTACAAGGCGGTGCTTTTCTGTTTTCTCACCTAGGCGAGAAATAGGCAGGCCCCCTGGTGCCTCCTAGGATTGATACACCATGCATGCCTGGAGGCAGTATGTTACTAAGGCCCCATGCATACTGACTTAAAAATTTACTGCAACTACAGGAGTTTTGTGTTCTGCCTTTAGAAGCAGCTCAATGTTATCCTAAGTGTCTAGTGGCGGCTGGTGCTCAATATTTCAGGGGGCGGCAAACTAACGCCAAACCCATTGGAATCCATGCGCCTGGCACCCTGCATGTAGATTAGGGGGCTGGAGGCATGGATAGGGGGGCGGCGCCCATGCGCCCTGCATTACAGGCTGCCACTGTATGTGTCCATGCATGTTAGAAAGATTGCAGGCATATTTTAAGCCTAGTGTGCATGGAGCCTAGGGGATAATGCGCATTGCAAAATTCAGCACATGCACAGATGTGGCACCCATCTTGGCATGTTTTTGCAGGTGCGGGGGATTCCGGCACATACACACAGAATCTCCAGGACATGCGCAGACATCATAGGCGTGCGCAGCCTATTGCATTAGGGTGTGCACCCTTAAGCTCAAACACACATGCATGTGTAAGTGCCTACATATATATGACCCCGGCACATTGATCTCCCTGCCGCCACAGTGAAAGAGAAGAGCATAAACACTTTTCCTATGGCAGAGCAGGTAAGAGGGAGATCTTTACCATGTTCCTGCTGCTACACAGAGCGATAACACTAATGCGCATGGGGTGATTAGGGTGTGCTTGGGCACACCCGGCACACCCTGTGCACACGCCTATGGCAGACATGCTGCAGATCTCAAATACCTGACAGTGACCTGCAGCACATTTGTGTACATGTAGGATCTTTAAAGATGGTGGCATGGAAGAGGGGCAGAGGGGGAGGGGATTGATAGTCTTTAAAGAGTAACTCCACTTTTTTTTGAGAAAAAATAATCTCCTCTGCATGAATAATGTACTTTGCAGGGACTTTAGCAAACTTTGTACCAGATTCCTAACTTTAGTTGCTCTGAAGAAACCACTGTTTGTTTGACTATGTCCTTTGCAGACTGATTCTGAATGGGAAATACTGGTTCATTATAATCACTGGGTGCACACTCATGTTCTAATGAGGAAAGTTGCAGTGACTGCATCCCATGGGTGCATTTGACCATGCAGCATAAAGACACATGTCTATTTTTGTTTTCCTGGATGTTCCGTATACAGCCCCCATAGACATGCATGGGTGAAGACAGCTGTAAGTAGCTATATGTATAAGTCATTCATGCGCACTGATATAATGCACCAAACATACCTTGTGTGCATTCAGTGCATTACCTCTGTGCTTGTGTGCTACTGCATACCTCCCAACTTTTTGAGATGGGAATGAGGGACACCTATCAGCAAAAGTATGCAGGCATAGAACACACCCCCTGCCACGCCCCCCTTTAAAGGAGAATTGTACAAAAAAACAAGATTGGTTAAACCCACAAGTGCTTTTTTTACCACTACTATTCCTTTTTATTGGCTTTTAGAATTTACAAATTCATCAATTTAGAAATCAGATGAAAGGTTTAGCACTGGGGAAACACTTTTTGATAGATAAAAAGTGCATTTTATATACATTTATATAGATCAGACCAAAATAAGTGACAAATGAGGGATAGAGGGACTTTACTCCAAATCAAGGACAGTCCCTCCAAATCAGGGACAGTTGGGAGCTATGCCATTGTACACAAATAGCAGTACACAGCTGTGTACAGCTGCCTTCATCCATCCTATGGGTGGCTATATACAGCTCTAGGGCATCAAGCACACCAGAAAAATGCAGTGTCTTTACCCTGCATGGGCAAATGCACCAATCTGCATGCAGCCTTAAAATATTTAACCATTGGGTAGTATCTTAACAAAACTGAACCTATTGCAGACGGTGTCAAAAATGTGATTATATACCTAGAGACCCAAATTTCTGGGAAAATCAGTGAGCTATGCACACAAGCAGGAAATTACATTTCTGGGGGGTGTCCTTTACATCAGCAGAATACAGAACACTTCCAGGTTGCCATATTGCATTGAATTTGACAGAAAATTACAGCGGCCGCAGACTAAAAAAGAAAGGTAATAATTGATAACATAAAATGGAACTAAACTCACTTTAGCAACTTTGTTGACTTTATTCCTTCCCTCTCCTTCTTAGGCTTCATGCAGACGTGCAGTTGGGGGGTGGCAAAAATGCACATTTGAGCCACTTTTTTGCCACCAGCCAACCACCCCCTTAAGCTGCGATAGGCAGTGGACAGGGGTGCTAACATGTCGCAGTCATGATGCTTCACACCTGCTGAAAGTTTACCTGACATGTAGAGATCTGCGGGTGGCAACGCTACACATTCAACCAAATGGGGAAGCACCGCAGCCACATGCATTGCACGCAGTTGTGGCGGATTTGTCTGCAAAAATGGGGTTAAAACAGGTGGTGAGGAAGCAACACAGTCCTCACTGCCTATCAGTAGCCTCTGAAGCACGATCCAAATGTAGATCAATTTTTCAGAGAAAAGAGATATTTAGATGCAAGTCTAAATCTACTTTTACAGAAAAGCTCATCATTTTTGTTCTAGTTTTTAGTAGTTTTATTTATTTCCATGCTGCAAAGCAGCACTTTTGGGTTTCCGGCCTAGGCTGGGCCCCACTGCCTCCTGGGACAGCTATGTCACAGATATCCCAGGAGGCTGTGTGTTAGTAAGCTGCTCTGTACACGATGTGAGGTGGATATGTGCTTCTACACATAGGTGTCCGTTTATGAAGCAGTGATCAGCGGTGATCCCGAGGATCGCCGCTGATCACAGTCCATAAACAGTTTATGAAGCAGTGATAATCGGGGGAGAACATGTTTGAACTTGTTCTCCCGCCGATTATCTCTACACATGGAGAATCCTCATAGATGACACAGTAACGGCCAGTTTATGAAGCGGTGATCTCACCGCTTCACTGGCGATCTGAGTCAGAATTCACACTCCCAGGTTCACCAGCTCAGAGGTGGTGAATCGGGGAGTGAAGAGGAAATCTGGGGGGATCTGAGGGGGAAGGAGGAAGTTTTTTAACTTCCTTATGCCTCGTTCAGACCCCCCAACACTGTAAGCATGTCCCCCTGTCATATTTATGTGTATACATATATATACATATATACATATAATGTGTATATGTATATATATATCATGTGTGTGTATATACATGTATATATAATGTGTGTGTGTGTATACATATGTGTATAATGTAGGGGGACTCTTTATTTTACTAACATTAATCCACGCCGTTGAGCGGTGATAATTTATCACTGCTTAATAAACTGACATCTGGTACTGTAATCTCGTAAAGTCTCACGAGATCCCAGTATCAGGGGCCGTTCTCCACTGTTTGAAGCATTTGTAGATCGCTTCACTCCTCCAAAGGTGAAGCGATCTACAAAGCTTCATAAACTGGCACACTGTGGTGTCCGTTTATGAAGCAGTGATCAGCGGTGATCCCGAGGATCGCCGCTGATCACAGTCCATAAACAGTTTATGAAGCAGTGATAATCGGGGGAGAACATGTTTGAACTTGTTCTCCCGCCGATTATCTCTACACACGGAGAATCCTCATTGACTGTCACAGTAACGGCCAGTTTATGAAGCGGTGATCTCACCGCTTCACTGGCGATCTGAGTCAGAATTCACACTCCCAGGTTCACCAGCTCAGAGGTGGTGAATCGGGGAGTGAAGAGGAAATCCCGGGGGATCTGAGGGGGAAGGAGGTAGTTTTTTAACTTCCTTATGCCTCGTTCAGACCCCCCAACACTGTAAGCATGTCCCCCTGTCATATTTATGTGTATACATATATATACATATATACATATAATGTGTATATGTATATATATATCATGTGTGTGTGTGTATACATATGTGTATAATGTAGGGGGACTCTTTATTTTATTAACATTAATCCACGCCGTTGAGCGGTGATAATTTATCACTGCTTGATAAACTGACATCTGGTACTATAATCTCGTAAAGTCTCACGAGATTCCAGTATCAGGGGACGTTCTCCACTGTTTGAAGCATTTGTAGATCGCTTCACTCCTCCAAAGGTGAAGCGATCTACAAAGCTTCATAAACAGGCACACAAAAAATCTTCACTGTGAATGCCGGAGAACGAAGCAGTGAATAGATTTCACTGCTTCATAAACGGACACCATAGTGGTATAATGGCAATCTGCCAGAAGCTGCACCTGTTCAGAAATCCACCCGCGCATGTGTATATTCACCGCCAGCTCCTGGATACCTGGTAGACACTGGCGGCACATATGCATGCAGTTTTAAATATGGAGGCACGGAAGAGAAGCAGGGGAGCCAAAGCATTCAATACTTTAGTTCTGCTTTTAGTTACAGTGGGGGAGATTTACTAAAACTGGTGCACACAGAATCTGGTGCAGCAGTGCATAATAACCAATCAGCATCCAGGTTTTATTGTCAAAACTTAAAGCATTTGTTACCCCAAAACTTCATTTTCCTGATATGTACCCGCTGTACCATGTACTTGTATGAGAAAGTATCCAGTTCTCTTTGTATTGCCTCCTTTATGTGAAATCCCTTGGTGCTCCTGCTAGTTTCCTTGCCTTCCTATTAAAAACTGACCACACTAAGCAGGAGAGCACAGCGTGGTCAGTTCTCTAGCCATGCTGGGAGCTGAGCCTGCTTTCCTCTGATGATCAAACTTGTCCCGACATGCCCCTGCTGCACATCCATTTACTGGGAAGCTCAGTGAGCTGCTGTTGCTTCTCCTCCTCCAGCTCTAATGCAGTTGAGAACAGAGGGAATGTGATCACTTATAAAAAAAAAGGACAACAGGTATTTATAATGCTTTTTTTTATCTATACACAAATGTTTTGTCTTTCATTTCTATTTTACAAGAGGGGTTATTTACTAAAGGCAAATCCACTTTGCGCTACAAGTGCAAACTACAAACTACAAGTGCAAAGTGCACTTGAAATTGCACTGAAAGTGCACTTGGAAGTGCAGTCACTATAGATCCGAGGGGGACATGCAAGGAAAATAAAAAACAGCATTTTAGCTTGCACATGATTGGATAAATAATAAAATCAGCAGAGCTTCCCCTCATTTCAGATCTACCCCTCAGATTTACAGCGACTGCACTTCCAAGTGCACTTTCAGTGCAATTTCAAGTGCACTTTGCATTTGTAGTTTGAACTTGTAGTGCAAAGTGGATTTGCCTTTCGTAAATAACCCTCTTGATGTTCATTTACAACCATTTTAATTGAACAAGCTCAACTTAGAAGCTGATTGGTTACTATGTATAGCTGCACCAGGTTCCGTGTGCTCCAGTTTTTGTAAATCATCCCCAGTATGTCTTGTGCAGCAATTGTATATGCTATATTATTTTTCCTTTTTTTTTTTTGCTTTTTTTTTCCTAGAAAAGTGGAGTTGCCCTTTAAACTCATTGAACTCTCCCTTTGCTAATAGAATAGTGGGGTTAATTTACTAAAAGCAAATAGACTGTACACTTTACAAAGTGCAGTTGCACCAGAACTTAGCAAATGAGGTAAAGCTTCACTTTGCAAAGAATACCCAATCACGTGCAAGGAAATCAAAAAAGAGCATTTTTGCTTGCACATGATTAGATGACGGAAGTCAGCAGAGCTTCTGCTCATTTACTAAGCTCTGGAACAAATGCTCTTGCAGAGTGCACAGTCTATTTGCCTTTAGTAAATCAACCACAGTGTCTCTCCCCTTAGTAAATCCAAAATTTCATTTTTTCCGTATTTGTAATGCGCAAAGGACCACATTGAGCGTTTCTATTTTTTTTCCCCCAAATAAATAATTGGCTGTAGTAAATCATTTCCTGGGTGACTTCTCCAGCATAATTCCTCCCTTAACACGGGGATTTAGGCCCTCCTGGTTTTCTGTCAGGGGGTAATGATGGGAAATGTATTCATAGGCATGCATTTCATTTAGTACCAATTAACCTGCAAGTTCCAGCCATCCGTTGTACGAGTCAAGGGTAAATGCTCATTGGACTTGCAAATGACCTGCTTGTGTAGAGTTGCTTGTGTAGGTAAAAGGACTAAAGTGAAAGCAGAAAAGACCTGATATATTGATATATATATATAGAGAGAGAGAGGGAGATCAGTTCTGTGAATAAACCTACATGCAATGTTTATAAAACAGAGACTGAGCTGTATACAGCAAACACAGGGGCACTATGATAATCCTGCAGAAAGAAGTGCGCAGCTCTCCGCAGCCCCAGGGCGTCAAGGCGCAGGGATCTCTCCCAGTGTAATGCGGTTCATGCATGCAACTCAGCTTGTAAGAAAGTTTTCGGTATCCCTCCGCTCGCTATCTCGCTAATCACACTGCCTACCGCTTTCTCCAATATATCAACGTCCCTGATGGGGGTTGTTTGATGCCTCAGGAATGGTAAATGTAAACTAGAGCCAAAGATCCACTCAAGTATATGAAGATTTTTTTTTTCTGTGTTGTGTGCCTAGTAGGAAATGGCAAAAGCAGTGAGGCAAGTCATTATTCCATAGTGATCAGCTCAGTGCAGTGCTATTGCTACTATGAGTAGTGGTTAGTGCAGGCTTGTAGGGAAAGGGCAGTTCACTTTTCAGCTCTGATTTTCTTCTTTTTTTTTTTCCTGAGCTGTCTTCTGATCTAACCCAGATGAATTCCTATTTTGTAAATCCGCTCTACTCCAAATACAAAGCAGGAGAAGCCATAAATCCGGTTTACTACGACTGTCACTTTGGCCAAGATGTCAGCAGCAGCAGCAGCAGCAGTAGGCACCCTCTGGTGTTCAGTGGCAGTTCAGCTCTGCAGCACCCCAACCAGGACCTCTACCATCGGGGGACCCCCGCAGCCATCCCGAGCCCCGCAGGCTATCAGCAGGCTCCTTGTGGGATTACGTGTCATGGTGACCCCACTAAATTTTACGGATACGACCACTTACAGAGACAGCAGATTTTTACGACACATCAAGAGGCCGAGCTGGTCCAATATCCTGACTGTAAATCGTCCACTGCTAATATTGGAGACGATCCAGAACACTTAAATCAGAACTCTTCTGCTTCTCAAATGTTCCCCTGGATGAGACCACAAGGTTGGGTGCAGTAAAAAGATTTCAACTTTCCATGTAGCTGGGATAGCGCTAATAAAACACACTAAAGGTCATCCAGATTCTCCTAGCTGTGTACACAAGCTGGGGACACATGGATTTTTTTTAAATCCCAGGAGATTCAACTACTACCTGTTATTAACTCTAATCCCCCTTGTAAAGCTCCTGTAAATATATATATATATATATATATTTATAATGCCCTTCCTACCTTTCTATCTAGAAAGTCTCTTTAGTTGTATCCTATCTTATTATATTATTCATCCTATTTTATTGATTGAATTATTCCATTGCAAATTGTAATTTAAATTCATAGCACGTCCCTTCTATCTGGGAAGAGAGCTGCATGCTTTTATTTATTTACTTAATTATTTAATTCTAAAGAAAAAAAAAGTACAAATCTATGGCATGCTCTTTCTATCTGGGAAGTTACCTGTAGGCTTTTATTTATTTGCTTAATTAATTAATTGTAAAAAAAAACAATCTATGGCATGCCCATTCTATCTGGGAAGTTAGATGTATCCTTTTATTTACTTACGTATTTAAATGCAAATTGAAGAGAAGTCTCTTTAGCTGTAGCCTTTATTTATTTACCTAATTATTTAATTGTTAGAAATACTTACAAATAAATATATATATATATATATAGCATACCATTTCTATCTGAGAAGTCTCTAGTTGTATCCTATTTTTAATTTATTAATTTATAATTACAAATAATATACAGTATGCCCTTTCTATCTGAGAAGTCTCTAGCTGTATCCTATTTATTTGTATTAATTAATAATTACACATAAATATATAGAATGCCCTTTCTATCTGAGAAGTCTCTAGCTGTACCCTATGTATTTGTATTAATTAATAATTACACGTAAAGATATGCCCTTTCTATCTGAGAAGGCTCTAGCTGTGTCCTATTTTTTATTTTATTAATGAATAATTACAAAATATATATTTATAGTATGCCCTTTCTATCTGAGAAGTATGTAGCTGTATCCCATTTAGTATTTTATTAAATAATAATTACAAAAAATATATATAGTATGCCCTTTCTATCAGAGCAGTATCTAGCTGTATCCTATTTCTAATTAATTAATTCATTGTAATTGTAAACAAAAAAAAAAAAAAAAAAACTATAGCATGCCCCTTCTATTAGGAAAGTCTCTTTAGTTGTATCCTTTTTTTATACAATAATTTGTGTATTGAGGGATAGCATGAAATGGAAGTTACAATATATATATATATATATATATATATATATATATATATATATATATATATATATATATATATATATATATATATATATATATATATTTTTTTTTTTTTTTTATTGTGCCATTTTGGGCTTTTACTAATTATTGGATCTCCTTTTTCTCTGTTGCCTTGACATTGTTAGCTCATAAATTACAGTCTATAAATTCTATAGCATGCCCTTTCTATCTGGAAAGTCTCGTTGGGTGTATTTTTTTATTTAAATTAACGTATCAAAATAATTAGCGTCACTCACCATTAATGTTTGCAGGGAATAACATTAACTCTTTGATATAGATTTTATTATACTAGTTTGTGATTTTATTAACGATTAGATCTACTTTTCTGTGCTGCCTTGACATTGGAGGAGCTCATAAATGGCATTTGTTTATCTGTGTGGTGGAATGTCGGCTTTTTATGGGCTGTGTGTGTTTTTGCTTAGCACTGGAGTCAGAGGGGCTGTTTTACCAAAGGCAAACAGACTGTTCACTTTCCAAGGGAAGTTGCACTTTGTTATGGAATTTCCCCAGAGCTTAGTAAATAAGGTGAAACTCTGCTGACTACCATCATCCAATCCTGTATTAGCAAAATGATTTCATTTTCTCCACTGTGTAGGTTTATTTATCAGTTGGGCTCACATGCTCCCTATAAAAAGCTTTTATGACTGTTTAGGAGTAGGAGGTTCTCCTGCGACTTTCAATTTGGGAGGGGGACAATAATGAACATCTTCAGAAATAGCATTTAATGCTGATTGCTGCTGTGGGTGGAAAAAAAAACCCCTAAAGTTGTATTTCTTGTGTTTTGGTTAGTAGCCCCTGGGAGAAAGAGAGGAAGACAGACCTACAGTAGATTCCAAACGCTGGAACTGGAGAAAGAATTCCTGTTTAACCCTTACTTGACCAGGAAGAGAAGGGTGGAGGTGTCTGATGCCCTTGGACTCACTGAAAGACAGGTGAAAATCTGGTTCCAGAACCGAAGGATGAAATGGAAAAAAGAAAACAACAAGGAAAAATTTCCAATCTCCCCAAAGGAGGGGAAGGAAGATGCCAAAGAAACTATGGTGGAGGAGGACAGAGGGGGAGACACCAACTGACTTCCTCTGTGGTGACGAGTTATGTCATAGACTACTTCCATGGTAGGGATACGAGTAGTTGAGTCCACCATTTACTTACTAACCCCCACAAAGCACCAGGATCTACAACTACCTAAACCTTGAGAGCAGAAGAACTGTGCCTTCCCCGCTGTGCTGGGAACTTAAGTCCCACCATGCTCCTCCAGCCTTGCTGGGACTTGTGGTGCCATCAGAGCCCCTGGGATGCTGGTTTCCAGTCTCTCCTGTACACATGTGACCTTATATAAGTAGATTGCTCTAAGATTGACCATACACTGTACAATCTGATTGTACAATCTCAATGAGATCTATCAGTATATATAGTACAACAGCCTGCCTGATACTAATTGAAAAGATTGCTTAGGTTTTTTCCTCATATTACACCGTTTAGGAAATTGTACAGATTGTATAGCCTATAGGCCCAGCACACACTTTAGAATTCGATTATACAATCTCTGTAAAATCAATTTAGATCTACCAAAATTATGACATATGAGGATCTACCTAAATTATCTCACAATCTGTATCCAATCAGACAGGTCCTTGCACTGCATAGTTGTTAGGCCCCTTTCACACTGAGGCATTTTTCAGGCGTTTTAGCGCTAAAATTACCGCCTAAATACCGCATGAAAAACGCCCTCCATGTATCTCAGTGTATCCTTTCACACTGAGGCGTTGTGCTGGCTGTGCGTTGGAAAAAATCCTGCAAACAGCTTTTTTGGAGCATCTTTGGGGCGCATAAAATAGCGCTGTAAAAACGTCTATCCCAATTGAAATGAATGGGAAACGCTGTAAAACCGCGGTAAAACTGCGGTAATACTGCTTTAAAACCACCGAGAAACTGTGGGGAAGGTCACATGACCGCATGGTCACATGGTCATATGGTCAGGTTTGCTGATGCTAATGCTTAAAAAACGCTATAAAAACGCGATTAAAACGCATGGGCGTTAGCGCTATTTTTACCGCTAACGCGGTAAAAACACGGTAATAATGCTCATCATTTTTACCGCGGTTTTGCAACGCCTCAGTGTGAAAGTAGCACTCGGGCTTTCACATTGGGATTGCAGATAAGGCTTCTTTCAGGCGCTTTACGCTTTTTTTTAACACTTAGCACCTGAAAAACGCCCCAGCATGAAAGGGGTCTAAAGCGCCGCTTAAACTAGCGGCGCTTTACCAGCGTTTTTCAAGCGCTAGCGGGGCGCTTTTAACCCCGCTAATGGCCGAATAAAGGGTTAAAAGCACCCACAAAGCACAGCTGCCAAAAGCGCTTTGCAGGCGTTTTGCAGGTGCTTCCCATTGATTTTGTATGTACCGCTCCTAAAGCGCTGCAAAGAAGCTGCTTGCAGGACTTTTTTTGATGCCTTGCCAGCGCAGCGCCTCAGTGTGAGGTTTCTTTCAGGCACTTTACAGGTGCTTTTTTAACTCTAAAGCGCCTGAAAAACGCTCCAGTGTGAAAGAAGTCTCAGTGTGAAAGCACTCGGGCTTTCACAATGGGATTGCAGATGTGGCTTCTTTCAGGCGCTTTACAGGCGCTTTTTTTTAACGCTAAAGTGCCTGAAAAACGCCCCAGTGTGAAAGAGGTCTTAAATCTTAAGGTGATTGTACAATCAGATTGGGACATGTGTGGCGAGGCTTGGGCTTATCATAAATATACAATTGTCTTGTACAATTTTCCTTTAGATTTACAAAAATCATATAATTTGAGGTCAAATCTAAACACTTTCAAATTGTATGCAATCAGGCAGGCCCTTGAACTACATGGTTGAGTAAATCTAAAAGAAATTAAACAAAAAAATTTTTATAAAAAAATGTATAATGTGTAGCCAGCTTTACCATCCACCGTGCAGTGCAAGAGCCTGTCTGATATCATGCTATACATTGTTTGGGGGAGATTTACTAAAGCTGGTGCACACATTGCAGCTGCTCATAGTAACCAATCAGCTTCTAACTTCAGCTTGTTCAATTAAGCTTTGACAGTAAAAACCTAGAAGCTGATTGGCTACCATGCACAGCTTTACTTGATTCCATGTGTGCCAGTTTTTAGTAAATCTTCCCCTTTATGTGTATCATCAAATTCACTCCAAAGAAGATTGTACAATCAGATTGTATAGTTTATGGCCAGCCTTACGTGGATGTCAAACATGCATCTTTCTATCACAATGCAGGAAATACTCCATGCCCTTTTTCTATAGCACAATGCAAAATTGTTTTTAACGATAACTATGTTGTTAACGACCTTCTATATTTATGCAAAAAAATGCCAATGCCTTATCAATCAACGTGATGTGCACTCAATCGTCTTAGAATTATTTTTACCAATTTAATAAAATTATCGAGATCTTTTAAATTTATTCTACGGTTAATATGATTTCAGATTGTTTGTATTTTTATATTTTTGTAAGAGTGGTTTGAAAATAATATTAAATTACTAAAATTGGAGACGGAGTATATCTTCCTATGATATGTTATAAATAAAATGTTATTTTAAATTGAAATCCCCGATGTTTTTCTTCACGTGTACATTGCAGCAATGTCATCCAAGGTGAAAGCCTGTAGCAGTCACATGTGTGTCTGGGTGTGTCAAAAATATACATAGATCCTGTGAAGACAATGTAACCCGGTGGAATCCTTTTATCAGTACTCCACATTTATAGAAATAAAAAATCACATACGAATAAACATTTCTACAATATTATTATGTGTAAGATAAGTATGTTAAACCTTGGCCCATCAGACTGTTGTTAAGATTCTGCAGTGAAACTATATATACAATAATGTCTTATTTTGACCTAAAGTAGCCAATCACTGGCAAGAGATAATATACAAATTCACGTGCACATAATAGGCCAGAAAAAAATACTCCAATAATAAAAATGACATTTTTTTTGTTGCTGTTATTTATTAGTTTTACTTTATTTTATTTTTTTTTTTTGCTTTTTTTTTTAAGTCTACAGAGAAACAAAGTAATAATGATGTATGATAGCCCATCATAGTTCGACTCTTTTATAATTTTTGCGATGAAGAAAATAAAATAATTTTGCATATGCAATCAAAGCATACAATAGGGTTTTCTGCTTGATTTTAGAGGCTATACACAGAAATCCTCGATGGATACAACACATGAATGTTATGTAGGACTCTGGTGTGAATGGGCCTCTTTTATTACTCGATGTTCTCTGGGGCCTTGTGAAGAAGCGACAAAGAGGCTGAAAATCCCCTTTCATCCTGATTTATTCTAGCTAGAATTTTACAAGACTTTCACTAGAACAAACATAGGAACATCCTGGTATATTACACAGCAAAGCAGCTGTATGATACGTGAGGATGGATGAACAAAAGTCTGAGTACAGCCAGTGAATGATTACAACCAGTGCATGAGTATATGCAGTGTACGAGTACAGCCAGTGTATACATACTATCAGTGTATGAGTACAACCAATACAACCAGTGTATGACTACAAACAGTGTATGAGTACAAGCAGTGTATGAGGACAACCAATGTATAAATACAACCAGTGTATGACTACAAACAGTGTATGACTACAAACAGTGTATGAGTACAACCAGTGTATGAGTACAAACAGTGTATGAGTACAAGCAGTGTATGAGGACAACCAATGTATAAATACAACCAGTGTATGACTACAAACAGTGTATGACTACAAACAGTGTATGAGTACAACCAGTGTATGAGTACAAACAGTGTATGCGTACAACCAGTGTATGAGTACAGACAGTGTATGAGTACAAACAGTGTATGAGTACAACCAGTGTATGAGTACAGACAGTGTATGAGTACAAACAGTGTATGAGTACAAACAGTGTATGAGTACAAACAGTGTATGAGTACAACCAGTGTATGACTACAAACAGTGTATTAGGACAACCAATGTATAAATACAACCAGTGTATGAGTACAAGCAGTGTATAAATACAACCAGTGTATGAGTACAATCAGTGTATAAATACAACCAGTGTATAAGTACAATTAGTGTATAAATACAACCAGTGTACGAGTACGAGCAGTGTATGAATACAGTGTACAAATACAACCAGTGTATCAGTACAAGCAGTGGATACGTACAACCAGTGTATGATTACAACCAGTGTATATAAGTACAGCCAGCCAGAGTATATTCAGTGCATGAGTACAACCGGCCTGTGTACAACCAGGGTATGAGTACAACCAGTGCATGGTGTATGAGTACAACCTGTCTGAGTACAACCAATGTAACTGTAAAATTGAAATAATTCTATACTTGTATTTTCTGGCTGCTCATACTGTCCTACCACCACAACCATGAGAAATACATACAGACTACACATTCCTCAAATGCAAATACGTGTTATACCAGACCTGTAAACCTTGGCAGAGTCACTGTGCTAATCGTACATTGCTTTATTTTATATGTTTTTTATTTTCCCGTGGCAAAGATTTTTCATACTTACACAGCACTTGATATATGCATTCCTATGGTATATTGCAAGCATTCCCACTCACTGCACATGGTGTCTGTGCATAGCTGGGTGTGTGCTTTTTATATGCCCACATACCATCGAATAAACAATACGTAAACATGAGTAGTAATACATGTCCTATGCAAATGTCATGAGCAAGGACAGAATATAGTTTAGGTCTGCAGCCTGTAAAAAAATAAATTATATATATATATATATATATATATATATATATATATATATATATATATATATATATATATATATATTTCTCTGGGGTGCACCTACCTGATATATATAGCATGTGGGTGTAACCCTCAAAAAAAATTATATATATATATATATATATATATATATATATATATATATATATATATATATATATACACGCACGTATAAGTGCATGTTGATGTATCCTTTTGTTCAGAAATTGTACTATTATTATTATAGCGCACACTATAAGCTACTAAGCTACTTTTTACATATGGGTGCTACCATATATCTTAACATCAAGATACAGAAAACCCCCATTGATGTTCTGGAAGTGAAAGCACCTCGGCTGTTTTGATTATTTTTTATATACACGTTGCCAGTAAAAAAAATTAAAATAACAAAATAAAAATAAATATGTATTAATAAACAAGTATATGTTAGAAAAAGTGCATACTTCTTGCAGTTAGATGTGCTTCTAATGAGAAGGATTGTATTTCACACAAATAAACAGAAGTGAATTGTATCACTTGTTACTCGGTGTAATAATATGTAAAGCTCTTTTTTTCGATCCAGACACAGTTCTTGATTATTTTGTAGAACAGAGAAGAAAGAAAGCATTAGAAAAATCATTAAATATAGTACGCGTTTATATCTATGTAAAATCATTTAATCCCCCTGTGCAAGTGTTCCGGTTTAGCCACAAAATGCTCCCACTTTTATTTCTATTAATCTGGAAAAGCCCCATAACGCTGGCTTAAAAAGAGCCAAGAAAGATGGCGCTTGTTGGTAATATGTAGAAAAATCCGCAAGGAATTGCAGTAAATTCCTTTTTTGTTTGAAGAAAATTTACAACTTGGTAATAGACCTTTTTATGACCTCCCTGGGTTCTCAATTGGCTGATGCTGGTCACATGGAGCCTGTGATATCCTTCATGGCCTTTTGCCTGAGTTCCCTGGTGATTTTTTGCTTGCATTCTGCCTTTAGAGAGTCTCAAACCTTCTTTTTGTAACCTTTGTCTCCAATGAGGTGTAGTTAGGATTATGATCTTGTGCAGAATTCCCCCCCCTTTTTTTTGTATTTCCAGGTTGCTGTTGATGTTTTTTTTTTCCTCTTCCCACTGATTCCTTCCCTAGTCACAAGCTCCACTAAACGATCAGTCTGTCTCTCCTTCCCACTGAGGAAGTTCTCTACTGGAGAGAGAGAGAGAGAAAGAGAGAGAAAGAAAGAGGTAGAAATAGAGAGATCTGGAAAAGGCTTCACAACATCTCTCACTAGATTTTCTACATATTTCTTTCTGGTTACCAACATGCCAAATGGATTACAGCCTCAGACCCTTCTGTGCCTTTCTACATGTGGTCGTCAAGGGTAAGTGGCATATGGTATTTTTCTAGAATTCCAAAACCATCTGTACCAGTTTAAAAAAAGACTACTACTGGTTTCTATCCAGTAACAGTATACTTCTCATCTGTTTTACTAACGGAACATGCAGAGAGCTCTTCTGTACTGAGCATTGCATGCAGCTAAGTCAGAGCAGCTCGTATATTATGTAAGACTTTATATACACAGCACAACCGCTTCTGAGTGTACAAGATATATAGTGTGAGTGTGTGTGTGTATATATATATATATATATATATATATATATATATATATATATATATATATATATATATATATATATATATATATATATATATATGTCGTTTTTTTTTGCTTGAGACGTAATGATTTAATGCTATTTAATTTTAGTTTTTTTATTTTAGTTTTTTTTGTTGTTTGTTATTTAATTTAAGTTTACTTGGTTACATAAATGCTACATTGTATTATGAAGGTTTATCTATGAAGGTATAACATTATAGGAGGCAGAGGTGTGTCAGCTCTTTAAATAATTCTTGACTGTATTTATATGTAGATATGTAGATTGCAAATTACAGGAGAGGTGTAAAAAAAAAAAAAAGAAGCTCCTCTTTATGATTTCTTGCATTGTGAATTGGGCATCTATTGCAGTCCTATTTGTTGCTGATTAAAAAAAATACAACGTGATTAAAAAAAAAAAAGTTATTTTACTGAAATCACTATAGAGAACTGCGTTGTGTTTTTATTTAATACTATGTTAAACCAGGTAGCGGATTGTAACATTAGGTATGTGGTATTATTAATAGTATTTTGTCTCTTTGCTAGCAAAGAGGAGCTATGAAGCTTCGTCTATAAACAGTTCTGTGTTATGGCTACGTGTGTTGTATGCAGTATATGTCCAGACTCCATGTCCATTCTGCAGAGCCAATGTCTAGACGTGCCTAACATTGGGACAACAGATCAATAAGGATTAACCCTATTGATAAGGCATGATTGTGTCATTTCATTCACCTTTAGTACAGTTTTATACTTTTCAGATTTGCTGACAGATATTCATGATGCTTTTGTAATGGTCTTACCATTTTGAATCGCCCTACCCCCTGTTCATGCTTACCTGTTTGTCGATCAATCTATCTATCTATCCAGCCTTTTTTATCGTCCATCCATCCAAATTATTTTTCTGTGATCAGTTTAGATTATTATTTTGTAAACATAAACATCTATCTATTTTTTGCTATCTGTCTATCCATCCATTGTTACATCTATCTATCTATCTATCTATCTATCTATCTATCTATCTATCTATCTATCTATCTATCTATCTATCTATCTATCTATCTATCTATCTCTCTCTCTCTCTCTCTCTCTCTCTCTATCTATCTATCTATTATCTATCTAATCTATCTATCTATCTATCTATCAGTTTTGTATTGTACTGTCCACATCCATCTATTCATCCATCCATCTTTTTTAAAATCAGTTTTAATACACTTGTAAACATCCATCCATATTTTACTATCTGTCTGGCTCTCTTTATTGTCTATCTATCC